>JAQQZR010000019.1:2648643-2660711 GCA_030068235.1 Notoglanidium macrostoma
GCAAACTCTGCACAGAAAGGCACCCTGGGTGACCCGGGGATCGAACCCAGGACCTTCTTGCTGTGAGGCGACAGTGCCACCGTGCCGCCCCCAGTGAGTGTATACAATAGGTCCAGTTATTTTAATATTTAAATATTAAATATTAGTTAAGTTATTTAAATATGCACCTCAAATTCAATTTAATTTTCAAGTCCTTAAAAAACATCAATAAAATATGTGTGCTATTTACAGGAAAGTTTAAATAGACATTTTTCTCTGCTATTGAAAATGTATTTTGTTGCGTTCAAGGTTTATTTTCCGTCACCAAGCTGCTTTGGCAGGTGGAGGGACGAACTGTACCTTGGCAAGAGAATGTAACATTTGTCTCATCTCAGTTCGCTAATGAAGTGAGCGTGTGTGTTTGTACGTGTGTGTGTGTGTGTGTGTGTGTGTTCAGTATTCTTGTCAAGGCCCCGATCCCTGTAACCTCATTCTACAGCAACGGCACACATTTGTCTCCCGTGGCAAAGAGGGAAAAAAAAAAAATCACACACACAGCAACAGAGCAGTTGAGAAACACAAGCTTTGGAAAAAAAACAACAAAAAAAAAACAGGATTCACACACTAAGTGAGAGGAGTGTGGCTCACGTTTAGAGAGAGAGAGAGAGAGAGAGAGAGAGGACTCTAAGAAAACATTCCTCAATCTGGGTCAAACACACTCTTGTTGTGGATCAACTAACAGAGCTTGCAGCGCCATAAATAAGATAATGTTCGGCGTCGTTTCTGACAAAGTGGTCCAAATTTCATCAACTGCTGCCCACGTTTTTGTGTTATTAACCAGCGTGTTAGAACCTGCTGCTTTGCACGACGCATCTCACGTGTAAATTTGTCAATTATGAAAGGGTTCATCAGTGCTAATAAGACGCTTTATTTCCCCAGCGTAATATAAAAATCTCAAAACTCAAAGACTGTCTCATGACTCACAGGCTGTTAGGAATTTCCAACCAGCAGGATGTTCATCTGCCATAAAGGCCAAGGCTAAACGTATTCTCAAGCTCTGTACTAAGACATTTATCTAATCTTGCACTGATTTGGCTCACTTTGTGTCATTAGGAAGGCAGATGGTGTGATTTATTATTATGATGATCAGATAATTATACTCTCATGCATTTTGTTTTATTAAAAACATTTATTGTGCACTGATAATATCGGCATTGTGAATAGTTCTATGTAATGATGGTAGATACAGGTTTTCTGTTTCGGGTCATATTTACATCATGCTTTAATTGACAGTCATGTTGATGTCGAATTGGGAAAGCTACAAACCATGAAATGTCCCGCTAAGCAGGAACCACAATCAAGGATGACAACCAGAGCGGTACAGAGGTAGAGCAGGCCAAGCAGATTTCATGTCTGGGCTATACGTTATTTTATTTGTAGCTGACCAGTGAACAAGCAGGTTTAACAACCAATAGACGGGAAAAACATGCTCTATATAGCAGTTTGGTGTGTAGGTACGTTTTAAAATAATGCGCTTTGTGTATAACTATAACACGTACTAGCGATCTGATTGACGGTATAACAGTGTTAGCATGAACAGATAACAGACGATGTTTTCAGAATCAGTGTATGAATATGTGAAAACACTCAGAAAATAGATGCAAAGCTGTCACATAACTTCTTGCTAGCATGGTAACTTTGCGGTCCACAGAAAATAACGATGCTAGCCAGATTCAAATCATCTTTTGCGTACAATGCGAGGACAGAGCTATGCATCTCATAGCACGGGACACAAACACGACTGCATTTGGGGATAATGGTAATGAATTAAGCTATCAAACTAGCTCGCCGTTTGTAAATTAGGCTAGTCAGTCTCTGGGACACCAGAGACATGGGCTGGTTTATGAGTTATAATTTGTCCACCCCTGCAGCAATAAAGGTAAATCTCTTTCACCCTTCAGAAAGAAGCTCAGAAACTCAACCTGTTTACGGATTTGTCTGCCAGACGAGTATTAATCAAATCAACCGGCTCTCTGAGCAGGAAGCTGGCTAATAGCATGCCGAGTTAATAGCTGGTTTCCGTTTTGGCTTCTTATCATTATTTCAGGCTGAGATTTTGGTTTTTAAACCCAAAGTAGTATGTGTCTAAAATTTCACTGCACAGTATATTGTTGGAAGTACTCTGTCGTTGGCCGGAAACGATAGAGATTGTACGTATTGGCTTAATATTAGATGCTACTTATTGAGAAACTACAGCAACATTGTTAAGATGCCATTTTTCTCAGTTAAAACTCTTAAATAAATTTTTGAGGGAAACAGTTCTTGGTTGTGGTCTCGGACTTTTGCATAAGGGGTTGGAGGACATCTGCAGATGTGTCTCACTGGAATTTAACCAGTGCTGGAGAGCATGAGACAGCTCGTCCATGGTATTTGGCACCACGGCATGCCAGACCTCCTGTTTTGCCAGCTGGATGGCAGGAGAGGCTTACACCACTCTGTACATCATGTGGGCCTTAATTGGGTTTGAGTGGGCAGATCTCGCCTAGCAGGAGATGTGTTCGGAGTATAGTGCCAGGTAAGCGCATGCTAGCTACAGGTGCTGATGGTACTCACGTGTTAGAGCTGGACAGCTTCGTACCTATACTTAGGCTCTGAGCTTCAGGATCCAGGAAGGTTGGAACTGCAGAGTCTGATAAAGAGAGGAGCAAGAGCAACAGAAGTAGCTCGAGAAGAGTCTCTTCTGTTACATTTCGAATTATTTATTCATTCCAAATGAAAAATGAGAATGGATTCAATGCAAATACAGAGCTGCAAGACGAGGTTTCCATCAAATACACAAAAATAATCAGCACGTCTTATTTCCCTTAGGCCTTATTTCATAGGCACTGAGCCTCACGGTGGAGCTTTCACTTGCTAATAAATGTATAATTTGTGAACCCCAATTGACTCATTTACATTATCAGAGCTCTGTGATTCAGTAAGGAGGTCGCTAAACAAGCGAGCTACATTAAGATTGGTCCATTATCAGTCCACCAGAAATTAAACTGATCAGAGCAGTGAAGATGGCGGAAGGGTGTGGATTTGATAAGATGGACGAATAATCATGATCATTTGGAAAGGATGTTCAGTGCCACTGTTAACATTGACGCGCTCGGAATGTTACATTGTGTTTTTACACTCCCACACTCCTTTTTACACATCCCAGTGAGCAATAAGACACATCTTGGCTGGATGTTCATGGTGTAGGTTTCAGCCAAGTATTTGATATGAGAATGATGAATTTTGTGGTGCAAAGTTAGTCTGGTCACTGAATCTAAATCAGAGTGAAATTCAATGCTCTGCTTCACACCGCACTTAATTAAACAAACCGAGAAGCACAAAAAAAAAAAAACAACCTCTCTTGTAGTCTTCAAACCATAACATCTGTTTTGAGTACCAGCCTTCTGCATTTTCTAGATTAGGAAATACTTTTGAACATACGGCGAGTGTATTCAGTTTGAGATGCAGTTCATGACAACAATCACAACGACAGCCGAAAGTTTTAAAGAGAAACGAAGCTCACGAATGTGTTGAACGTCACTGTGCATGTAATCACAAAACGTTACACTTTGACCCGGAAACCTGATCGACGGTGATGTTTAGGTTCTGACGTGACATGTTCCATTTAATCATCCAGATGTACATAAGATGCGGGAGAGTATGTGAGCAATGCCACTGCTTCTGCATGCGCACGCAAAGCCTTGCGTCAAATATAAACCAGTGTAGAGAGAGTGTCCCAGTATTCTCAGTGTCTTGGGTTATTGGTTCTTACTGCGATAGAAAGCCACAGTTCACTTCTTCGACTGACTTCCACTTCTTCCTTCTTCCACTTCTTGCACATTTCCATTTACACCATAATTAGACATCTCTGATCTCTGTTTAGTGCTACTGCGTGCACCAATCTAACGAATGAACGAAAAAATGCAAGACAAAATACATACCAAGCTTTGCTCTGTCCCTGATATAACATTCCATTTGACTCTGCACCAAAAAAAACAGGGCTCACATTTTTTTTTTTTTTTGCAGTTTGCAGGCGAGGCTTCACTCCTGATTGAGTCTTTGAATCCAAAACCACAGAAGTGAGAAAACTTGTGAAAGGGGCTTTGCTGTTACTGCTTGAGTGGAATAATCGCTCTATACAGAGATCTGAGTCAGGCGTAATGACTAAGTTAATGGCCTGTGATGTAGGTCAGGATCATGATTACCTTGCTATGTCAGAACCTGTTTGACTGGACATTGCACTACAAGAAAATGTGTGCTAGAAGAGAAACCTAGGAATTGTGAAAAATGTCTTACTTATGACTTACAGAGGCTATTTAAAGACTCGCTAATGCCAACGACTAGGCTAAACTAAAAAATATGGTCCCTTATTCCTATATTGCCTTGTTGCACTGTGTTCAGGAATGATCTGAAAGTCTTCTTTCATGCACATCATATTCAGTAAAATTAAATAAAATAATAATAATAAAAAAAAAATGCTGGAGTGAGAAAAAGTACACAGAAACGCAGCTAAAAAATCATGAACGTGTAGGAATGAGTATTGAAAGTTAAGTAAGGAATAACAACTTCTAGGAAAATAATCCACAACCAAACACCAACAACTACACACGGATCATTGTTACTATAGAAACGGTAACATACTAGAACATGTACATTAAAATGAATGAATGTTGAAGCACCTTCTTGCCAATCAGAATAAACCTTTCAACACCATTTTAGTACAAAGCAAATGAACGAGCACTTTATAAATGTGTTTGAATTTTATTCATGTAGTCTGTCAGTAGTTTGCAGCTAAAAAGGTCTTGGTATTAGGATGAACATTCAGACTAATTTAAAAATAATGATCAGTCATTAACACAGCTCTTTTTTTTTTTTTAAACTGTTCCTTTACCACGCTAATGATGTTTTAGCACACTAGCCATTTTAAGATGTAATCTCATCTTGCATGTACCCCTCTTTTGATGAGCTTGAGAGATTTCTCCAAAGTGCCGTGCTATTTCTCGGAACAGACCATTTCTTTCTTTGAAGTGCGTTTATCACGAACATCTATCTGTAGATGTTGTTGAGAGGTTTTTTTTTTTTTTTTTTTTACGTCTTGTGTAAGATGTGAAACTTTTTCTCTCTTTAGATGGTTCTGTCAAGAGCCCTTGTGAGCATCTTGTCAGATGCCTTCTGATAAAAAATGTCAGGCAGCGACATTTCGATGCTCGGAAACACTATTGTTCCTTTCTGTACAGGACATGCAGAGATGTTTAAGCCTTTACATCCTGTGTGGGTCAGAGTGATCCATTTTCTGCTCCGATTCTTAAAAAGTGGAGCGATATATTAAGAAGAGTGATGCTTCCAACATGGATCTTGGGCTTGTGCTGTTGAATACTCAATTTTGATTGGCAGGCAGCATGGCTTGAAGAGTTGACATTAACGCACTCCTTCTTTCTATGGTAACAGCTTATACAGGGATGATCTACATGAACAGATTTAAATTGTTGATATGGTGAAGTTTGTTGGAAGGAGATGTTTATTTCCCATTTTTGGAAAGAGTCTCCAGTGTCAGAGGTATAGCTGTAACTTTTCCACCATGGGAAAGTCGTTAAGACAGAGGAGTTTCTCTGTAAAATGATTTTTTTTAGTCTTATTAACTTCAGTGGAGAGGAAAAAAGAGAGGCTAGTGAGAGAATGAGTGTTTATAGCTTTGGTAATGTAAGTGATAACAGGAACTAACTTGTTCTGAGGATGTTCCGCAACATTAAGCGTAATTATAAGTGGATAAAAAAGCATGACATATTGTTCTTTAATTTTTTTTTATGGTATAAGAGGAATAATACACGTTGAGATGTGATGTGATTGGAAAACAATCAACGACATCATGGTAATGCTTCAGGCCACATCACACTCCCTCATCATTGATTATTTTTCTATAACAGCATTCCCCCATAGTGTTTTATGCCTTACATACAGCATATTATGTTGATAATCTTTATGTTTTAACCTTTAGACTACTCTCATATTTTCATATAAGAGTAACAAGGTGAAATAAAATGATTGAGACTAATATGTCTCATTATCCTCTCATTATTATGACTAATAATAAGTGATTATGTATAAGCAGTAGTGATAGCTCAGGTGAGGATCTATGTACTGTGGACCAGAAGGTTATGAGCATAAATCCTGGGATGCACAGAAAGTCATATTTAAGACCTGAGCAAATGGTCAGCTTAATGCTTGCATGCTTGGATTCTTCCTTGTAGTACATTTTGTGTGAAAGAATCAGGAAAAGAAATAAATGTAAACGTAATTTTATTGCTATAGTATCTGAAGAGATGGTCTGGGTCAATGGGGCATTCATCGCTAAGTACTGAATAGCCCAAAAGTTAATCTAGCTCTGTGGAGGGAATCTCTTTTAAGAGAATTGATCTCATTTGAGGGCTTTAGGTGTGGTAAATTGACTGTACTCTCTTTTTCACAGCATGTGTGCTAACCAGGACCGAGGGGCCTTAACTGATCAGCTTCACGGATTCAAAAGTTGGCCCGTGCGGAGCGTTTGTGGAAACAAACAGCAAGGCCGTATTACAATCCTCCTTCAAGGATGTCCAGAGGTCGCTGAGCCCATTCACTCACCAATTTACATTGATCAGCTCCCTCAAGTGCTGCTTATGTTGTTTATAGGCCACAAATTTCAGTGCAAGCAGGATATAAATCACCTGAGAACTTATTCTTGATTAAATAAAACTGCTTTCCTGGGGTAATGTGACAAATATGAATGCTATCTATAAATAAGCTGTCCATAAATATAGCATTACATGGCATAGTGTACAGAATTATATATATTTGTGTGTATCTGTGGATAAGAGAGAGAGGAATATGTGTGACGGCCAGGGAAAATCCATCACATCACATTATGAAATTTCAGAATTTATATACAATTCTGAACATGTTTCTCTTTTACATTCAATTGAGTTCTAGCATTTTAAAGTTTGGTCATATCCAAAGGTAAAAAATGCACAAGAAAAATGTAACCATGATGCACAGGAGCATCTCTACCATTTTCCACCATTATCTCCCCAATTCCCACTCACCCACCAACTCTACCCAATCATACAACGGGAAAGGTAGCACATGTTTCCTGTGAAACACATAAGGCTACCCAGCCATATATCTTTCACAATGCTGTTCGTGTCGTGTCACAGGGCAGCATATCACACTCAGAGGAAAGTGCTATCTACCATCTTCCGCATACATATACTCACAGACGCCTATGATTGGCTACTGCTGCTTTGATTGACATCGGAGAGAGAATATGTGATAGGCAAACCTGATGTCCAGTGGGTTTTCCCCAAACCACCACTTGAAAAGTATTTACGTTCAGCTTTTTGAAGTATCATATCAATTGCTATAATGAAAGGAAAGCTAATACAGTTGTAGAATTAATTATCTTAGATACAAAGTTGTTCAGTTCTCTAAGGGAATTGGCTTCTTGCAGAACCTGCCACAGTTCTTCTGTATTAAGACAGAAATCTATATAAAATATAGATATTATATGTGTATATATATATATATATATATATATATATATATATATATATATAGGCATTTAAGAAAATATTTGAATATTAGATGTTAGCTACAAATGATGTAATGTTATAAATTATGTAATGTGTATCTATGCTTAAGGATATTCACTTCATTATTGCCAATGCCATGAACAGAATTTCCTAAAGAGATGCCATTTATGTGATGTCTATTACTGTTGGAGTGTCTCACTAGTCGAGAAATCATTCTGATGGGACAAACATGCTCAATAAAACAATTTTTTTAATGTTCTGGGATGATTCGAGCAGCTGTGTTAAAGAATGTGGCACGTTCTGAACAGTTGCATGCACCAGTACAAGGTTATTACAGTATTGTTCAACTCTCTTTACTTCAGTCATAGCAAGTGTGTCTTTTATCCCATCTGTAGGAGATGAAGAATGGTCCTTTGAAAGGTGTCATCTCTATGAACCTGGAGGATTTGGGGGATTTTTCTTTAAACTATAATTTTGTTGAGTACTAAATGTATTCTTTCTGTCTCAGCAGTGGATTTATGGATTCACTTCCCATTAATGACACAAAAGATTTCCCTGTCTCATCGTTTTAATAACGATGTACAAGATATATGGTCCAAAATACCTTGTGTCAAGCAGGGGGCTATTTGCATTAATATGTAAGAAAGAGAAATTTGAAACAAAAATCTATTTAAGACTATACCTGAGAAAGAATATGGAGTACCTGGAGTTGGTATGAAGCCAGTTGATAAAGTTGGTGCAGAAATGCTTGGAGGAAAGGCTTGAAGGACAATATTCCACTTTCCCAAATATAATCCATCAGCCAAATGTGGAGACTGAATTTGCTTCTTTAGTTTTATGCTGGAGCTACGACACCCACGACGCTAACACGCTTGTAGCTATGATTTTACCATTACACAACTCGTCTGCCTAAATCATCACACGCTCACCTCAAAAAACGTTTTTGTTTAGCTCAGTAATCTAAAACAGTTTAATAAACTATCCAATAAATTAAACGCTAATGTGAAAAAAATGGGTTTTCTAGCTGTTTTAGCTAAAACAAGGAATACGAATGTTTAATGGTAATGTGTTCCACAACTTTGCTGCAAAAAAAAAAAAAGGCTTTGATTTTTAAGTTGAAGACACATTTTAGAACACAGTTTTCAGGACATCATGGGAAGATTCTAAACCATTAAGAGATTAAGTCAGTTGTGAAGGAAACAAGCAGCCAGTGGAATGATGCTAAAATTACACCACATTTCTAGCATCAGTTTTTGTCTGTAGAACCAGAATACCAAGCTTTGCTTCTCTGTAAGGAATTCATTATTCATCCAGCCGACAATCTGGTAACGTGTCTGTCCAGGATTATCAACATTGATTAAATCATTTAATCATC
Organism: Notoglanidium macrostoma; assembly: GCA_030068235.1. Classification (NCBI taxonomy): domain Eukaryota; kingdom Metazoa; phylum Chordata; class Actinopteri; order Siluriformes; family Auchenoglanididae; genus Notoglanidium; species Notoglanidium macrostoma. Next base: position 2,657,599 of record JAQQZR010000019.1, read on the forward strand.
AATAAATCATTTCAGGCAGTACAGGTATGTATAGTAGTGTCTCATCAGCATAACTATGAAAATTCACAACATACAAAGATGATAAAAGTGGGCCATGTACAGAGCCTTGAGGTACACCACACAGAATATCATACTTATCTGAGACATTTCAACTTACAAAATACTGTATATAATGTCGTACGACTTCTTAAGTAGAATTCTACAGAGATGCTGAAGTGAAGCGGATACTTTTTACCCAATCGATTATTAGTAACGCCATTTCAGCGCATTTCCCTGAATCTGCATGGAATCCTGTTAAGAGCCTTGCTGTAGCTGGAGCTGTGTTAGAAGAGAATTTAATCTCACCAGTCAAGAAACTGAATTTGAGGAGAAGATAGACATTTCATCAAAACAATGACCCCAACCATACACATGTGATTCAAAAAGGCTTTGCTTGGTCTAGCCAATCTCCTAACCTGAATCCTGTTGAACATTTTATGAAGGGTTTTGAAATTGCAGGTCTATCAGAGGGATGCTCATGACATTTGGGAAGTGAAGATGATTTGCTAAGAGGAATGCGGCGAAAATGCTGCAAAAAGCTAATTACTTGTTACTATAGAGGTCTTGAAGCTGCAGTTGCCAACAACAACAGCTTCACAAAAAAGTACTAATGTTGTTAATTTGTTTTTCCCTATGTTTTTAAACCCTACCTGTGTTTATGCTTATAAATACATTTTGACTTTTTTTTTTTTACAAACTGAAAAGACATTATGTATGCAAATGTGAGGTGGATATATGCACTGAAAGTATATTAACAGTAAAAACAAACCAAAAAAACTTATGTTTCCTTATTTCTGAAAACTTTTTTCTTCCTCACTGTAAGTAATTTTCCCCTTATAGCACACACCTTGAGATCTCCAAATATGAGGTGTACTGGATATTAATTTGACTAATTTACATTCGCAATACCGTGCACACAGTTTCTTTTCTACAGCTTCCTACAAAGAATCAGAAGAAGAATCACTTGAAACCTATGAGTTTGAGGTCTACTGTTATAGAACGTTATCATGAATTTATATACGTATATGCACAATGCAAAAAATGTCTTAAGTGTATTCAATCTTAAGTGAAAACATCTTGAATATAGCCAAATGTATCTAGTTTTCCTATTATAAAATTTGAAAAAAAAACAAAAAAAAACAAATATGATTACTAAACCTTTCATTAGTAATTTCAAGCTTTGTTAGACAAATATTTATTGGTTCTTTCTAGAATAAATGCTGAAAATTAGTGAAATTATCTGCCAATAAAATGAATGTTTCTAGCTTGAAATTAGTAAAGAAATGGCTAGGAATAGTCTCGTATTTAGTCTTTTAACAGGAAATAACTGAATTTGAGTAAATTGGAGGTATTTTGATTTGCTAAGATTTTTTTATGCAGTGCAACAAAATAGATTTTGAGTTCAGTTGAGAACAATGAGAAGTTTGAGTGGTGATATATATTATATATAAAATGTTGGGCTACAGTTCAACTGTTCAACGATCCTTTAAGCCAAGTACCCCATTAGTGGATTGTATTTATTGCTTTTATTAGAAAAACCATAAAAGGAGCATTCAATGCAATGTTTACTCATAAATTTCAGAATACAATGAACACTGTATATCAGTTAGAAAATAAATATTATATAATAATAGAGACAGTTACTATGATGCAAATCCCATTCGTACATACTCACCTAAAAACTGCTGATACCTTTGAGATTAGAGTGATAATCTGTTTGTTTTTTTTTCTTTTACTGCAGTAACAAAATGCATTTCATTATAAACCTGGTTCGGATGCACATTTCGTTTATTTACTTATCAAATCCTTGTAACCATATTAGTTGTTGCATCAAAATTTCCAAACTACAATAGTGCTATTTTCTTATCCCCTACTGAAAACTCTGTGAAGTACCTTTTGTAGTACCCCCAAGTTCCCCCTGAGGCTATTTATGAAATACCATTAATCACTCAGTCGTATCATTTTGTTTGGAATATACACCTGACATAATTTCTTTCACCACCTTTGCTCTCTCTTGCTCTCGTATATTCAGCGGCCTAAAAAATTATTGGCACCCTCCATAAAAATGTGCCAAAACTACTCCATAAAATAACTATTGCACACAATAATTAATTGTTTTCTCCCAAACAGTCGCTAATTATAGAATAGTAATACAAAGTAATGATCTTTTTTAACAACAAAAAAATCTTATTACCGATACTTTTTAAACAATGGTGTTTTCTTTCAAAAAATATATGTACCAAAATGAATGATGGCACTAAGTAATATTTTAAATAAACACAAACATTGAAAATTGTTATTTTTAAATTACTCTTTTAGGGGAAAAACAGAAGTATACAATGTTTCTGTATGATTGAGCTCAAAATATCATGGATGGCATGCAATACTCTTTTCATATATTACAGTTTTGCTTATTTTCATACAAACTGCCAGTAATTTTTGACCTCACAGTATTGTTTATATACTGTAATATAATATATGCTATAATTTCTGTTTAACAGAATATCAATAATATCAGATCAATTTATGCTTACTTCTCGATTGTCTCATACAGGAGAAAAATGTACAGGAAAAATTTAATTCTGTTGTAGGAGAAATAAAGTCTTAAAATTGTGATATTAAATGGATAAGAAAGACATATAAGGGCAGAAAATTATAACTGACTGTCTGTCTTTTTCCATTTTGAAAGCCTTTTAAATGTGGGAATGACTATAAATGATTGATTGTAATTTCGCTCCTATTTTGTCTGCCAGAGGTGTGATTTTTTTTTTCTTCTGTATTTCAAAAGAAAAAGAAAACTCTCAGCCAAATTCCCAAAGGTCAATGTGTAACTGCATAAATAATTTTTTAAATATTCCTTCAGATTTCCATCTACCATGCATCACAGCAGGTTGTGTGTTTTTGCTTCATTAATGCTCAAGTTCTTGTGGCTTTAATGGGAGAAATCTGGATAATTACAGTGTTAATTACAGCTCACCTTCTCCTGTGCTGAGAGACTCAAATTCCCTCACTAGTCTCTCTCTCTCTCTCTCTCTCTCTCTCTCTCTCTCTGTGTGTGTGTGTGTGTGTGTGTG
>JAQQZR010000019.1:2680053-2695240 GCA_030068235.1 Notoglanidium macrostoma
ATGCTGGGATTGGCTCCAGCTTCCCCGCGACCCAGACGGATAAAGCGCTATAGATAATGGATGGATGGATGGACATCGTTATCATTGACACTTCAAAATGACCACAGGACTTGCGTCCCAGTCACAGGAAGGCTAGGGATGAAGTCTCTCCCTTTTGGACGGCAGCATAAGGACAGCTGGCCTCTAAGGTTCCTAAATTTGGACAAATTTGAAGGAACATCATATTCTTCTCACAGATGGCAATCCTTTTATTATGTTAGCTGGACACATCAAAAATACTGACAAGGATTCTTTCATTCTTGGACAAAATGCTATCTGGATCATTTTGAAGGTACACGAGTAGCAACCTTTAAAAATATTACGTTATAATAAAGCATTATGCAATTGTCATGATATCAAAATTTCCTACCTAGTTTCCACCTATGATTCATTCTCAACAGCATCTTGCTCTAGTGTGTGTGTGTGTGTGTGTGTGTGTGTGTTTTAATTTAAGTGCAGGAGAAAGTGAAGAATGAAAGGTTAACAGCATTTTTTTGGGAAGCATTTTGTGCACTCGCTGAGATAAAGCCTGTTCCATTTGGAAGGCCAGTGTAGACATAAATCTGTTCACCAGACCAAACTTGGCACTGGATGTTTTTCTAGAAAACAGAAACAACTTGTAAACATTACACAACTTCACATCCATTAATTATTACAAAATAATTCATCAGCATACAATAGTCTGGATTTGCTCAGCTAATGCTAGTGTGGCACTGGGTCTCAGGTAAGAAATCGTCACATCAGAAGGGTCTTACAACTTATGACAGTTCATTTTGACGCTAACACTATTTTTAACAAGTAACAAGTTGCGGAATGTAGCGATCACTACTGTTGCACTGTACAGCATTATTTTTTTCAGTTCAGATAAGAAACGGTCAATAACTGTCTACTTTAAACAGAAATGAACTATTGTGCTAATCAGCAGTGTTTGATTTACATGATATGCTAGGCTTTTTAAAAGCTGTGTCGGTAGGTTAGCAAAGCAGGCGACCTATGCTAGCTATGTACACTCATCAGAGGCACCAACGATCTCTACTCATTTATTCCAAGCTTGTCCTGAGATGATGTATATAACAGGATAAGATGAAACCGTGGTTAAAGGTTTTCCATTTCTGTACATCGAACACTAATTGCAACTAGAAAATAAAGTTGTGAATGGGGAACTAAGGAAATGTCGGACCATACGCGCCACAGGATTGGTCCGAAGAACCAGTCGGATTTACAGTTTTATGGTGTGTAATTTGCATAGAATTAAGACAATCTCACTTGTTATGCTGTTGCTTTGACACTTACTGCTGAAACTGTGGCTCCAGATCATGTAGTTACATGAACAATGAACAATTATATCTCACATGCTAGTGTGAATGTAGTTTATAGGTTATCCCAAATATGCTTCTTTCCAAAGTAAGACTTTTGAAGGATGTGAAGCACAAATTCAGGTGCTTTCACAAGGTAACAAGTGCCATCCTTCTGGGATCCAGTGCAAGCGGTGAGTGTCGTCAATGGTGGGCTTGAGGACAGATTTCCTCTGAGGCGTGTGAGAGGATTAGTAAGCGGTTTTACACTGCAAAAGCACGTCCAGCATCTAACTCTGTTTCCCTAGCGTGCAGCTCTTTTGTCTGTCTCTGATTACTTGCCAGCTGGGACTGCTTGGGGTAATCATGGCACTCCAGTTGGAGGCGATTGGAGCTCTTCCTGCTTCAGGTGCATGTGCACTTGTTATTGTTTTCAGAGACGTCCGTGGACCCGAGTGTGAGCTCAGGCACCCAGTTGGGAGGCTGAGCATTACAATATGTAAGTATATATGCACTGTATAATCCTTGTTTCTGGTTGGAATGTCCAAAATGTTATGCTAATTCGTGTTCCTAGCAACTAAACATGGTTTTCTAGTTCTGCTCTGATGTTTCTCTGGTGTTCCTTTCTGGCTTTAAGCTTTACCTGCTTGTTTGGAAGAAAATGGATTGGCTGTACAGTGATCTTGTGCCCTTGTGTCCTGACCCCTACTACAGAGTCCTGGGTAAACAGACTGTGATTACACCCACTTGCTGCGATCTCTCATATCCGTTAACCCAAATAGTTGAGCTAGATATTTCTGATTTCCACTGCAGCTTTTAATAAGACAGTCTTTGGATCTTTGGATACATTTGGTACCAAACACCAAAAAAAAAAAAACTCATCATATTAGATGAGATCCCACAGATCCCAGAGACATTTTAGCTAAATCAGTGATTTCGACAGGTTAGCTAATGAAGAAGCACTTTCTATGTTTTACTTTCTTTGTTTGAGAAATGTGTTCACCCAAAGCGAAGTAACTGGGGCAAAACTCAGCCCAAGGACAGACCTGGTGACAGTGATCCAAGTACCGAAAGACTGAGTTTTAATCATACAAGCTCTCGTGTTTGGCTAAGGTTTACTCCCAAGTTTGTGTAGAGTTTGTAGACCCAGAAAAAAGACCCCAAAACATCTGGTTCCTTACAGATGTCTGACAGAAACCAAAGAGGATCCTCTTGCAGGCCCGAGGTGAAGGACGGCACACGGAATCTGCCTGCTGTCGGAATCTGATTCCTGGACTACATATAATAATGAACGCATCAATTTTTGCACACTTGCACGCTTCGTCCACGTTATAGGCTTTTAGGTTTGATTAAAACTGTGTTAAAAAACAAACAAATGCAAAATCCTATGTGCTGAAGACATCCCAGTGGTGGAAAACTTTCAATGTTAAAAACCTAAATTCAAATGTCTCCTCACAGAAGACTCCACCATGTAAAGAATTAAGTGTTTCTCCTTTGCTAAATTCTTCTTCTTCTTATTATTATTATTATTATTATTATTATTATTATATAGGGAGTATGCCCCAGACAGTTTCCTGTGAGCCAGCACTACTGTCTGAGCTGCTGTTATAGAAAACTAATCAACATCAAAATAAAGAACTCAACAGCATTGTGTCTAAAAAAAATAATGTCTATATAACAATGGCGTATAATCCTCATCCTCCAAAATCCGAGAGCAGTTACAAGAAGTAGAAATATTTCAAACCAAAACAAATCCACAAAATCAGTTTGCTGAGTACAGTTTATTTACAGTTTGCTCTGTGTTACACTACAATAAACAGTTTTATAACGTGTGCAATAAAAGAAAAAGCTCAGACCCGGAGCAATGCATACGCAATACTCAGTGACGCTTTGCTGATTAATTGCTTTTCAATGGGCCGAGCAGTAAATCAAACGTAATTAATGCACATCGTATTCTCCATTGTTCTCTGAGAGCACGTCTCTAAAGTGCTATTAAAACATGGCCGCTTTTATCTACTGAGCCGAGCATCTGCATGAGCATGATACGTGTCATTCAGGCTTTGGCTAATTGACATTCGCGAGCGTTCCCTCGTCTCCTCTGTGGTGTCATCAGTCCATCCGAAGCAGCAGACGGCTCGTCCCTGCTGGAGCTCCGTCCATCCTGAGCGGCTGACCTTGCGGGGACGTGGCAACGCAGTCGTTTCACTTATGTCTTACATCCTGAATATTTTGAAGAACGTGCCACGGGGGAGTAGTTTGATTAAAGTACAAGGGCATTAGTGGTAGAGAAGTGGAAATCATCAAACATAGGACCATAAGGCTTCACACTTAGTGTCCTTTAAATATTAGTTGTCAGGGAGTGAATGTGAAAATATTGTGATAAAAGCATTTGAGAGCTGCAGAAACTGGTGAAAAGGGTTGAAACACACAGGCACAGGAATTCATCTCATACAAATAGCCTACAGTACTGCTTATTATGCTGAATCAGTTTTAACTCACTCCGTCTCATGAGTCACAACTGTGACAAAAATTCTGTTTGTAAATTTCTAAACCAGTTGCTTCACTTGCTTGTCATATTTTACTAAATGAAAAGCCCAAACTGAATTATACTGTATGTTGTCTTGATTTCCTGTTGCCTGTATGGGATCTTTTAAAATATCGAGTCTTTAATCTATGTTGTATAACTACTTCAGTACTGTTGATCCGCACAATGAAAAAGTCTCTGTTTCTCTAAATTCTTAAAGGTTGTGAATATTTCCTAATAACATCACGTCTGGAAATAATCCAGATTGAACCGTATGCCCTATTTTATCGTGCCGTATAATTTATTCAAAAGCGCCATTTGTGAAACTACTTTGCCTCAAACCTATTTAAATATTGCTAAATATTAGACAGGCAATTTTTTGGGGTGATTTGTGATGAACAATCTGCAACTGGGTGGCAAAACATGTAGAGCTTCAGCTAATCAGTATTCTTTCTGGTTATTATTTACTGTAATTACTGACTGCCACATCATTGCAACAAGTTAGTTTTGGATAGCAAGATTTTTTTTTATTTAAATTGAATTCATTTAATTTACATCAAAGATACTGCTTTTCCTTTTACAATACCAGTATGGAAACCTTGAGTATCAGCTAATATCAATAGCCATCAATTTATCCACCCATTGCCTATGAGTCATGGGGAAGCTCAGCTGACTTTGGGGGAGAGGCGGGGTTACACCCAGGGCAGGTCACCAAAATATCTCAGGGCTAACACAGAGACGAACAACCATTTACACTTATAGGCCAGTTGTTAAAATCTGCATGTCTTTGGACTGTAGGAGGAAACCAGAGCACCCAGAGGAAACCCACACAGGCATGCGGAGAACGTGCAACTCCTCACAAAAGGGCCCCAGTCAAGCGCCAGGTTCAAACCCAGAACCTTCATGCTGTGAGGTCGCAATGCTAACCACTGCACCACCAGAAACAGTCCTAATGAAAAAAATACAATCAAGTCTCTTTATAAGTAAACATTTCCGGACAGTTCCGAAAAATCATTTCCAAATCCAACGCCATGATTTTCAGTTTGTTTCAGGATTGGATTGAATTTGTTCTTTCTTTTCCTTCCGATTTCCAATCCATCACTGGGTAAGGGATCGGTGCCATCTCTAATTTACATATATATTTATTTATTTGTTGATATGTTCATTTTATTTCGATTTTTATGGATTTTCTTTTCCACGCTATAGCGCCTTTCACGTTTCTGCTTTAATCTGAACTTCAATGAAGCCTGATATATGTAAATTGTCTTCTTCTACATCTTCTTTATGTTTTTATTCTTATAATCATTACCTACTATATGTCGTGTGTGTGTGTCTCCCCTGTACACGCTGTCAGGAGGAATACCGCAGTACCTGCACACTTTCCCTATAAATCACTTTAATATTCTGTTCTCGCTCCTGTCTTCACCCCGCCCCTCCCACGCTGTGATTGGCCAGCTCGCCTCCCATGAGCCCCGCCCCCGCTTGGAACTGGCCGGCCGCTTTTCCTCCTCGTGCTGCCAATCAGAGCTCGTGCGGGGCTCCGCTCTAGACTCTGCCTCGCGCTAACTATGCGCGTAGTGTCGCGCTGATCCGCTCGCTCGCGCCGCCGCATTCCGAGAGAGAATCCGGAGGGGGAGATACGCCAGTCAGCGCGCGCGCTCTGTGATAAGCCCGTCTTTTTTCCCCCCACTTCATCACTTCATCACTTCATCTGGTCCTCTCTGGCGCGTGCTGGGATGCTCTTTGCGTGAGGGATATTTGCGTGCCTGTCGGTCGCTTTTCTCTTGAGGGGTCACTTTGGAACAAGGAGGAGAGGGAAAAGGCACGAGGAGGAGGAAGAAGAAGAAAAAACCTCGCAATTTTGCACCTAAGACATTTTTTGGAACATCTGTATTTGTAATAAACAAGAGCAGAGGAGGCGCGCGTGCGGTGTGCTCTACGCGTTTTCTCTCTGTCTTTTTATCTTTCAAAGAAAAAAAACAAACCAACAAACATAAGGACAACCTGCTGAATTGCATCACGGTGCTCGAGGAGTGATACAGCGATTGAAACTCGTAAACATGAGCCGCGCGATCTCAATCTTCACCGCTTTGCTGCTGGCGCTGCTGCCTGAAGGTAAGTCGCAAAGGATCGCGTGCTGGAAATACCGAATGTCGTGTCGTCCGTCTCTCTCTCTCTCTCTCGCTCTCTCTCTCTCTCTCTCGCGCTCTCTCTCTCTCTCTCTCTCTGGAGCGCGTCTCGCCTCGCGCTCTGCTCCTGCTCGTGCGCTTCTCCAGTCGCATACTAATGCGCCGCGGCTCGCGCTCCGTCTGTATGCCGAGATTTCTTACATTCTTGAGCACATTTAACTTTTTTCTTCCTCGTTTGAGTAGGATTGTCAAACATGCTGCATGAAGCTAGTGCGCAAAAAGGATTTCGCCTTATCAATACAGGCACAACTTAAAAGTAAATAAGGGATATGTCCCGGTGAGAGCTGTTTAATAGATCCCAAGCCACGCCCCTTTATTAATTTTTAAACCACGCCCCCATCTGACAGACAGGCCATTTGAGCGCCTTTAACACAAGTAGGCTAAGTTTGATTTCCATTAATAATAATGCATTTTATGTTTATTATTTTGTTTTTGTCACAGAACAGTGTCTGAAGAATGCACTAAAATATACAGTCTAGTGATAATTTATATTTATCTGACAACCTCAAATCTCAAAGGATGATCATTAAATGGTTTCAAAGGACATTATGAATGATCAGCTGTGGCATGGTAGTTCATCTTCATGAGCATTAAGGAGTCTCCACTATGCAGCCATACATTTGGTTTATATGGACCTGGGAAATTACTGGGAACATTCCCTTTCACAGTAATTGTTAGGCATGAACGTGAAGCATGTTCTGCCATTACAAAGTCTGCCATGATGCTCTTACAGTCTGCCCAGTTGCTCGAGGTTGTGTTATGTAAGTCATTACATTGATCAATTTATAAATTTTTCTTCCGAAAAATGTCAAGCTAACCACAGTATCTTCTCCAAACTGCTGCTCATGTTGCATCACAGGGCTGCGTAAGTGCTATCTGCCCTCTTGCGCATACATGAGTTCATAAATGCTCAAGCCAATGAAAATGTCCAATCCAATGTCTGTCGAAATATGCTTCTGTAAGACTGCTCGAGGTTGTGTCATGTGACTCATTCTTATTCAGCAGACGAACACCACTCCACCCTCCCTATTTTCTTTCCATTTTGGACCTGATGCCAATTCCTACCCACCTGGCACTTTTCCACATCAGAATCCAAACTGAGTAATCCCAACAGTGGCTCTCTTGCAGTCTGTGAATACTGGACCCACAACCTTCTTGTCACTAGAATCCAATCCACATCTAATCATAAGCAGGATGACCAGCTGTGGCACTGTAGTCTGTCTAGAGCAGCGATTCTTATAGAGGGGCCCAGGTGGCTACCCAGGGGTTCTTACAGTGGTGGACATCATAATGCACCAGTAATGACGTTATGTTCATTAACGAGTTGTTATAATTATTAGCATATATATATTTTTTTTTTTGGCTGTTCATGTGAATTGAATTTGTTTAATCCGGACCTCAATAGGGCACAAAACAAGTGGGCTATGAATAATATTAGCTTGGACATTATTGGTAAATTTGTTCTGCTGGCAGAAATTTCAGTAATAATGAGCTCTGTGGCTGTAATCATTGCCAGAATATTTAATAATTTAAAGAATGAGCCATATATTTAAAAAGTTCAGTATATTTCTTCGGTTTTTCTGTAACACGTTAGCATGCCAACTCATGTAGGCCGCTGTCATGGAGTCCTCCGTGCACTTGGCTGTCCTACGAGGCTTCAGTGGAATTCTGTCACTGAAAGCTTTATGAATTACTTCATTCTGTGTGATTCCTGTTCGCAATCCACATTAGCCGGTAATTTCTTCCACTTGCTGTGAGCACAATGTTTTGCCCTCTGAAATTGTCAGCGATCACCATTCAAGGTTTAACTATGCAATTCACAAATATTAAGGATATGAATTAATATTCATTAAGGATTGCAACGTAAACGTCTGCTGTGTCTAATCATTTGAACTCTTCTTGCATTTATTATCACCACATCATTATCCCGTCATTTCATCATTATCTCTTTGAAGTCGTTTTCCTGATTTGCTTTATGGCTTTTGTTTTCCTGAATCGTTGTTGAATCCCATTTTGTTTTGTTTTACACATGGTTCCTTTTTATTCCTCCTGTCTGTATTACCTTTTATTACCATGTCTTTTTATGTTAATCTTGTAAATCACTTTGTGCTGCAAAGAAATAAAGTTATTATAAAGCTGAATGCATGCTGATTTAATTGAATATCAATGTGTAAAGACTGGGTTTGGATAAACAAAGCAACACATAATTACAAGCGCTCCTGTAAGCTCAGGCTTAACGTGAGCGTTGTAAACACGGGATTTTGCTGTTGTGTTTATTGGAAAGGTGTAAGGTCACGTTGGGGCAAACGGGCTTTTCTTCCTTTAGTTAGTACTGAAACATATAGCCTCTGAGGTCACATGGTCGTTATTTTTTAATAATGTGTGTCCACAAAGTAATATAGAATTAATCTAGATCTATATTAGTTAGGCATTGATCCTGATACTCTTATTATCGTATTGCTGTTTGTTCTTTTACTGAGCAGTGTTAGCGAGCATGGTCATGGGCAAAGGAGGACAAGATGCTGCAAATTTCCTGCACAAAAAAGTTATTTATGAGCATGGAGCAGTGAAGCGAGCGAAATGTCACAGGTGAGAGCACCTCAGTTCTTCGGGCACTGAGACACGCGTGCGTTCAGGGTCTGCACTTTGCTCACGAGTCAAGGTACAATTTGTGCCAGTGCCATGACATCTTAAACATAAAACCCGGCATGACGACTTCATTATTAACGGCACGTGGCAGAAACCAATGCTTCAGCAAATCCTGGCTAGGCAAATTCTCTTCTCAAGCCTACATTTCTTCTTGTTGCAAAAACAGTTCACTACAGGCCCTGTTTAAAGCATGACTTCAATGTCCATGAGATATCAAAGTTGGGGCCACAATGAACGAATGTATGGCCTTGATACTGTATATTATTTTCATTGCCTTGATAATTATCTTGTGGCCTCAATATATGAACCTGTAGCCTCAATGTATTATCTCATTACCTCAAAATATTATCTTGTGCCCTCAAAAAATTATTATATATCATCTCATCACATCAATATATAATGTTGTAGCCTGAATATATAATCTTGTGGCCTGAAAATATTATCTCGTTGCCTCAATACATTAACCTGTAGCCATTATATATCATCTCATCACTTATGCCTCAATATATTATCTCGTGGGCTGAACATGATAACTTATGTCTTAATATACTCGGAATTTTATCTTGTTGCCTCAATATATTAACCTATCGCTTCGATATAGAATTCCGTTGCCTCAATATATTATTCTACGGCCTCAAAAATATTTTGTGTTATCGGTATTTTATCTTGTGGCAGAAATAAATGATCTCACGGCCTCTATATATTAACCTGGGGCCTCAATATTGTATATAATTTCATTGCCTCAATATATTACCTTGTGACCTCAATATACGTTAAATTATGGCTTAATATATATGTATCAATTTTTTTCTTCTGCCACCAATATATTATTTTGTGCCCTCAATATATTATGTCATGACTTTAATACATCATCTCGGTGCCTCAGCATACTATCGTCTGGCTTCAATGTGTTAACTCTTGGCCTCAATATATTATTTCGTTTGCCTCAATGTTTTATCAGGTGGCATCAATATACTATCTTGTCACCTCAGTATATTATCTCATGGCCGTTACATATTAACCCAATATATTGTGGCCTAAATATATTATCTCATCACCGCCATATTATTTATTATCTCATAGCTTCAAGTCATTACATTTTTTCATTTCTTGATTCTCACTCACTTTATTCCAAGACGACACACAAATGAGTCCAGATTCCAATCCAAACTATATAGTGGCGCTGAGGCAGCCCTTAGATCTGAAGCCACAAATTAGCACACAAGTCACCACTGCTTCTAATCTTCTTCTCTCTTTTATCATATGTAAAGAATATTTAGAAATATTTACATACCAAGACCAGTTCCCGCTGTTCACTTGTATCTGAGGTTCTAGTCCGTAAACATTTCAAGATGTTCCGTATATCCATTTACCATTAAAACAAGCTTCTTACTGATTTTGTTCTACATGTTAGAGAAGTGAAAGGATGGTGAAAGTGTCATCCAAACATAGTTCACCTGCAATGACCTCTCACCGCCCACAGAAAAACAGACTCTGGGGCTCTGAGTCAGAGTGCACCGTGGAAGAGATAAACGCAATTGAGTTAGCAAGAGAGAGAGACAGAAAGCACTTATCAGATCGAGCCTCCCGCCTTGTTTGGAATGCATACGTTGTGACGTGAGACGTTCATTTTTTTATTTTGTTGAATAATGAATGAACTCTGATTACACCAGAAAAGTCTGTTTACTTCCACACGTACTCATTAAAGAACTACTCCAGCTCTGTTGCAACGGAATTTCACCAAATCTGTAATTTAACGCAATTACCGTGGACAGTAATTGTTACAGTTATGTTTAAATTGATTTGATTTCTGACACGAAAGGGTGGTTGACAAAGTCTGTCATGAAACATGAAACATTTAAAATATGTACAGACAAGTTTAAAAGTGCAATTGTTTTACTCAAACAGAAGGGATTACGAGGAAGCATTGTTGAATAATTTACTATAAGAGCACATCCGGAGGTGTTTTATTCCTCTATTATTAAAGCAGTTTGCCAATGATTACATATTTATATTAATTAAAGAACAACCTGTCATACCTTTTAATCCAATTACACTTACGTTAAATGCTGTCGGATGTCTTCGGAACAAGATGGTTCCTGTTATTACTCGCATTATAGCGGCCGTGAAAAGTCACTTGTGTTAACAACAGACATTGTCACAAAGCAGCTTCGCAGTAGTATATAAATTCTGATTATAAACGTACGAATCTATCCATTTATCTATATATATCTCTACTAATGAGCAAGCATTTATCTCTCTCTCTCCGGAAGCTTCTCATGTTACGCAAAAAATGCAACGTCCCGAAGAAACAGCTTCACACCCGACTACCTCAGAAAGGCACTAACGCTGGAGACTCCTTCGTTCTGTCTGGAGTGTCTGACATACAAGTCATGGTATTATAATGTATATAAATTATATAATTTATATGATATAAACTTTGGAGGCGGGACTACTATCGGAGCTGCTGTTGACCAATCAGAGTAGAGAATACCTCAGTGCTGTGGATTTACAGTGGAAATATTGAACTGCCCTTAACCTTCCACTAGAAGTGAGTTTTGAGTAAATGAGTCTTGTCAGTACAAGGAAGCATGATGAAATTATAAGAAGTAATGGCACACACGCTACAGATCCACAGGATAGAGATTGAAAAAAATAATAATAATACCTGGAGTATTACTATAATCGGGTCAAAAAAGTCAGCTTGCCTTAGCATTGCATAGTCTAGTAACCACACCAGGGATTCATACCAGGCAGGGAAATTTGCTTTTTCACATGTATTACAAATGGCACCACCGACTGCCTCGAGATACAGTCATTATTCAAACCTGTGGATTCCCCGTGCCATTTCCGAGCCGACGTTATTGATGGTTTCATCTGAGGGCTCGCCTAGTTGATGCCTGACGCAGCATCTGGACTGCAGGTAGATAAAGTAGAAAAGAAAAAAAATACAAAGGGGTTTAAAGTAGAAAGCATTCGGAGGTGAGCACTATGGCTTGGCAATGTGACGACATGATATCGATACTTTTAGTGGCCTTTGTTGATAGGCCAGCAAAAGTTATACATCGTGTCCTATGGGGACGTTTGCAAGTTTTCAATGCTTTATACCACAGCGCTGTTAAATTCCTGAATCAGGAGGTGTTGATTATGCGTTAAGTGTTGATATAACAGCTGTTCTGGATGTAATACAACCACATATGTGTATATATATATATATATATATATATACTCAACAGTTTTCTTTACAAATCATATTACTGACATCAACGTAAGTGAAAAAAAGAATCTTTGCAAGATTTACGTGTATTTCAGAGTTTCTTAGTATTGAGCTGACTCCACAAGTTTGTGCAAAAGCTTTTCCATTTTAGATCAAATCCGTCAGTGTCGTCTGAACACGTGCTTCGGTAGAAACGGATTAGACATGAGGCAAATTTGACCTTTTGACCTTGAACATGGCCAATATCACAAATTTGCTTACATTTAAATCGTGACCTAGAAATAGTGCGAAATCTTCATTCATTATCTGTACCGTTTATCCATTATGGGTCGTTGTGAAGCTGAAGCCAATCCCAGCTGCCTTCAGGCAAGAGGTGGGGTACACCCTGGACAAATCACCAATCTATCACGAAGATAAATCACCGTTCACTTTCACACCTCTGGGTAATTTAGAGTAGCCACTTGAGCTTATCTGCATGTCTTTGGACTGTACGATGAAACCGGAGCACCCAGAGTAAACCCGTGCAGTAATGAGGAGATATTGAGAATGTGTAAACTCCACACGGAATGGCCTCTGCTCAGCCGGCAGGTTCGAACCCAGAACCTTATGCAGCATTTATGGAAGGAGTCTCCAGTATCAGTGGCAACCAGTTGGTTTTCCACCATACCGTTTCCACACGGTCTTCAAGACAGATGACTTTGAGATTTCTCAGTAACTTATCAAGCTGCATTTTGTCTTAACGAGACTGTATATTTCTGCTACGACGTACGCGATTAACGGAACATTAAATGGAACTATAATTTATGTAAAAAAATTTTTAAAAATACAACATATCCTTCAATAATAAATGAAAGTCTTATGCTGTGTGATAAGACGAATGAAACACTTCGGGACATGACGTTATTGGACATCATGGTCCGTCTTGTGTTATTCCTTCCGTACACCTTGCTACCTAGAACTCGTGGAGTTTTCATAAAAGAATCATGAAGATGCGGTTGCACAATGCACTAATGGATTCTGTAAAATGTAACCACACACAAAAAAAAAAAAGAACCTTTCTTTTTTTTTTTTGTCAGTGAAATGATGATCAGAAAGTGAGGGTTACGTAATGTAATTTCGATGTTGCTTGAGATGTGAACCTTGTAGATATTGATTTGAGGTCTCTTACCACTCAAGTGATTCCACAGCTCTAAGATCCCCTTACATATTTTGGTCAGTGTTACTATTTTCACCTGGCTGTTCTGTCAATAGATAACACTAAGGTGCCATTAAGGAACCTAATGATAGTGCGCTTTTATTGTATTTATATCATATACCGCTGAATCCGGCACCTGAGAACCACCAGCTCTTAAACATAGAAAGCTGAGAAAACTTCAGTAGAACCAATTGCTAACTTGAATATTTCGGGTGAACAGACGAAAATGGAACTCCGAAATGATTGTACACGACATTGTAATATTTAAAAGGAGCATCCAATATTTCCAATGATTTTTCAGGCCCAAAAATGCTTAAAATTACCATCCTAAAAATGGTGATTCCACTGGGATGCTATCAAATAAAATTGCTTTCCATCCCAAGGGTATTCTGGTTTTGTTTTTGACAAATGTGCCACATGTGCAGTCCAAGGAATATACAGTAGCTCCAAAAAGCCACAAAACATGAGAAAAGTTGGAATCAAAATAAAATCGTCCTCATTCCGAACCTGTTCCACACAGTTTATCACCTATCTAACGCACAAGTCGTCATTATGAATCACAAAATGAGGGAAAGTCCGTAAAGCTTCTCGCTTTTGCTTCTCCCTCATCTGTTAGACCAGTGATGACTCTTCGTGAATTGTACACATACTGTTATGAAAAGAAACAGAAAACGCAAGCAAAGTACAAATCTAGGAAGCATTATTCTAGACGGATGTTTAAGGAGCATTACTCTAGATGGATGGAGGAGGATCCAAGCTCTTCTGCAACCTGGTTAGACATTACAGGAAGAGACTCAGTGCTCTTATTTTCTCCCGGCGAGGCTTCCCAAAAACTAAATCGTGGGGCGCCGATACTTTTGGAAACCCTCTCCGCGATGGTGACGATACTTCAGGAGCCAGATTTCTTCTTTTCTCTGTTTGCATGACTGCGTGTGGAAAACACTCTGCGAACCTCTTTTAGCTTGCTGGTGTGATTGGCACTCGGTGCTCCACCAATAACATGGCTTTCCTTCTATGACATATGGAAAACACAAGTGGGGTCGGTGCATGTAGAACATGTTAGCCAGCCTGGCATCTCAAGTGGAAACTGAAACGGCAAATTTGGCCGGAGGATAAAGAGCGATGGTAGGGATGGAGGGATGGCAGGGATGGAGGGATGGAGGGACGACGTATGCTGCCAACCCTAACAGATGCCGCCTCGTTTAAACCCACAACCCCTCCCTTTGCCTGTCAAATCCACACCGTCTGAACTGTGTCATGTTCCAGACCTGGCTTCTGTGTGCTCTTTATCTTCCATCCGTTGTATCTGGAGTGTGCCGTCGTGTCTCAGCTTTGCCGTTTTGCACCGCGAGTCAGCTTGAAAATCCAAGGCAGGAGGCAGAGGATGGTGCTTGGCACCCTCTCCGAAGCAGGGTGCAGTGCCTGGGCAGGATGCCTGGCGATCTGCACGCACTCCTTGCACCTGTTGGACCGAGGACCAACAGATTGCGTTGTTTTCAGACCTGGGTTATAATATGAGGCGCTGTTTTGGCAAGCGAACAATGCATAACGAATGCACGTCTTCATCGTAAACAGTCAGAAATCCCGAGGGTGCTTTCACTTATACAGTCTTTAGTTCATTTGAATGGAACCCTGCCGTGTTCTTCTCCTCGGAGTGGGTCTTCAGGCAGGCGGGAAAGAAGAAATCGTACCGAGGTGCAGAGCAAATCAACTTCTGTCCGTCTGCTTCCAAGTGAACTCGAGCGATTCGACTGCAGCAATAAAGTGATCAGACTCTGAATCGAATCAGCTGCAGGAAATTGAATCAAACGTGCTGTGTGTTTTAAATTGAGCCAACGGTAAGAGCTGCAGAAATGCGATTCTGGAGATCTGGACAGATTAACCCAAAAAAATTAACGTTGGATTAATATCTAGTTATTTATATAATGAACTATTAATTTATTTAGCGGGTGGTTAGCACTGTCGCCTCACAGCAAGAAGGTCCTGGGTTCGATCTGTGCGGAGTTCTCCCCGTGCATGCGTGGGTTTCCTCCGGGTGCTCCGGTTTCCTCCCACAGTCCAAAGACATGCAGATTAGGT
>JAQQZR010000019.1:2701678-2718713 GCA_030068235.1 Notoglanidium macrostoma
TTTAGAGTAGCCAGTTGACCTAATCTGCATGTCTTTGGACTGTGGGAGGAAACCGGAGCACCCGGAGGAAACCCACCAAACTACAGCAGACAGACTTTTCATGTGCATTTCGATTTTGGGCTGAAAGTAGTCTAACTGTAATTTCTGCTCTGTATCATACATATATCCATTAGATCAGAAAGAGATACATGTGGACTGGTACAGGGCCATCGCTCATTTGTTATCTCAGGAAACACTGAATCTCACAACAGCAAAATCTTCCAAAAGAAAATGTAGACATGAACAGATGGAGAGACGCAGTTGAGCATTTCCAACTCACATAGGATGCACACTTAGGGAACGCATTTCTAATTAGATTAATCATGGTTTTCTGTGTAAGTATGAATTGGTGACTTTCCAAAGTCTATGTGCGGTTCACCAATGTTTCTCGCATTCTGTGAAAAGTAGGCAGGGCTAATCTTGGATAAATTGTGCAGAACTATGACTCTCACCAATCACAGTGCTGTTTTCCCACATAAATAGTGTCTTTGAATTTGAGCAAACCAAACAGGCGTAGACGTTGGCACCTATGGGTTGATATATAACCATTATTAAAGAAATATGTTTAATATTTTTCACAATATTCCAGACCATTATAATGCATGATGTAAATATAGCCATATGGGGCTCAGGTCAGTAAATGCATAACGAACCCATTATAACAACAGTGTTTCTTTTCTTGCAGCTTTTTCACCATCCAATCATTACATCCATCATATTCCTTGACACCTTAACGGATGATATATGACATGGCCTTTAAGAGCAATGCTGTGATACTCCAGATGTCCATTAGTATCACTCGATTTTCCATCCATCTATACTGCTTATACATTAAGGATGGCAGGGAAGCTGGGGCCAATCCCAGCTGACTTTGGGTGAGATGTGGGGTACACCCTGGGCAGGTCACCAATCTATTGCAGGGCTAACAAAGATGAATAACCACATACACTCGAATTCACACCTATGGGTAATTTAGAATAGCCAGTTAACTTCATCTGCATGTCTTTGGACTGTGGGAGGAAACCAGACCCAGAGGAAACCCCACGCAGGCACAGGGAGAACATGCAGACCTCGCACAGAGAGGCCCCAGTTTTTCCACCAGGTTCAAACCCAGACCAGAATCTTCTTGCTGTGAGGCGACGGTGCTCTCCGCTGCACCCCATGCCACCCATGCCCCTAGTCTGACCCAGAATTGGATATATAGTTTTACGTGTTAAAATCCACATGTTCTGTGATGACGTCTTGGAGTCTGTATGGAACCTGATGCTGTTAAATCCCAATGGGGTCGTTCTACCAATTCCTATTTAATACGAGTGCAGTGGAATGACACGGCGCAGAAAACTCTACGTGGTGGGCTGTTGTAGAGCATTTTCCTTCGTCTCTGGCAGGCATTGTGAGAGGCTGTTGTGAGTGCTGGAGAGACGGACGAAATGTACAAAGGCTAACGCTGAGGAAAACAGATCAATAAATATTTCAGCAGCTGCCTGCATTTACACACTTACACACCTTCCCAAGCCAAATAGTGGACATGTGTGGGGGGCGGGGGGTAAGACAGTAATTTTAGAGAGAGGGAGAGAGAGAGAGAGAGAGAGAATAGAGTAAATCACAGACAGGGCAAGAGGTAGGTAGTGCTGTAGTTCGCTAACAAGTTCAACAATGCGTGGTGCTCCATCACCACTACTGCGTTCTGTCAATAACCAAAGGCCTTTTGACACATGAGTGAAGAATGATATCATATAGTGAGAGAGATATAATTAGACTAAATTGTCTGCAATTTTGACAGATCTTTGTGGCACATCTTTGAACCCTGCTGTAACCTGTGTTGCACTGCACACCCATGACTTACCAAGATGAATCTAGACAGAAAGAAGAGTACAGAATACAGTACGATTGAATCTGTGAGACACGAGAAGGGCTGTAGAGAGCTAAAGAGAGAGAAAGATAGAGAGGAAAGTACTAAAGGTGGAATAATGGACAAGTAGTGACGGAGATTGCTACTTCAGTGATGCTGGTGCTCCTCTGGGATCCGGACTGTAGAGACCTGGAAGACATTGTGGCCTTATAAAAGAAACAAAGTGCCTCGAACAGACATGGCGCGAACATAACATGGTGTAACAGATGCCCTTTTTCCAGCAAGACTGAACTTATCTAAGAGCTTCTCAGTTTCGGAATTAGATCATTGTATAAAACATGTGGCTAGGGGTGTTAAAGTCGGAAATAATTGCACTAGTCTGAAAATGTGGAAAATGAAAGCAGATATGCATTACGTTTTCATTGTACAAATGTTCTATATCCTTGTACAGTATACAGAACAAAAACCAAAAAGGATACAAAAAGATCATCACCTAATCACCTTTCGCAGAATAAAATTTCTTCACCCTGTATATCACACTAAAGATTCTACGCGTACTACGTCTGACTTTAATACAATGTTTAACATTTGTTACAACAACTTCTTGAAGTGCCCGTGGTTGCACAAGTTCTGCTTGATCATTAGAGCATTGCATGACCATAACCTGTATCTGTAGGCAATACATCAATAACATAGACCGCTAAAAGAAAGCCGGCACACGAAATATTCCTCCTTAAAGTGTTTTTTATTGACAGTCAGACAATGTTTCAACCTTCTCGGTTATTCCAGTAGAGCTGAGACGGTTGAAACATTGCCTGTGTCAATTAAAGCACTCTTTAAAGGTCCACTATGTAAGACTCTAAGTTGATTGCCACTAACTCAATGCCCTCCCTTACCAAGCATATATTAAAACACACAATGGCTGTCAGGTGCGCTTAGATTCCAAGTACTTCCTATAGCATTCCCTACGGCAATTTCTACAAAAATTCAAAAAATCAATCCCAACAACAATCCCAATAATCCCTGCAACAATCCCAACAAAATGGTTTTATGATCCGATCGATCAGTGTCTATACAATAAAACAATAGCTGGGTAATTTCAAGATTGCGATTTATCTTACTGAAAGAATTTTTTTCTTGTTGCAAGCACACTCCTCCATCTCTCATAAAATTCCACCCTGTGCTGTGTGTGTTTTTGGATTGTTCTTAATGGCACCAAACTGCCACACACAAGCAGGGCAAACTGGGAGGAGACTGTAGTTGCCTGCACTGTGGAGCAATTAGGATCATTAGGCAAGTGCTGATATCAGTATTTGTGTTGTTATATTTGTGTTGTGTTGTTAATGTACTTTTATAAGACCCAGAGTTCTGAGCAAAAGGTTTGCTGTGAGTTTGCGCAGATGCTGTCAAGCTTAACGCATCGGAAATGTGCAGTTGACTCCTCCAGTCCTCCCACAACATCACTGAAATGTTATGGCTGCAATCCCTTGCTGCACCACGATCATGAAACCTACGCTATTACCTCTAGGCAGTGATGGAAAGAGTACAAAATGCATTGATGAGTAAAATATCTGCTACTGTAGTAATAATTCAGTCACAGTAGTGAGCAGGAAATAAGTAAATAAGGGTAATTAAGTCAGGAAAATCTACATTATCATTTTAATTAATTTACAAATGACTTTTACATGTCTACGATTAACAAATAACATGTTCTATATCTGACGAATGCATTTAAAACTATTAAGCAAACTAACCAAGTAAGCTATGCTGAAGTGAACACCACCTGCGTTAATAACGCTATATAGCGAACAGTCATGTTAGCTGGCTAGCTAACATATCCAAATGCTCTTGGAGTTTTAGTACCTTGCCTGGTTCATTAGTTAGCTAGCTCATGTAATTACCACTGGCAAGGACGTTATGTTATTGGAACAGTTTGTTCGTCTGTCTGTTTGTTTGTCTGACTATAAGCAGGATTTGCGCAAAACCTAATGAACTGATTTCCATGAAACTTGGTAGCAAGGTGTAGCATGGGCCAAGGAAGAACCTATTCAATTTTGAAGCAGGTCCGAGTCACTGTGAGGATCCATGAATTTGAAATGTGAGATACGGCATTTGCGCTTGGGGGAAGTCTGCATTCAACCATGTCATACATCTTAAAATCCAGCATATGGTAGTGATGTTGAATAGTAACAAAACATATCCAATGTAGAAATATGATGACACCATTGTAAGTACATCCAGACATATAAAGTGGCTGTGGTTGCAGATTTGCTTATCATAGAAGAGTTGACTATTGTCCTTGGTGGAGGTCCCTTCTATCCATTCATACATCCGTTATCGATACCGCTTATCCATCAGGGTTGCAGGGAAGCCGGAGCCAATCCTAGCTGACTTCAGGCAAGGGCCGGGTTGCACCCTGGCAGGTCGCTAATCTAGTGCCCTGCTAGTTTACACATATTTCTAGAGGTATAGTTAACTATATAGCAAAGATGCTTAAAGTACTATGATTTAATTATTCTCAGAAAGTATCATTACAGTAAACCATATACTCAAATACAGCACTGTAATGAGAGTTTGTTACTCTCCAAGCCTGGCCCTAGGTCTGGCATTAACCCGAGTTACATGAAGTGTTTGGAGCACTGTTGTGTCTGTATGTTCTGGGACCTTTTTATTCATAGTTTACTTACTTGATAACCACTCCCTTGGGGTTCCAGTACCTCCTGCTTTATAAATGAAGCACATACTGTACAATACTAATATAGTATCATGTATGAACAGTAGTCACATTAGCATTTCGAGACACAGAAGTGAAAAAAAAATTGAAAGTTACAAAGAAAGAAAGTATAAAAAGTGGTCTGTACATGGCCACAAGAGGTTACACGAAGAAAAAAAAAGCATTTTTTGAAATTGGTGACTGGAGAAGAGACAGATGGCGAGTAGGAGAGGTGGAAAAAATGGGAAAGAGAGCGGGAGATAGAGAGTGCAAGACGGATTGATCTAAAAGCAGTCATTACAGGCAATAATAAACAACAGGTTTCTCAGACTAGTCAGAAAAACATGGCCAAATACAGCGTAGGCGTCCTTTAAAGTCATAATGTCCCTCTTGCAGAAGCGAGGAACTGGCAGTGAACTGATATTTTCCTCACACGCCATGTTCCGCTCCTCATTAGTCCACCGTTCCAGCCAGTTAATCTGTTAGCCTTGCTAAGTCCTGCTAATGAAAACAAGTTTACTTTTCTGCTTATGGTTTGGTAAAAGGGTGCTAGTATTGGATCGCAGCATTATCATTGGCACCCTGTCATTTTGCTAGACAGCTAATAGGAAAGAGTCCACCTCAATAACCAATAATAAATAGTTTGGGAGACTGAGGTGTCCAGACCTGTCTCACGCTGCATCGCAATTTCCTTGTCACTTCTGCGGCCTGGCACTCAGGAGATATTGCAGCCACGGAAGGTGCCAATAAGTTTTCTTCCAGCAATAAAGGTCTAATATTAGCATTGCATTCAGTAAGGAAGACATTTCACTGAGGATTCGCGCATGAAAGAGTGAGGTGATTGCACTTCTCAGAGCTAATCGGTATAGAGTTTCCATAACCAGCTAATCAGTATTTTCCATTTTCCAGCTTCTATTGATAGAAGATCCCACAGAAAGATATAAAGGATGGGATGGAAGGGGATGGCTTGGTGGGATTATTACTGTAATTCGGATTTCAGGGATAGACCACTTAACTGAACTACGATAATAATCTAATTAGAGCTGTTGTGGTGGGAAGTACGACTAATGTGATACTCAGGGGAGTGCGAGGTTTTTCACAATGGTCTGCCATGCACTCGGATTGAATTTCCCCTGAACTTTGTGACATGGACCTAAAGAATTTTTTTTATTTTTTATTCCTCTTCCTGATAATAATTTAATGATGATAATTCACCACAGCAAATTGCAACACTTACATAAAGATCAATTCATCATTTATCACTTTATACTCACGTTTAATGTGGGATGTCTACAAAACAAGTTAATTCCTGATATCACTTACATTATAGCATCTATAAACATACAGTTCTCTCACCAGCCTCTCTTTTCTGCTTCTCTTCCTTGAAGTTAAAAAAAAAAAAATGCAGCTTGTACTGAGAAACTGCCAAGTTTTGAAGTTTTGTCTTAGAGTTACTGCACACTTATATCAGCTGAACACTAAATGATACGACTGGTGTGATGAAACACATCAATGCTGGTGTTAATATTGACAAAATAACCATTGATTTAAAAAGAAATATGGGTTGTAAATGTCACAAAGTGCCATCTACTGGTTAAAATCATCCTGAATCATTCAAGGTCGATGCTGATGTAAAGTCGATAGTTAGGGATTTACATATGTCATGAAATTCAAAAAAATAATAAATAAATAAACAAAAAATCGCCCACTTCTCCCCGCCAGCCCTCGCCCTTGGGTGGGGGTTTGTAAAACAGTTTGTAAATCAGAACTGGGTATGAATTTACACTTTAAACTGACCTCTGACCATTAAAAAGCAATTCCATAAATGCTAAACAAAAAAAATCCGTTTAGATGAAAACGAATAGGCGAGAATGACGGATTATTCCGGAAACATTCCAGCATTCACATGTATCCACGAGCAGCGTTTGTGCTCTTGCTCGGAAATTTTCCTCACTTTTCCATTTTCAATGTCATTAAACAAAAAAGCAATTTCGCGTGTTTAATTAATCGTAATGAATTTCGCTGCATTATGTCCTGTTTGGGTGGATTAGATATTCATGGTTAATGAAATTCCCTTTCATTTCCAAACGGAATTACTCTTGTAGCTCTTGCAGCTTGACGACGTCTGTTTGGAGCTTTTTCAGATTTGTCAAATATGTTGAAATGACATCATTCGCTTGCTATTGAATACAATTTACATAACAAAAGGACATTTATTATTGAAGCGACTTGATATTAAACATCATTCAGGGTTTGCTCTCTTCTCTCAGCCTTTCCTCCCTGCAGCTTATTTGATAAGCATGCATTATAGATAACATATCTCGCTATTTTACACAATCAACACAATAATGTCCATTTTTTTTTTTTTTTTTTCATCTGTTCTATCGTTCCATCCCTGGGAAAATGAGTAGAAAATGCAGAATAATGACTGGCACGTTTACACAGCTGCAGTGACCTTTGCACAGTCCTCTCTGTTCAGATGGTAATGAAAGTGTTATGGAGGTCGATTAACTTGGCCAATATTGTCGGGATACCATTCAGTTTGTGCTGAGAAGTCAATATAAAGTGAAGTAGGGGTTCATTAGGCTCCATTTTAGTTGTAATTCAGCTATTTATGCATCTCTTGAGCTAGCTTTTGTGGTTTAGTTGCATGGTCCACTGTCTGTGTCGCTCTTAGTCTGGAAGTGCGCATGGTCCATCAAAACTTTCGATGAAAATTGATCTGTTTACCACCGAGCCCTTAATTCAGACACGTCTGTGACGATGGCGTCGCTCCCATCAAGCCGAGCCCAAAGATAAAGCCTGTGAGATCCATCACAGTCAGCTCACATCGACAAATAAGACGTTATGATCCACTGCTCCGAGTAAAAATAGATGGCTGTATTGACAGTGCCTCGGGTTCCATCCTACAGTGAGCTGGCTTTCGTCGGACAGCATTCCTTAATCTCACGTCTTCGGCGTAATAAAAGTACATTTTTAAACGCTAGGCCTTAAAACTGAGAGTTTTGCACTGATGTGTGCACAGCAATAATTAATGAAAACGAAAGACACGAATGACTATCAATTCTGAGTTCTTGAAGTGTTTATAATACTACTTTGAATGAATTCAAAGAGGCTCAGACGCACTCCGGGCTGTGTGGGTGTAGCCCTGTGAGCGATCACGAAGTATAAAGTTAGTCCAGTCCCTTGATTAAAGTCTACGCAGATGTCCTCTATTCATGATCAATTTCTGTAAACGATAAATCATGCCTGTACACAAACTCGGGATTCTTAATCTTCCTTTTCTTTTCTTTTTTGAATACTGCATGTAGGTTTGATGTTTGATGATAAATCAATTCGATTTCTGCTGCCAAAATTAAACTCATTGATGTATACAAATGTGGAAAGTATACCCAGAAGTAATATATCATCAAAATATAAAGGGAAGCATGTCTTTCAGTCTTCTGAGAGTAATGACGAGCAGTACTACTTAGTAACATGATTCTTTCAAACTATGCTTTTTTAAGTGAATCAAATAACGAACGCTTTGATTCATTTGATTCAGCCACATGCTTTGAAGGTTCCTGGAAGCTTTGGAAGGCGCTGTGTTTTTCACACACTTCACCATTTTTTTTTTTATACATCTAAGGAATAAAAGACTTGGCGCTAATGTGAGAAAATAATCAGTGACCGGATGGTCCGATGCGGCGCAAAGCGAAGCGGAGTTACTGTTCTGTTTACAACACTGACACTGGAGACTTCTTCCAAGTATTCTAACTAAACGTCTCGTCACAAAGACTTCAACGATTGCAGATATCTTTTTTTTCCCTTTATGTGGATCCTGCAACATACAAGTACCTTATTAAATGGTGCTTTTATTATAGAAATGATTACATATTAGAATGAACACATAAATGTAAACCTGTGGTTTGCGTTGTAGCTAGAACTATTGTCTAAGTTGCTGTTAATTTATCAACATCCGACCAATCAGATTCAAGCACTTCACAGCACTGTTTATGTTGGCTATGGCAAACAAATTTCCTGTTCAATATCTATGAAGTTGCTCCTTAAAACATCATTCGGTTTTGCTATGCCTTTTGGAAAAAAAATTTCTATATACAGTATTATGATATATTTTGTACATATATTTTCATTATATACCATTCGCACACCGCTACGTATTCCATTTTATTGTTGGACATCTGAGTGCACTTCTCTTCAATTCACGTAAAAAGATTCCTTTCCAGCACCGCGTCGCATTTGAAAGCCCATCATTCAAGGTCTTCGTTGGGTCCTCGCTTCTCCATGGAATGTTTTAATGAACATTAAAGTCTGGCTAATAAATGTCTTTTGGTATGCAGTCCATGCATGGGATTTAAATGGAATGCAAATCAAAAAAGAATGTTGCTCTGGTGGTGTTGATCATTTCGATTATGTCGCTCGATTCCTTCTCCATTCCTAATAAATGACTTGTGGACGAATATGTTCTCTGATCTCGCACAAAAACAAAAGTAGCCTGATGAATGAAGACCGAGTCAGACGAGTGCACAAAACAATGCGTCTCCAGACTCTTTTGTGCTTGTGTTCTCGCCGCACTATTCAGAACTGTTTCGGATGTGGTGTAGCCAGACGACACAATGCCATAATAATGTTTGGAAACAAAGTGCAGCCTTCTCAGCAATTACTGTTGACTTCCATTGAAATTCAAATGCTCCTAAACCTGCTTTCAAAGCTGGATGCTTTAAAATGCTTCTAAACCTGCTTTTAAAGCCAGACCCGAGAACAATGTCTTCTTATATCAGCACGACAGCTTTGCATAGCCATGGCGATCCAGGAATGCATTTTTTGTACTTCTGAATAACAGCAAAAGACAGACCACTTAGCACAAATGTGGTCGTTCATCCAAGACAGGCTTGGTGTCAAACTTTCACTTATATTTGCTTCAAAATTACATTTGCACTATGCAGTCATCTTGAATGCTGACTGATTTCCTTACTCAGTTTGGTATTACTACAGATAAAAACGGGAACAAGATGTGGCCCAATGTCTGATGGCGGAATGATGACAGTACACACTGTACAGCCGAAAGCTTGTCACACCTGACCATCACAAGCATATGCAGGTCTTCCTCAAACTCTAAGCACACAAATGTGATATAGAATGTCTTTGTATTCTGTAGCATTACATTACAATTTCCCTTCACTGGAACTTCGCCACTCAAACCTGTTCCATGCCCATGTGCACAGAACATGCTCCATGAGACATGGTTTGTAGTGGAGGAACCCCTGCACAGATCCCTGACCTCAACCCCACTGAACACCTTTGGGATGAACTTCACCCCAGACCTCCTCACCTGACCTCACTAAAGCTCTATAATTCACAAACCCCACAGCCACGCCCCTAAATCGAGCGGAGGTTATTATTACAGCAAAGGGGGATAAATCTAGAATGGGATGTTCAGCCAGGACAAGGTGTCCACAAACTTTTGGCGGTCTTGTGTAGTTCAAAATCGATCTGTATATTTAATTGACTTAAATATGGAGTGCTGGACTAAGAAACACTATGTACAGGTTGTGTTGCCACGTCACAGTACATCCAGACTATAGGAACAGTTTTTCCCCCAGGGTCACCATTGTGCTGAATCAGTCTTCCACATACCACCCCCACCCTCGCTGAATTGGAACTTCGCCTCCACAAATTCACTCTTTTCGCACATTATTCTTCTGCACTACATAAAGCAGTGATAAGCTCACAGTAACACACTGCTACACACATTTGTCTGTTACTGCTCCTGTTAGCTGC
This sequence comes from Notoglanidium macrostoma, assembly GCA_030068235.1. NCBI lineage: Eukaryota > Metazoa > Chordata > Actinopteri > Siluriformes > Auchenoglanididae > Notoglanidium > Notoglanidium macrostoma. The sequence continues at coordinate 2,712,064 of JAQQZR010000019.1, forward strand.
TCTTGTCAACCCTTACACTGCAGACAATAATTATTTTGCGGTTAGATTTCATTACTCTATTAGTTTTTGGAACTGTGCTGCACGTTTTTTTAACGACACTACCGCACTTTCAACTGTACATTACCTTTATAAGCAGCTGTAGCATTCTGCAACCTATATTTTTGATTTATTTTGCATATTTAGGATTGGGAGTTCTAAAATTGTATTAGTCTACTGCAACCCTACCCACGATAAAGCGTTTTGAAAAGGAATGAATTAGAATAATAAATCAATCAAGCATATGGGTGGTTGTTATATGAAATTGTTTATGTACAGAAGGTATTATTAAGACAAATGATCATTTCTGAGGTGTGTGTTTGTTGCTGTTGCTGTGCACAATGGTAGCTATAAATCTTACATGTTAGCCACATTAGCATTGCAGGTCCACACTGCCACAAATGGCATCTTAGCAAGTGAAAATGTATTGAATGTAGTCCAATTTCGTCAAATATATCTGGCAACCCCTATTGATTGCTTGTGATGTAGTGCAAAACATTTTTTGGGGGGAAAAAAACAAAAAACAAATGGCAAACGTCTTGGCTGATCAACTATTTACTTTTTCTCAGTGAAGGGAAAATTGAGATTTTTTTTTTTTTTTCCCTAGACGTCAAAATTCCACTCTTCGTCACCCGGAGCTGAGCTTGTTTGACAAAAACGAATCCAGCCCATTGGATACTTTTTTTTAGGTCTCCCAGTCTCTTCTCACTGTGCCATGACACTAGTCAAATAAATGTCTCTAAATGTAAAACCTAACTTTCTAAAATGCTTCTGTATGCCAACAAGGAGACCTACGCTATATAATGCTTGTATCTTTTATATAAGCAGGTTGAAATGCCCACTTGATGGGTTTATTTAAATATAGCGCAGAAGTGACAAGCACGCTTATTCCATCCACTTAATGTCAGCGGCGTACTGCGACGGTGTCAGCTCTCGCTCGAGTGGCAGGTTTAATCACAGCAGAAGCCGAGTCTCACTCGCGCAATAATATCACTCTCTCATTACACCCGAGTCAAAGCTCGTTCACACCCCAATTAGTGCCACACTCCTCCCAGCTGCACCCCGTGTACACCCAGTGCTGTTCACAGTCCCAGCAGATGAGGCGGTGTGAACGACTCGTTTCCTTTCAAATGTTTTTCAAAAATGTCTTTCATTATCCGACATATGATTAATACATTTCATTTCCTAATACCTAATCTTTAGTGTCTTTATGCTATATATAAAAAATGTGAGCGGCTAACCTCACAGGATTTCTGAGGTGCTTTTTATGAAATGCTGATAAATAGTATTAGCCAGCTAGCAAACATGAGTAAATGAACTGAAAAGAAAAAAACAAATGCTGACAATATTTATGCATTTTTAAATGAGAAATATGCTAATCAGCTAATGCTAGTTAGCTAACATAATACTGTGCAGTCTGACAGGATTTCTGACATTTTCATGACATGTTTAGAAATGTTCATGGTTTTCACTGTGCTACCTAACTAGCTAACTGGCAAACATGACTACTGAAATTCTTTAGTAGAGTCATATTCATACATTTTCATAATTGTCACAGCTAACACTAGCCTGCTAGTGAACCTGAACAAACTAGCTAGCATGAATAAAGTGAGTAGACTGATATTTAGGCAGTATTTTTGAGTCATATTCATGAATGTTCTTCATTTTTCTGCTAACTCTAGCTAGCTAGCAAACATGAGTACAAATAATTGACATTTTGGTAGAAATTTTGACTAATCAATCAAAGTTCTGACAGCATTTTAAAGTCATGAAAGGTCATCATCTTTACTGCAAAGACTAGCCAGTTAGGTAGCACAAGCTAGCCTGACAGGATTTCTGAGAAGACTTTTATATCATAATATTAAGTATACACTAGCTCACTGACTAGCATAAGCTAATTTAGCAGGATATCTTTGGTAACATGTTAAAAGAAGTCAGAAAATGTTTAAAGGCCCATGCTTTCAGTACCCATGTACTTCACATCCATAAATTGCACTGTTAGCAGTCATTTCACAATCTTGTAAACAGAAATGAGATTTTTTAGTCCAGGAACACTAAAAGGTAGTAAGCAGGCAGACAATTCTGACTGTATTTTTGAATCATAATCATGAATATTCGCTACTAACACTTGTCCACTAGTAAGCATGAGTAAATTGACTGCAAATAGAAGTAAGCAGTAAAGCAAAGGTGTCTTTTATATTAATGACAATGATCTTTTTTTGTTATATTACTTTCTTAGCATGCTAGTTATATTAGCATGCTCGTTCATTCCCAGACAGAAGCAAGACTAGGTAACCACAGACTGACAGTCCAGCAGGTTGTTGATTGCGCACTTAAGAAATGGCATTTTGTTCCAATATACACGAGTTATTCAGAGGAATGATAATAAAAAAAACCACTTGAAGAAGTCATTTACAGCACCATAGCAACCATAGTGAAGCGGAAGAGCTTAAGTAGGGTTGCAGATATGTTATTTTTTTCCTTGACAATGGGAAATCTTATATGCGATGTACTGTAAGTCTTAGCCTACAAACAAATCAAACTTGCATCAGTGAGTTCACTTGAAGAGGTCGGCTGAAGAGGATCAAATCAGTTGTAATCAGTGAGTCATAATGTCCATCATTAGACACACAAATACACTGTGTTCAGACCACAATCAGCACACCACCTACTCAAAATACACGCAAACGTTAGCCAAGATGTTGAGTGGGCACATACACACACAGAAACATGCACACACACACACACGCACACGCACACCACTTACACTGTTGAGTCAGAACCATCTGTTGGCCTCTTGTGGGCAGACTGAGGTGTTAATGTCAGATGTTGTTGAGTAGGCGAGACCCCACACGTCCCCTCCATCTCTTGGCCTAATCAAAATCGTCTAGCTCCCTGACACTCTGCTCGCTTCCTGCGGAGGTTAATGGAAATGACATGCATATTAATAACAGCATTATTACCACAGAGACGTGCCTGCGTTTGAATTTCATAATGCTGCGGATCTCTCAAAGGCGATGGCAGGTCAAAGATCACCTCGCTTGTGTCTCTCTGCTGCCGACCTCTGCCAAAGAGACGTGATGCACACGTCACACTCACAAATTGTCCGTGACAAAGCCCGGGAGAAATGACTAGAAACTTTGACCTGTTAGCTAATTAGCACCGATTAACAGAAAGCTCTCTTAAAGGAGTGGATGGATATGGCTCCATTGTTGAGACTGACATGCACAAGGCCACACCTCCTATGGAGGGACTGAGATACAGAGTTGTTTCCGGCACAGCAATCTTCATAGGCGTTGGGATTGTTTTGCTACCAGGAGTATGTCAGGGATGAGACTAGAGATGAAGGACACGGAGGCTTGTACAGGGTCGAACAGCTCCTGCAGAGAAACACTTGAAACCCCCAAAGGGGCGACGCTACCCTTCCGTCCCTTTATCTTTACCCCACTCATCCAGATCACACACACACACCATCGTCTTAAAAATTCATGTGTGTGGTTTTTTAGGTCATTAAAGAGTCATCAGTCAGGATTTTTTAAAAGAAATTTACTATTCATGATGTTTTTTTCTGTCTTCGACACCCCCTGGCTTTTCCCGCTCCTTCCCTCCCACCTCAGCCTTGTTGTGACTGTGTGTTTGTCTGCATTGGCCTGGTTGTTGGAGATCTGCGTAGGTTAATGGAATGGTATATTGCAGGGCCAATTACTAAGTAAAGAGCTGGCGGCGGTACACTCTAATGAGCTAAAGGCTAGCCATAGGAGTCCTAAAAAGAGAGGTATGTGGGAGTGATGTTGGACAGAAGAGCAATAACACTAAGCTCAGATGAGTTACCACACACTTACATCACCTCCTCATCCTCTTCTCATTCAATAATGTATTGCAGGGATTTGAAATCTTTACAGTACTTAAAATAACCCACCCAGATTGTTCCTTAGACCCAGATTAGCACCAGACCAACCCAAAATTACATCCAGACTAGACGCAAAGCCCAGATTAGGCGCCAATAATTCTCAGATCAATCCCAGACCACCCCAATTTTACATAAAGATTGTAATTATATAAGGCCAAAATTAAACATGGATTGTTCCTGGTGTACTTGTCTGTATAATCTTTTGTTAGACTGTGTTTTAACCATGTTTAAATTAAGACCAACCCAAATTTAAATGTAAATCTGACCCAGGTTTGTTGCAGAATCAAAATTAGACCCAAACAGAATCAGACAAACAAAATATTTGACTCAGGTTAGCTGCAAACTCAAACATAGTCCCAGATTAGAATCAGACCAACCATGAATTTGATCCAGGTTAGATGCAGAATCAAAATTAAACCCAGATTAGAATCAGACCAACCCAGAATTTGGCCCAGGTTTGATGCAGACTCAAAATTAAATCCAAATAGAATCATACCAACCATGAATTTGATCCAGGTTAGATGCAGAATCTAAATTAAACCCAGATTAGAATCAGACCAACCCAGAATTTGGCCCAGGTTTGATGCAGACTCAAAATTAAATCCAAATAGAAGCAGACCAACCATGAATTTGATCCAGGTTAGATGCAGATTCACAATTAGACCTAAATAGAATCAGACAAACTAAATATTTGACCCATGTTAGCTACAAACTCAAACATAGTCCCAGATTAGCATCAGACCAACCATGAGTTTCACCCAGGTTAGATGCAGACTTGAAATTAAGCCCAGATTAGCATCATACCAACTCAGAATTTGATCCAGGTTAGATGCAGATTCAAAATTAGACCCAAATAGAATCAGACAAACTCAGTATTTGACCCAGGTTAGAGCCAGACTCCAAATCAGACCCAGATTAGAATCAGACCAAGCCAGAATTTGACTCAGGTATAGTACAGACTCAAAGTCAGACCCAGATTATCAGACCAACCTAGAATTTGACCTGGGTTGAATACAGAGTAAAATGCAGACCTAGACCAAAATTAGACCCAGATCACACCTAGACTGAACCAATATTTGGCCTAGGTCTGACCTTAGGCCAAGACAGAATCCATATGAGATCTAGGCCAAAGAAAGATTGGATACATACTTCAATAGTGAAGAAACTAAACCATAACAGCAGTGCCTGATTAAAAAGTGCACTATCCATAAATCACTGTGGTAATTAAAACTCCCACTTCTCCTATCAATCTGCTGTCACCTCTCTTCCGACACTCAGCACCAGTCAGAGTTCTAATGATGTCTAAATGCAATCTAAATGTAATTTATCCTGTTCTTCTTTTCCTGGCTCTGTGGAAGCTTTGTGTGGTGTCGCAGTCCTGGCTGAGGTTTTCCTTACTCCAATTACATTCTCCAGTGGAGCAGGATGGGTAATCCCCACTCTCAGTGTCTCTCATTTTATTTTATTCAAGCTGTTTTTCAATCCTCATTTTCCTTCTCTCTCTAGGTAGCTCTTGTATTATATCTATACTGGGCTTCGATAGGCTGAGAATAGAAATCTGAGTTCACCACTGTTATAAAGTGTAGCAGCATGTATCAATATAAAATATTACTTAGTTGAATAAACTTGTATAGAAAAAAAAAGTCCATTTTCCTTTTCTTGAAATATGTGAAACTGTGAAATATGTGTGGAACATCTGCGAAACATCTGTGATCACAGTTTATTTCCTCGAATTGGTGTAATGATATAAAGACACAGTATTATGTTTCTTTTTTTAGGCTCGGTTGGATTTTTCTTTTAAGCATTCCTGGGTCAACAAGGGTAGAGTCCCACGGGCGTTTAAATTATTGTATTGCTTTAAGCTCCACCGTGATTAGTGATTGGTGATCAGATGGACGGGTTTATATACCTACTGTAGCTTGCTAGCGTCCCTGCTTAGATGCACGGCCAAGAACATGTTGATTAGAAAACTAGCTGATGAAACTGTAACTGTTGTGGTAATGTTTTGAGATCAAGAATACAGATGTGGATAATGCAAAATAAAATAAGCATCCAGTGGTTGAATATTAGACACTGAGATGCATTGTATATAATTGTATTCATTTTATTAAAAAAAAAAATGGGATTAACAGAAATGCTAACGTGCCAACGTGAAAATACGCCGCTCAAAAATGAATTCTATTACATTTTTATTTTAAAATCTGTGTAAAAATTATGATCTTTAGTTGGGATTAAAAATGCAACAGTAAAAAAAATAATAATTCTATTTAGGTTGTATTTTGCTGTTATAATTTCTGTATTATACTACATGGAGTAAAAATGCACCACTAAAAAGACTCATTTTTATTTCATTTCATTTTCAGGTCCTTATCCTCTACAACTACAACAATATTTCATTTTTATTTTCAAATACATATTTTGTTGTAATCTCTATATTATACAACTTCTAATTTGTTCTCAATTTTGTTCAACTGTGCTTACTATTTAAAATTTCTTTTTTTTTTTTGTATTTTCTGAGTCAATAAAAGGATGTGGTTTTACTTTAACTTGTTAGTTTGTAATATGCAGTTTTAATACATGAGCTTTAGGGTTTGTGTAGTCAGGCGAGTGACAAAGTGAAATAGATGGGAAGACAGTGTGTGTGTGTGTGTGTGTGTGTGTGTGTGTGTGTGTGTGTGTGTGTGTGTGTGTGTGTGTGTGTGTG
>JAQQZR010000019.1:2725639-2737719 GCA_030068235.1 Notoglanidium macrostoma
AATGTCAATGACACAATCATGCCGATGAGTGATGCAGTGTCGTCTGAGGGCCCGAAGACCACGGGCAGCCAATAAAGGTCTTCAGCCTTGTCCCTTACGCACAGAGATATCTACAGTTTCTCTGAATCTTTTGATGATGTTACGCACTGTAGATGATGAGATTTTCAAAGCCTTTGCAATTTGACGTTGAGGAACATGGTTTTTAAAGTATTCCACAATCTTTTTACACACTCTTTCACAGATTGGAGCGCCTCTGCCCATCTTTACTTCTTGAGAGACTCTGCCTCTCTTTTATAGATAAGCATGTTACAGGCCTGATATCAATTAACTCAATTAGTTGCTAGATGTTCTCCCAGCTGAATTTTTTTAAACTTTCTTGCTTTTTCAACCATTTGTTGCCCCTGTGCCAACTTTTTTGAGACCTGTAGCAGGCATCAAATTTGAAATGTGCTGATTCAGTGGATAAAGGTGTACAATTTCCCAGTTTGAACATTTGTTATGTCATCTATGTTCTGTTGTGAATAAAATATTGGCTCATGGGATTTGAAAGTCTTTTAGCTTTCATTTTATTCAACTTTAAAGAGCGTCCCAACTTTCCTGGAATTCGGGTTGTAGATTAGGCTATTAAATTCAGACATAAACAGGGCTTCTTGGGGAACCAATGAAATTGGAGTCGTAATCTTTGTTGTAATGTCGTAACATGATTTTCTCCCTTTTGACGGTGCAGAATTTAAAATACTAGAACCGTATTTTGGGTGTTGTGTGCAAAAGGAGAAATAAGCCTCAGTTTCAAAACTAAAGTTTCAAGTTTTCAAAACTAAATGTAGAAAATGTCAAAATTTTTCCAGGCCATCATGTAAATACATGTACGCCTACATTGAAAACCTTGATTAGGAGTTACTTAGCCCCGCCCACCAAGCTTCACTTGTTGGCAAATGAGCAACAGTATGAAAAAAAAAGACACCCAAAAGCCTACAATCCTGATACTGTGACATTCTCATGTCATCACGTCTGGCCAGAAAATGTTACATCGCTTCATTAGTCAAGCCTAATTAAACCTATTTTAGCAGCAAAGCCGCATCCAGCCCATACTCATAACCGAAAGCCTTGCGAAGGCTTTCCAGGCATTAATTCCGACTATCTCTGAGACGGAGAGCGTCCAGAGAGCCTGGTGCACTCCAGAGCTCTGTTTTTAATTAAGAGAGATACATAAGAGACACCAGCCATGGTCTAATCCCACTTAGGATGGCGTTAGCGCTCCCTGCAGAGGGATGCATCGGATGCGTGTCCGTCCACCGAGTCCCCTGTGTCTCCTGTTTCAGTAGCAAGGGTTATTATTAGGAGGTGGCAAGTAAAAGATAAGGGGAGGGGGGCGCAAGAGACGTGAGATTGTGGAAAGAAAAGTAGGAATGAGATGAGAAAATATATCCAGGCACAACCTTCCATATGGAGAAAACGGAAAATGGTCAAATGAGGCTTTGATAAAAAGGGAAGAATGGAATAAGTGGTGATGAGTGCGTAAATACGAAATGACAGGCAGTGAAAAAAGCAGAGTTGGAGACGGAGATGGAGATGGAGGAGGAGGAAGAGGAGGAGTGGGAGTCGTATTTGCCGCATATATTATTACTGTATTACGTGGAATGACTGAGTGGAGAACCAGAACGAGTAAGTGAGTTGATAAGTCGATGAGAGTGAGACAGCGAGACGGAGACAGGAGGCATGATGTAAGAGAACAGTAGAACAGGCATAAAGGAGAAAAAAAAGCATGATAGAAAATGGACAGCCTGTTGACAGCAAGGTTTTTAAACACACATTCAGGTTTTGTTGTGCTTGTAGGGACCAAATGGTTTCATTAGCGTAGGAACATGACAGATTGACTTCCTCAAGTCACATTATGAACAGTGCATCTTTATCACACACTCCACGCAAACAGAGCTGTCATGCCAACTGTAACGCCGTGAAACTGTCGGCTGTCGGAAATTATTCTGTAATATTTCCATAATCATCGGTGTGGCATGTTTTTTTATTGATTTCTGTCCTGTTTACACCATGGTTTGTCTGTCAATCAGCAGCAAACTCAGCGTACGTTAAAATGCAGTGCTACAACGGTGTGGGCGCTCCAGGCAAGACACGGTTTTGCTGCCTCATCTGATGCATTTACACAAGGATGTTGCTTCATCACATTCCTAATACAGGACGAAGCGATGGTCAAAAACAAACATGCTGATATAACACTAGTACATCATCCCTGATGGACTAAACAAACCAGTATTCAAAAGCAAAAAGAAACCAAATGAACACCCAAAGGTAGAAGTATTTATCTACAGAGTAAACAATGACACGTGATGCTAATTAAGTTCCACTGTTTTTGCAGTGGTTGCTAAGGTGATACGAATCACTGGACTGTTTCTGGAGATGGTATTTGTCATATACTGGTGGATGAAATGGGGTTTTGTCTATCTAACTTGTCCATTCAATGGGTTCTTTGGACAGTTAAGGGTTTTTACGTTCCTAAAAGGGTTCTAGTTTGGAAATCTTTCAGATAGCAAAACCCTGGTGTATAATATTACAAAGGAACAACAGGGACAACTGAAGAACCCATTATTAGTTCCAAAAAAGCTCAAAACCCGAGACCCACCTTTTTGTGTGCTTATGTTGCCAAGTGAATAATAAGTAAGGATGAAAACACTTGCGGGGAATGCGGTTATAGGAAATTAATAAAAAACAGGGAGGTATGATGTGGTCTGACATGAAGCAGATAACTGTTTCTACTTGGAAGTTGATTATTTTCCTGTAACAGCATGTCCCTAACAGCATGTTTTACTCCTGTCATGCTAACTATTTGTATTAATTAGAGAATATTCTCTACATTTTTTCCATTCATAGTTACACTAAACGTTGTGAAACATCTGTGAAACCGCCAGTTTATCCGCCAGCCTCTCTTTATTTTCATTACCGGGAAACCGCAATCTCCATCCTGGGGTCCATCCATCGTAGACCTTCCTGCGTTGGAAAATGTAAAGTTATAGCTGACGCTAGAGACTCTGTCCATAAATGAGGTAGACGTCGACATGGAAAAACAGGCAAAACATGATGCCTTAACATCATTAGTGTTCTATGTTTATGTGCAAGATCTGTTTGCATCATTTAGGCATGTATACTGTGATTCCAATTCAGTGCTTCAGGCTGATAGCAGTCTAACTCAGTACTTCATCTTTATGCCTCTGTTTTCCTCTATGTATTTTCATATACTCCTTTATGAGGAGCAAAACATTTTTTTCCAATGTCTCGATTTTTTTTGTCCCCATGAGGATGGTTTGTGAACAGCATTCTGCCGCTATTAAAAACAGAATACGAAAACATCCACACTGACCCTGAGGAGATTAATAAAGAATTGCTAATTTTGCTTTCCCGCCCTTTAAGAGAAGATGGTGTTCTCTGTCTGAAGAGGAAGTGTGTGGGATGGGGGTGGATTTTGGGATGTGCCCATCTACCAATTCCCCCAAGCCTTCTGTTTCTGTGACGTGCTTGGTTTATTATTAGCAGGCAGTGAGTAAGAGATAAAGCGATGGAGAACGAGAGAACGACAGCAGATCTGTGCCTGTGTCTGTTTCCCTCTCATAAGTCTACAGAGGAAAAAAAAATCACAGTTTATTGCATATTAAAGTCATCCTGAATTTTATACAAATGTATTTTTTATGATTAAATCTTTCCTGGGGAATTAATTTTTCAGCGTGCACATGCACTGTCACATTCTCTTTAAAAATATGTGTAGAAGTGGAAAATCTGTGTTATACTGAACGTATAAGAAGTGAGTGTTATTGTGTCATAAAACATGACAGCCTATCAGATTCCGATATGCAAATGAGGTTCCTCCGGTATGCACATACACCCCTGGCAAGCCCAGGGAAAGGGGTGTGGGGTCTGAAGTTTCACATTAATCTTCATTAAATTTGGACTTCATGTGACTTTCTCGGACTTCATTGAAAGGAAACGTCATTGTTGTACGGTTCTAAGTAGAACTGTAAAGGGGTTCCTCCAGTGTTACCAAACAAAAAGCATCTAAGTGTACAAGAATAAAACGTTTTTTGTTTGTTTGTTGTTGTTTTTTTAATATAAAGGTTTTTTTGGGGGATTTAAAGTAGTTATTTTAGTAATTTAAAGTACAATTGGATAATTGTTCATTCAAATGGCCCAACATACTGTATGTCTATACATTTTCATAACGTGTAGAGTTGCATAAAGGTCTATGAAACAAAATGGAACCATCCCAGTATTGCGATGCTAATTGCTACACCGCGCTAGTCCAAAAATACATTTTTGTTCAGCAAAATTAGGGAATTGTTGAGGTATGCGGCTGGTAGGCATGGTTATAACTTACTATAGTAATGTAACAATTTTATAGACATTGCTCACTGGACTGGATTTTTCAATATGTAACATTAGCTCATTACTAGCACAGCTAGTTAACTGCTAGCAAACTAGCCTGCCTAAATCATGATTTTTATTATCGTGTTAGCCAAATTTGGCAAAATATGCCATGACTATGATGATTCTGGTTACTTAACATTAGCTAGTTAAATTAGCTAGCTAACCAAATAAAGCTAAAAGTTTCCAGGTACCACGTCATCCTGTAGCCGTTTGCATATCAAATAGGAGGAAAAAAGAGGAAACGTCTTTGGTAACGGATGCTCTGCATTGGCTGAGCTGTATTACATTTAGGAGATTGGTGCTTGTTCAAAATACACCTGAGTACTAAGAAAATTTGTGTTATTGAAACTTTTGTAAAAATGGTTGGAATTCTTATTATATTTTGGCCTACAGAAACGTTTACCCAACATTATTAAATGAGGCCCATGAAGTGTATTTCCTTAGTTCACAAACTGACATCAGACTTTTTAAAGAAGCGCTTTATGAGGAAAAAAATGTGACTTTATCATTGTGGAAAAACTTCACAAATGCCAAAACTTGTAATTGAAATAAGACAGAAAAGGGGCTAACGATTTAAAAATAAGTCTTTGTAGAAGTGTAGAAGTATTTTAATGCTCGCTCATTCATTACAGACCCGGCAATCAAACCATCAAACGTTCTGTTAATTCAGTCTGCTGTGAAAGCAGGCTGCGCGCGTTTGATCTGACAGCGTGAAGTCTGATTGATTCCAGATTATGAAGGTCTCTACTGATCGGCCTTTAGCTGAGCCCCTGGATAAATCAAACCAAAACTGCTAGCTTTGTCAGCCGACTCACGGCAGAAAAACCCTTTGCATAACCCTAACCCTTTGCATCCGGTTGAACACTGGTCAACCACTTTCGGCTGGGATTTATGAGGAGTAGATGGACAGGCAGAATGAAAAAAAAAAAAAAAGGGTTTGGTGACTTCTGCGCAATTTCTCTCAAATGGCTCTGGAAAAATAAAGCTCTCTTTCAAAATCTCGCCTACTTTTTTCAAAATACAAATAGCATGACAAAATAGCATGCCTGAAAAATAACCAATTCACATTATAACAGAGATTTGAGAGAACAGTTTAGGCTTAAAACGCCCACACTGGCTGTGCAACCATCAGTAATCTTCACCTCGCGCACCCAGCATACCCGACTGATCCCAGCCAGTGTGTACTGTGTTTATAGGGGCACTTCACTGCATTGAGATACATTTCACAGGACAACAAAGGTCGAATACCTTGTATTTTTACTTAGAAATTGAGGATTGTGAAAGTGCCATGAGGTTTGTAAAGCATTGCTTTTAAAAAAAATAACATATGTTTAGGCTTTAAGTTACTGAAGGTGCAGCCACTCAGTATTGTGATTATTCACAACTGAACAGTGGCATCACTATTTAGACAACTATAAATTTAAAAAGGGCAGAGATAATAATAATAAACTACTAATAAAATCACATTTTCATCAAGATAGACACACAAAGAAGGATGCTTGGCTTCTTTTGGACATGTAAAAGAAAAGTGGTAGTTCCAGTTAGAAGGTATGGCCTGCCTGCCTGTCAGTCAGTCCAAGTGAAAGGGGAGTGGCCTCTCCACCTGTCAGTCCTAAGGAAAGAGGCGTGGCCTATGCATGTCTGTCCCAGGAAAAGAGGCATAGCCTCTTTATCTATTAGTCCCAGGGAAAGATGTGTGGCCTATACCTAAACATTCCAGGGAAAGAGGTGTGGCCTCTGTATCTCTCAGTCCTGGTGAAAGAGTCGTGGCCTCTGTTCCTGTCAGTCCTGGTGAAAGAGTCGTGGCCTCTGTTCCTGTCAGTCCTGGTGAAAGAGTCGTGGCCTCTGTTCCTGTCAGTCCTGGTGAAAGAGGCGTGGCCTCTGTTCCTGTCAGGCCTGGTGAAAGAGGCGTGGCCTCTGTATCTCTCAGTCCTGGTGAAAGAGGCATGGCCTCTGTTCCTGTCAGGCCTGGTGAAAGAGGCGTGGCCTCAGTATCTCTCAGTCCTGGTGAAAGAGGCGTGGCCTCTGTTCCTGTCAGGCCTGGTGAAAGAGTCGTGGCCTCAGTATCTCTCAGTCCTGGTGAAAGAGGCGTGGCCTCTGTTCCTGTCAGGCCTGGTGAAAGAGGCGTGGCCTCTGTTCCTGTCAGGCCTGGTGAAAAAGGTGTGGCCTCTGTATCTCTCAGTCCTGGTGAAAGAGGCGTGGCCTCTGTTCCTGTCAGTCCTGGTGAAAGAGGCGTGGCCTCTGTTCCTGTCAGGCCTGGTGAAAGATGCGTGGCCTCTGTATCTCTCAGTCCTGGTGAAAGAGGCGTGGCCTCTGTTCCTGTCAGGCCTGGTGAAAAAGGTTTGGCCCTTCTTCTTGTGAGTCCTAGTAAAAATGGTACAGACCCTGTGCAATTGAAAAATGTCCATACCTGTCAGTCCTAGTAAAAAAGGCAAGGTCCTTTCTTGCGTGCATTTCATACACCGGTTTGTGCTGCAGTATCTCAGAGCAGATTTGAGTGCACATGGCATACTTTCCAGGTCTGACCGAAAGCTACTTTATTTCACCGAGCCTTTTTTTTTGCTCCTTGATTCAATACTCAGAATTTATGAAAAGAAAGTTTGCCCTTGAGATATTCAAGCTCGCTGTTTGAGAGTAATCTGTACAAACAAGAAAAAAAAAAGATCTCCTGAACGACCTCTGACGTTATTTCAAGTCTTCAAGAGAGGTGGATTGGTGAGCAGAGGCTTTTAAGACCAAATGTGATATACTGCGAGTTACACATTGTTCCCAAAGGATGAGTTTAATGCCTTGAAAATGTGCTGCACTGTCGTTACAAAGTCATTTAGGTGGTAGCTTCCATTCCCGAACATCTGTATCACCTGGTCATTTTCCTCAACCCGTAAAGAAAAACTTCTTTATATCATAAAAACCCGAGGTGGGACGTAACAAAGTACCATTACTTTGATATTGTATTTAAGTCTGGCTTTTAACTACCTGGGTCTGGTTGCACAAAAGCACCTTGAGTTTTCCCCTTAAGTGTAACACTTAAAGCTTAAGTTCTCCTTAGCTGAAGGTGTTGCACAGAATCCCTTAAAAGGTTCCCTTCTTAAAAAAAAAGTTCAAGGATTTTCTGCATTGAAGGAGATTTTACAGCAGTAAAATTCTACAGTTTCTATGGAGACTGTTTGTTTGCTTGCACACCTGTAGTTATACCTGTTATCGCCGTCTGTTATTGCCTCAAAAGTTTGTCCTATAGTAAATAAAATGGAAGAAAAGAAGACAAGAAAACGAGATTGGTTAGAGGAGGAAAAGATTACACTTCTGGAGAAATACAATAAAGGAAAGAAAGCGCATACTAAAAAGTAAATGTAATCTGTCACGGCTACTGCCAGGCCATTGTGCTACATCGCTGGTTATTTTTATTTTCATGATTGCGAACAAACTGGATGTTGGCCGAATGTTGATTTTTTTTTTTTTCTGTTAACAAATAGATCTTTTACTCATTGGTGCTACGAGAGATAAAAGGCTGCAAGACCGATGTCTAGCTGGTCGTCTTTCTCATTTACTAGTATGTTAGCACATGGCAGTGGTGTTGAAGTGAATTATACTCTTATACTCCTCAACTGTAGGGGGAGCCCAGTAGCAAACAAACAAACAAAACAATTCTCGCATAACTGGGCTTTAAGGGTATTCTGTGCAAACAACTTTATATTAAGGAAACCTTAACTTTATAGACTTTAAGGAAAATCTGTATGACCCTGTTAAAGGTTTGTTTTCACTTTTACTTCCTACATATCAAAAGAAGTTCAAACGTCACATTTTTCTGTAACCACATATTGGTAAAGTTTTTAGCATGAACGAGTCGATCGAAATTCCTAACAAATTCCTAAACCCATCACTGAACTCTACTGTTACGGGGGACAGGATGTATTTTAACAGACAGCTATTAGTGTCCAGCTAGTTTGTATCATCTATCATGCTAGCTATCATTTGAGAGAATAGGAGGAACAAATGTAGTATTCATATTCAAGATGTTTCCGACTTCCCAGTTGTAAAGATCGGCTCTCCAGCTTACAATTCCGGCTCGGAATGGGAGATACTTGGATAATTGAAAGGTTAATTTGCTTTCTGCATATTATCTTTTAATTAAACTGCTCTTTAATATAATTTCAGGACTATTCACGGTGAATTATCACATTGGAAATAAATGAAGCGTCTCTTTCATTTCAGTTTTCGTAGACATTACAGTGAATGCATTTTATTTACAACTTCAGACAGGTGAGTTCACGGGAATGGTCTTGAGACGTAGGTAATTCAGAGTTCCCAGTTGTCATGAACGCTGGAAAAGCTGCTGTTCATTAGTCTTAGCTAATGATTTCCCGGGTTCTTTGTAGAAAGGGGCATTCATTAACCATCAGGGACTGAAATAAGTGCGAGACGTCTTTTTTTTTTCTTTTTCTTGCACTCTTATTGTGCGAGTTTACAATTTTCTGTTTCAGCTCGATTGGAAGATTTGAAGGTGTACTTTAACTTTTACCAGAGGATTTATTCCAATGTGGAATTTTGCTTGAGTAAAGAATTAGAGTACCTATACCACCGCTGGAAATAATTTATTTTTTTTAAATCTAGAGACACTAATTAACTCTCGGCTACTCGACTCTTAAATAAGCCGAAGAAGGAAAGAAAATGAATGGATAATAAACAATATGTGAAACATTTAATAAAAAAATATAATAATTTGCAAAACGCTGTGTTTTTTGTACGTGCTATTGGGGGAAAAACTCCAGGTTGGTCACAGTACAGACCACACCATTCCACAAACCACCTCATCGTGTTTTATTCCTTTAAATGATTTCTGTGGAAGACTTTTTTTTACCATATGCATGAACTGAGATGTCCTTAAGCAGCGTGGAGAAGGTGCAAAAAATGAGCAGTCATGCTTATCAGTCCGAATTTTGTTCCTGCCTAGTACCAATTAACTAGCTTGGCACTTAAAATGACTTCTCTTTTTTTTCTGGCTCACAACAAAAAAGAATGCTTAGTCCTGGCCTTATAAAAAGGTCTTATCATTGGGAAATTAATTCCATTATAAGAGTCTGCTTTATCTGGTCTCTGAGACGACGTGAGGGGTGGCAGAAGTTGCCGGACATCCCTAAGGATCACGCTTTGCTGTGCCTCGCATCCCAGAAGACCTCATTAGCATGAACAAGGCTTGTTGAATCCCGCAGAGGAATCCTAGCCGAGATGGAGGAACTTAAAGAATTCCATCCTCCGTTGTATTGGTGCTTAGCAAAAAACACATGTGCATGCGCGCATTTCCTGCACTCGAGCTCTTGAGTGCGGGAAAATATTTATGGTACCAAGCTGAAGCTGCAACTTTAGGGATATTTCAATTAGGGGTGGACGATGTGGTGAAAATAACCTTGATTCTATAAGGTCGATTCTGATTGGCCAGGTGTTGGTTCGTGTTTTTCTTACAATCTGCTCGGACAAAATGCGCTCATTTTAATACGGTCTAATGCGAATAGTTACATCATACACAGAGAGAACGTGCCACATGGACAGATTTTAAAAGGTGCGATTGTTGATATGGTGAAGTTTTCTGTGTGGGCGTCTCCAGCGCCTTGTAACAGTCAGAGGTAAAGCTGTAACTTAGGTTTTCCACCATACAAAACCATTCTTTTTGAAGTTGTCTTTACTTCACACCATTTCTTTACATGTGCGGAAAACTTTTGCACAGTGTGTTGAAGGACACTATTGTAATGGCGGCACTGTAAATAGACGGATTTCTCCTTTTTTTTTTTTAAATGGATGGCATTTTACTTTTTCATTCAATGGTAAAGCTACAATTGTGTCAGCAAAAGTGGCATAAAAATCAGAAATAGACCTCGGGTGGTGAGTAATAACATTTTTTAGTAAGGTCCATATGGCAGGTACTGTGATCTGTGGAACTATTTGAGAAAGTCAGTAAACCATTTTGCTTTCCCATGAACTTCTGTTTCTGTTAAAAAGATTTTTCATGATGACGTAATTAAACGAGCGCCAGCCAAACACAAAATCTGTGTCCAAAACGGACGTCAGTTGCCATGATACCTGGCTGTCTAAGCTGTCTGATAAGTCACACTGAGAAGGCAGAGCTGCAGTATCAATAAGAAAACAGTCTGGAAACAAGGACACAGCGCTGTCAAGATACCAACATATGCTGATGAGTACGAACCCCAGATCCATTAGGCTAGATGGGATAAAGTGCGGTTGGGGATAATAAAATGGATTTTCTGCGACTACACCAGTTATTACTCATCATAAATAAATTCTTAAGTCAAAAACTATTACAGTTTACAAACTCCTGATTTCTTTTTTCAGGTCGTATCGTGATCATGAGCTAAGGATTATAGGATATGTAGGACCCAAAAAAAAAAAAAAAAGGTATTTCAGTCGGAAGGCATAAAACATACAATCGGGACATGACTCACTGCCTTCCTGCATCCAAATCCAGCCTAGAGCGCATTACTGAACACACCCACACAGTCATGTGGAGTTTGGATCACACACACACACACTTTATCCTCTCACCCGTTAATGACATCTTCTCTTTATTGCTACACAAACTTTTCCACTTCAGCCACAACTCGGATGCGATATTTATGGTGTCGTAAAGAACAGGTGGATGTAATCCTCACTTCTGTGGCACATGTGCAAAGCTCAAAGCTGACGTCCTTGTGACACGAATCTTCTTCTCCAGCGACTCTGGGCTGGACTCTAGCCACGTGCCTCGCTTGCTGCCCATCATTCATCTTCTGCCACCTGCTTGAGCGTCACGCTTCACATCACCTGCTTGCCTCATGCCCGCGTGTCTCTCTCCTGGGGAACTCGCGCTCCCCTCACCTGTCCTTCCTCCCCTCTTTTTCCCCCCCGTTTCCTCCCACAACTTGCCGGTGCCGTGCTGCGTTCTGTAAATATCCAAGCACGATGGGGACTCGCGCGCCCTGCTGTGCAGTGATGCAGATGATACTGCGGAGGCAAGTAGGACACCGACACACTGATGCACAGTATAAAAAAAACCCTTTTTTTATTACAGTTTAATCACAGAGCAAACAAAATCCGTCTAACATGATATCTAACATGACAGCGAGAATATCTTATTGTTTCTATAGTAACAACTCATTCATAGCAAAACTCCACATAAACAGATTTGGAAAAAGTGCATTGATATTTAACAAGAAAAATAACATTTTTGGAATGTTTGGAATCTCTGACTGTTTTCCGCCACAGGAAAGTCTTCAGGGTTCTTGCGACAACCTGGTTTTTTTTTTTTTTGTATTCTTGTTTTCCAGACATTCCGTGACAGTAAACAGCCCCGAATGGATTAAAATTATGACGACTAAAAGGATTGCAAAAATTGTTGTCGCATGGTATAAGAGGAATAAAACACATCTGGATGTGCTGCTATAAAAAAAAAGAAATCAGCCACAGCATAATGTTATTCTCAAAGGGGCCGGCTCACCTTTCCCAGAATCCTCTGCGCCGAGTAGCCATTTTTGATAACCATATATTCCAAAAACAATCCACGACAATTCGGTTACATCCTGGTCCATCCATTATCTATAGCGCTTTATCCGTCTGGGTCGCGGGGAAGCTGGAGCCAATCCCAGCATCTTGGGGCGAGA
>JAQQZR010000019.1:2741350-2756244 GCA_030068235.1 Notoglanidium macrostoma
ACATGCAAACTCCACACAGAAAGGCACCCTGGGTGACCCGGGGATCGAACCCAGGACCTTCTTGCTGTGAGGCGAGAAATGCCGCTTAAAGGACCCTATTTTGACTAGCGGCATCACTGAATGTCTCACAGCTTTGTACTAGATTATGACATCACGTCCTGATCTTTCTGGAATGTCACAAGCCTCTGAATAGTAAATGTCATTACGTTTCTATTCTTGCACCCCTACAGCAAGCCTCATGGAAGTGTCTCAGACCTCTTCATAATACGCTTACACTCTAGAGTTCGAATTAGAAAGCTGCAGGTAGAAAAGTACAAAGAGAAATTTAGTCTGGCTTATGGTACCAGACTAAATGCATCCAAGGTCAAAAAGCACAATACCCACTTGAACTTCCACTGACAGACCACTGATATCAAATTCAAGTCAAAAGGCGGTCGGATGTAATTGCAGAGTCGTTTTATTCGGTAACATAACCCGTCATAAGGGTCAAGGCTCAAAGAGACACATAAGCAGGTCCATAATCAAGGTCAAAACGCAAGCAGCCCAGATAGAACATGATGTGCCAAATGTGGTTGAGTTTAGATATATAAGGTTGTGGCATTTTGTTTTTTCTGACGGCCAAAAGTATCCCAAGCAGTCATGGGTAATGTTTTCATGGCATTTGGAATCTAGGCCAAAAAAAAAGAGCCAAATGCAAACCAACTGTATATAAAGGCCCAGCTGTAAGCTAGTCTAGTCTTTTGTTGCTGCCAGAAAGAAACTGTACCTTTCCTTGTTGCTGGAGTGGAACCCTCAAGGGTACATTTACATTTATGTCATTTGGAAGACTTACATACATCTTATTTTATACAAGTGAGCAGTGAAGGTTAAGGGCCTTGCTGAATGGCCCAGCCGTGGTAGCTTGGCGGTGCTGGGATTTGAACTCACAACCTTCCGTCACTAGTCACTTGTCCAATGTCTTAACCACGCGGTAAATTCTTCAGGTACATCTTTTGTACCTGAATGTCGTGTTGCGTTTATTAATAGGTCTTGCAACAAATCTACTTTACAAAAAAATAAAAAATCAAGATGTAGATTTAGATCTCTAATAAGCAAACCAGAGGTGACAATAGCGAGGAAGAAATCTTCAGACGTACCAGACTGCAATGGGATCCCATCTTCTTCTGGGTGACACCGGGTAGTGTGATTACAAATCATTACACTGTACAGGTGGAGGAGAGTAAAGACTGTCGAAAGGATGGTTAGTATGAGCATATTGTGAATGAGTCTTTACGATTAGAGCAGCAGGTCTTAGGCAAGAACTACAGTATTTCGATGAGGTTTTTACCACTGGAGACTTGGGCATAAAATAGTTTTGTGGTATATAAATCTTTAGAGTTTCCATGCGGGACCATCCCTAACAGTAGACTATACAGTACATAAAGCTCCTCTTCTGTATACGCTTCACAGTTGCAGGTACGTATCCTTGATGGTGCCACCTCAATGACAAAAAAGGTATTCTTTTCATTCAAGATATTTTTTCACTCGTTCATTTATCCTGTTTAGGATTGCTATGAATCTGGATCTTGTGCCAGGAATTTTGGGTAAAATGAAGGAATATACACTGGATGGGACACCAGTCCACTGTAGACACCAAGCACACGGATTCACACCTACGGGCGATAAGCATCATCAATCCACCTACTGACATGTTCGGGAGATTGAAAGAAACCAGAGAATCCGAAGGAAATTCAAGTGGACACCGGGAGAAAATGTGAAACTCCACACATGCCCCTTTACCACCAACTGCGAACTGGTTCTATTCTGGTTCGTGCACCAAATTTTGAAGCATTTTAGACAAAAAATAAAATGGTTTGGAACCTGAAAAGATAGCTGGTTTTTCAGTGCTAACCATGATGATATATGATGAGCCACCATCTCGGTACTTCCGTTGACTGGTTCCGCTCAAAACTGGTGGAAACACGGGCTGGTTCGCTAGCTAGCACCAAGGTTGAAAGATTCCTGGTTCCAAAACCCATTCCATGTTGGTGGAAAAGAGATAACGGGCAGTCGGAATTTTTATTTTTTTGCTCCAGTTGCGTTATATTTGTAGGAAACGCATGAGGATTTGACTTTTCGAAAGGAGTTTTTATGAGCTAGGGTGATATATCTGAGATAATGCTTTACCAATTTCTTCTTTTATATGAACCCTAGCAGCACTGCATTTAAAATTCTGAGTCATTATACGTCATTGCTCTGTACATTTCAAATGTCTCCAGTTATCAGCCCAAGACTAATCATGGCAAAAGCTATTTTTTTTGCTGCTGGAATCAATGTAAGCTGACAGGCTGTGAACTCAAGAGAGCCTGCTGTTGTAGGATAACGTATAGTACTCTGTTTTTGCCACCTGGCCTTGCACAAAACAGCACAGAGGCAAAAATAGACCGCACAACGCAGCACTTTATTTTGGTTCTCTTCTCCTCCCTTTTTACAGCAGCAAATTGCTGGCCAAATAAAAATATATTAGAAGGCTAACGAGTGGGTCAGATGGCCCTCGTTTTGCTTGGCTATTGTGTCTAACAACGCAGAATTCCGCACACCTGGTTCCGGTCCTGGTTCATCGCCATGATGGCGTCATTGGTAAAGCATGTACAAAAAAAAAAAACCAACAACCTAGTTTTCACACATATTAAGGGTTTGAGATCTGCTTTAGTGGTGAAGACCTTGCTCAAGGGCACTGAGGCCACTTGAGAACACCCCCGCCCCGATCTCCTTCATCTTAGCATTAGCAATGAATCTCCATCCAGCCTTTAGGAAAAGTTCCTAAAGTGGAATTTTCACCCACATCTGTTTCACAAAATGTCTGATGACAGACTTATGAAAAAAAAAGAAACTCGTCCAATCTTACATAATTGAACAGGTTGAATTCCTTTACAAAGGTACAGAGGAATTTTATATTACCCCTCAGCGCTCGATCTCTGAATGCTTGTGTAAGCGTGTGACCTTATGTCAAGGATTCCAGCTTTTATTAATTGAACTTGTGTGTAGTGAGAGCAGTACTCGACTCTAAGCTGTAATGAATTTTAGCTGGAAAAAAGGGACAATATATGAATTCCAGCTAATATTCGAATGCCCTGAATTTGTCACCCTGGAACATTTTGAAAGTCGTTGAATTGTGGGTTGGAAATACCTGGTCTAAACAACAAGATGAGAACAAAAATTTAGCTACAAACCATGCGAACAAGTAGAATACACTCGTTTCATACCATTGAGAGTCGAATCCTTGACTCTGATTGGTCAAAAGGTACTGTATCACGAAGTCTGGCAGTAGGTCCAGCTATAATTCAAATCACAGGTTTATATTAATGCACTTGTTCGAGCGTGTTATTGTTTCTATGGTAACAATGAATATAATGAACTTGGCAGAGAAAGGGATAAAAATGCTCATGGGGCGAAGGTTTTGGAAGGAGTCTCCAGTGTCGGAAGTACAGCCGGAACTTTGAAGTTTTCCAACATGGGAAAGTCTTCAGGATGGAGTCCTTTGTGGTTGACGAGGTGGATTGTTTTTGTCTTAGAGAAGCTGGTGGACTGTTTATAGCTGCTATGTAATTGTTAACTGGAGCTAACCTCTTTCGTGGACGCACCACAACATTAAAAGTAAATATAAACGGGAAAAGTGGCAAATCGCTGCATTATAAGAGAGATAATACACTTCGCGGTGTGCCGTCATTGGAAAATAATCAACTTCCGGACAGTAAGGGTAATTCCGCTTCATGCTGGGCCGCATCGCACCACCCCCTTGTTGATTTATATACTATAACAGCATGCCCTGTCGTGTTGTATTCCTGCACATCGTCCACCTCTGCTAACAGACTCATTAATGCGATATAAAACAGTAATATCGGAAGACATTCCCCTACGATTATAAACTCGAGTTAACTTCTTCTCATTGCACCTAAATGGTCAAAGGATTTTCTCAGCAGCCGCTGATGGAATTCAGAAATCACCAAATTGATATCGCGTAATAAAATGAATTCGAAGGGTATGGAAAAGAGGGTGACGAGCTTTGTTCGTCATTACCCTCACATCTCTCCTCAGATGGGGCGCTGGTGACGGATGCATCACACTCAAGCTCGGTGATTAATACGTTTAAGTTTTTCATCCGGTACGCAAGAGCGTACAGCTATAATGCATCTGCAATGAGTTTGCCAGCTATGCAACTCCCCCTCCCACGCAGACACTCACGCGCACACACACACACCCTCGGCCTTCTGGTCTATCATTACCGTATCAGTGTGACAGAGATGGAGGGGAGTGTTCTGGCTGTAGAAACTCACATCGATCCATTCCCTGCGCTCTGGGCGCAAACCCGCTGACTGTGTGCAAAGAAGAAAAAAAAAAAATGTTTTTGATTGTTGAGAAAGTTAAGAGAACGGATTCTTCAGCTGTTTTGACCACCCTTCCTACTGGAAATCAGAGTCAAGATTATGCACTTCAGTCCCTTCTCCACCAGTTTCCGAGACCTCATCTCTCCTCGATTTTCCCCCCGTCATTTTTTCCTTCCCCTCGACTATCCAACCCACTTCAATTGCGCCACAGCCTGCCATTTTCACAAGCACCAATTTCCTCATCTCCCTCCCCATCTCCGGTGTCTCGTTTTCTCTTCTCACCTCCTTTTTTCCCACCATCTCTTGTCGTTCCAAGCCTTAACCCTCCTCACACGCTCTCCTAGTGCGTCGAGCCTGGAGGAATTACATCAAGCATTTCATGAGACGTCCATCCGGGTCCTTAGACAAGCTTGATATCTGTGTTGTTTTATGGAATATGGATTGTTTCTCAACTAACAATCAGGAATTCAGATCAGGCCAGGCTTTTGAGACAAGTGGAGATCAGTATTCACTGCACAGTCTGCACTTTTGTCCAATATTCTTTCCTTATTGATGTGAATGAATCATTAAAGGGTCAATTTTCGTGGACTTGAGAGAAGACATTCAGCGCATGTTGGGAAACACTGTCGATCGCATGTTGTGTGGTGAGCTGCTTGTTATTCCTTTCATCAGTCTGAAGTATTCTAGGGCCATATTCAGAGTTGAGATAGACGGCTGGTAGAAAGACCTCAGGCATAAATACACACTCGAGCACTAATCGATGGTGGAGTTTGCGGAGGTGCGTCTCGATTCCTCATGATTTTGACCTTAAAATTAAGCCTGTTTTAAGCCATGTTGTTCAATTTAGCCAACGTAGTGGTGATTAATGTGACAATTACAACTATTTGTGCTGCAATATTTTAAGCAACACGCTAGACTCCTGTTAGATGTTTATTCCAATGCTCGCTCTTGTATCATTCATAAATCATCATTTCGGTGTTTTTAATTTTGCGGTTTTTTAAAATCGGCTCTCGATTTTTTTTTTTTTTTTTTTTTCTTACATCGTGAAAGGATGCTTTTTCCTTCTTCGGTCCACATTTTCTAGACCTGATAAAAACCCGTCTTGAACATTCCTACGAAAGAATCATCGTGCAACCTCGGCGGCATGAACTACACACAGTTAATTCGCATCATGTGAACATGGAGCTCTGGAAACCAATGAAAATTGACTGCATAACTCGAAACTTTCCACATGTAAACATTGACAGAACTTTTCTCTTTAAAGTTTGAATACGGTCTCTAGTCCATGACAACAAGTAACGTAGTGTTTCTTTATCCTAGTCTTACTTGAACACATCCGATTAACCTCATTTAACCTCATGATGGACTTGTTAATAACCTAATTTGGTCGAATCAGAGCAGTCCGCTAAAACGTGCACAGCAAAAAGTGCATAAATGGCCGGGATTGAGAAGCACAGAAGGGATTCAATGAGGCTTTTGATCAGTAAGGATGTTTGAGCCCGAGCGCTGTCACCGACAGCAGGAGACAGATTGACGTTTGAGGTCGAGAGTATTTATATTCATGTGTATGCGATGATCAGATTTCATTAAAAAGTCATAGAAGTGACGGGCAGCACCCGACAGAGCACCCTTTTCAACTGCAGTGAGCCAAATCAAATCGGTACACACCCGCCTGACGGCTGCACTTCCATTAAAGCGAATGAATGACCTTATGTGGAAACGTAGGCCTGTGTGTATTCTGATGCATAGCAGCGAGACATTGAGCTTTAAAGACGACCAGGAACTGATTGTTTATACAAACGAGCGGGCCATGTAGCCAATTACATCTCCAAATGAGCACTTAATTAGTTAATTGTTTTATTAGGCCAATTGCTCCCATGGCGCTTGGTGCAGTTCGGCTGTCATTTATCGAAGGTGAGAGTTTGTTGAAGCACAGGGTGAGAGAACGGACAAAAATAGGAACCCTACAGCACTCAGTCAGGACCGCCCGTGCCCTGGCCGACAATTTCCAAGGGTGACTTTCAATTATCAGAATTACGGTGATTAATCAGATGCAAAGAGGCATAATGACGACGGGGATCTGTTGGTACTGCTGTATCCAGGTCTGCAAATCAGCAACACATTGAGTAGCACGCTGTGAAGCCTGTTTTACCCACTTACTGCCACATTTTCCCGCCTTTCATTCCTCATTTTGCTCTGCCACTCCACATTGGGCACCGACAGGGCTGCGTGGTTCAGGAATGATGTGGAGAGATTTATAGAGATAGACAGCTCTTTAGAAGCTGGGACTTGAAAAGGTAAATTCAGGAGGTGTGGGAGATTTTTTTTCCAGGCCCTTAAAAGGATAGAGCCGATTACTTAAAGGTTTGTTTTTTTTTTTTATCGGGAATAAATCGCTGGGCTTAATTGATGCATTCCGTGCATTTTCAGCTGGCAGATGGCAAGATGTAACCACGACAATGTACTGTGTCCAGACATCACATGCAGGAATGGACTTCGAGAGATAGACTATTAGAAAAAATGGGTTTGTTGGATTAAAAAAAAAAAAGGGTTGTATTGATAATGACTGAAGTGGTGGCAAACTAGAAGCTACAACTACAAACTCTTGGGTTCGTGCTGTTATGGGAAAATAATCAATGACAAGAAGTGCAGCCCGATATAGAGTTAGTGAAAGTGGATGATTTTCCTATAAGAGCACATCCTGGAGTGCTTTTTTCCCTCTTGGACAATAACAAAGAATAAAGAAGAACACATACTACTTATCGGTTTATAAGTCCAGTTAATGTTGTGGAATGTCCACAAAACGAGCCGGCCCCTGTTATCACTTACATAAGCGCAGTGACGAACAGTTTTTCCCTCGCCAGCCTATTGTTTGTTTGTTTTTTTTATTCTCTCTTGAAATTAATGACAAAAAAAAATTCTTGTCATGTTACCAAAAAAAATCCATAAAAGTAATGTTTTCCTGCTGACTGTTACAAAGTGCTGATACCGGAATGCGAAATAAACATCCGTTTACAGAAAGGCTCACCATGTCAACAATTGTTTTAAGGGTTATGAATTAACAGCTTAATTATCAAAACAAAACCAAGGATTATTTCAAATGAAGGCTGGGATTCCTCTATCAGGAGGTAGACAAGAAAACATTTAAGGGCGCGTTAAAAACGTTATCGGGAAATATTTGTTCCACGCAAAGTCTTATAATGTGTGAGCATGAAGTGTTATGCGATAATGTGGTGGAAGTGGCGGAGGCGTTAATAGGGGCTTGTCATTGGCACGCATCGTCTCTCCTTCTCAAGGCCAAAATGTTTGCACTTGACCAAAAGCAGCCCGCCCACGCACTCGGGCAGTTTTTCAAAACTCGCCGCCTGTTATGCAAGAAGAATTCAGATGGCTTGGTGTTGGTGGAATTTTCTCTTTCCGATGATAACGCGGAAATGAAAAGTGTCATGTCTGTCCTGATTCTGTTCCCGTTGACCCATACGCTCTGCAAACACGCCTGTCCTTTCTCACCCTCTACTTTCACTAGTTAATCATGGATTCTTGTCCTTGCAAATTCACTTTGTCCTTAAGTGAGCGCTCGGCCTGTTGCTGGCGCTTGGGTTTGTGTATCTTCAGCCTCTGGATGGCGTTTTCGTGTCTGTTTGCATTATGAAGTCATGTCTGAAATCACTCCTATTCAGACTGTATAGTGTGGCGTCCCTGGTTGGGTTACTGTGTGACGAATGTCTCCATGGTTCCTCTGAGGTTTCCTCGCGTCTTCCAAAAACATCCCAGATTGTCCAGTGTTGTAGTCAAGACCACCTAAACTGAGATCAAGACCAAAGACCAAGAGGGGATGAAACCCACAACCCTCCCGATTCATCCAGGCTTGGGACCGGCACCACGAAACACTCACTGCGCCTACTAGTGGCTGGGACCATTCACACTCACACCTATGGACAATTTAGAGCCAATTAACGTAATTCACATGTTTTTGGACTGTGAGCGGAAACCCACACATGCACAGGGAGAACATGCAAACTCCACACAGAAAGGGTGATCCGGGGGATTGAACCCGGAACCTTCTAGCTGTGAGACTAGCTGATCACCGTGCCGCCCACTCACAAACAAACACTAAGACCTGAAATCAACTCGTTTTAGAAAAATCAGACAACACGCAGGCAATTCAGTGATATTCCTGCTGTTGTGCTCGTGACTCTCGTCTATTTCTGAGACCTAGGCAAGTGAAAAGACAGTCTGTATTCTTGAAAACCTGAAACCACAAAAAAATACTACTAGAGGCGGATTTTGGTATCGCATACACCCCACTAATCTGCAAACGACCTATCGGATTTACACCTGTCGGATGTAAAGCGAATTAACCTATGCATTCTGATGTGAGATTTGGAGTTAAGAAAGGCGTGTGAATTATCCAGGGAATATAATTGATCCACGGAGAATTTGAGCAGTGCGCAAAATAAATGCACCCCGGCAATGGTAAATATGAATAAATTGAGTCACGGCAGTGGTTTTCCTGCTCATGTTTTACTTCCCAGTTGCTTCTGCTTTTGACTGTGGTTTACACCATACTGTTTTTGCCAACCTGATTTGCCCCCTTCCTGCTGCACCAACTAGCCCTTTTTAAATTGTGCACGCCTGCATCCTCCTGCACTTCGCGTTCAACAAACAAGCCTGCTTTTGAAATGTTTTTTCTCCCCCCTCAAATTGCATTATAGAGTTGCAAATTATCTGTGAAACTATTGTTTTCTTTCAGCAATGTGTACTGCTTCATCTAATTAACTGTGGTTCTGCTGGTATATAACAGACTCCGTTAAGCTCACGCTACCTAAATGAGTCCTTTAGGAATGAACAAGATCAACAAATTAGTCGGTTCAGTATTTGGCGGGCAAATAACAAATGAACAGAGATCTATAGTGGAACGGTCAGATGTGGTAAGTCAGCAATCATTGCTTAAAGAACAACCCGTCCTCTGAGACTCTATGCTCTGTTCTGAATTTATGTCGGGTTTTTTTTTTTTTTTTCCCCGTTCCGAGCTGCAGCAGCCGAGCTTTGTAAATGACATTGTAGATATAACAAATAGGTTTTCTCTGTCTGAGCGGTGTGATCACAAACTGTACACCCCTGACCCATTTGATCAAATTCAGCAGCTGCGCAAAGTGCAACATTTGTATCGCACTCTGCATTCAAAGTAATTTAGTCTAGAAGATTACATAGACAGAAAATGAGGACATGGGCTGACTAGATGCAGATTATTTGCCTAGTGGACCAAACATACTGTAGTTTTCTGGAAGGTAATAAACAGGACACTGCAAGATTTATAAATCACCGAGTTCGATTAGGCCGGCGTAACAGTCGGCCATTCGCATTCGAACATTTGGAGAGGCAGAAACTTGTATAAATACGCTCGTGTAAGCCAAGAATTAATTTCAGGGGGTGTTGACGAGATATGCTAAATAAAATTGTCTGCATGATCTGTACAACATTTAATTGGTGCAACGTGCTCATGCATTTTGGGTGGATGCCAGACGGTAGCAGAAGTGGTGGTGGTACTCGGAATTTGTCTTTTTAATTATTTAAGGCACGATCTCACTGTCAACCAGTCTCGCCATTAGTAATATTAATAGGTGTTGGAAATAAAACACGTTCGTGACATTTCCACTGACAAAAGCATGCTAGAAAGATCCAACACTTTCCTTCTCTTGGAACCTCCAGTACTTCATCGTCTGTCGCCTAGATATCTCTATGATCAGAGCGTAGCTAGCTGGCTAGTGGCGTGAAACAGAAACGGGATTCTGCTCGGTTAATCTTGTTTCTCACCATAGCAGCTGGTAGGCAATAAAACGTGATTAAACAAACTAAGAGACGTGTTTGTTTGACGTCTGCGGCAGTTAAATTCGGAGTAACTGAAATTATGACTTCGTTGACCTTTTATGTACATCATTATAGAACAATTACTGTTCAGAACAATGTTGTTTGATGTCCAACACTGACAAATAAGCATTGAGAGTGGGCAGAAAATATACCAGGGGGGTTGAACACAATATTTTTCACCATCTCTGGATGGATGGATGGATAGATGCAAGAATGATTGGGTGGCGCCGTGTTCACTTTGACGATCAATTTGGCCTAAAACAGAACAATTCATGTCTTCTTTGCTCAGATTTTCCCACCATGTCTGTTTTTATTTGTTGAGAAAAATGCTGCTACATTTGAGCGTATATTTTCGGAAAGATGAATTATTATTAAGTTATAAAGATTTTCCCTCTTAGCTTTTTGGCAACAAAATGAACACTGACATTTCATGGACGAACCGGTTGACGTAGAAAGGGGAGTCGGGAAAGATGGATGCGTGAAGGAGTTTGTGGATTGATAGCATGACAGAGAAACAGTTGATGAGGGGAAAGATGGATAGATGATTGGAGGTGGGTTCATAAGAGAATGGTGGGGGAAAAAAACGTCTCGGGGGGAAACCCGGATGGATGTCTGCTTGGGCGAAAGTGTGACAAAGTTCAAGGACAGAGTAATGGAGATAGGAATAATCAGGTGAAAGAGGGGTGGATGGATAAATTGATTGATTGGGTGTATGGGTGGAGAGGCACATGGTTGGACATAATAATGGATTCATGGGTGGTCTGGGAAAAATGGATGGATAGATAGATTGGCACAGAGGTTTAGAATGACAATGGAAAATTAACGGGTGGATGAATGTCTAGATGGAGGAGGGGTTAATGCATGTATAGAGTGATAGAGAATCATGGGTTCTGGGTGGATGGAAGGATGTTTGGCTAAATTATGGGTGGAGGGGTACATGGTTGGATAGAATGATAGAGAAATTGATCAACAGGGAAAATGGATGGATGGGTACAGAGCTTTACTGATGGCTAGAATGACAGTGATATGAGGACATTGCTGGATGGTAGGAGGGATTTGTGCATGCATAGATTGATGGAGAAAGGGGTAATCGGGGTATGGAGGAAGGATGGATAAATATTGGCTGGATGGGAGAATATATGCGTAAATGAATGGTGCAAAGGTTTATTGATGGATAGAACGTTGGAAAGTTGTGGTCAGGTGGGTGGATGGATGACTGGATGGGAGGAGGGGGTTATGCATGCATAGAGTGATGGAGAAAAGGATAATCGGGATAAACTGGACAGATGTAGATGGATGAATGAAAGGGTGATTGAGCGAGGTTAACGGTTGCGTAGTGACGGAGAAACGGGTTACCATGGGAAATTGGATGGATGGATGGATGACTACGTGAATGGGCAGATAGGCTTTAGCTGTGAACCATCGGTGTTTATATTAATCATTTTAATCAACTATTTGTTTTGCAGGTCATGTCACATTTTAGCTTAAGCTGATCTCTGCTGCTGAGTTGTGAAGCCATGTGTAATTACAATACCCCCGTCTTAGCTGTATTTCACACTGACACTTCATTTTTTTCTCTGAAGTGGCTGGCTGCCTTCTTCGGCTGTAGAGAGCCTAAATTAACACTGGCCGTCAGTGAAGTGCTGGGGCACATGCGATAGGGACCAGAAGCAGTTAATGTCTTTATTAGCTTGAAGCCTTCCTACATCTCAAGGAAGATATAATATGCTGAGTGCATCTAATTAGCTAGTCAAGTGTAAATGAGATGCACTCGGCTGTTTTCTTTTTTTCAAGAGCACGTACATTTTTCAATATCCTGTTCCTTTATTGTCACAGCGATCCTTATGAAAAGGCACATGCTATATTTAAAATCCATGTGCTTAGAGGATGACTCACCTACAGAATGCTGCGACTTACCGCTTAGCGGGGCTTTTTTTTTTATTTTTATTTTTTTTTATAGTGCTAGAGCCTCTTCTGTTGAACTTTTTTTTTTTTTTTTTTCCAAACTCAATACCATAATCGTCTGTTTAAATGAATCCGTATGCACTTTCCATCGTCTCGGTGGCTGCCGGAGAACTCATAGATGTAGAGCAAGCCGGACGGACTAGCTCTAATAATACAAATCCTTTGCTCGTTAATATCTAAGAATACATAAGTCAGATTAAAAAAGGTTGTCGCTCTCTACGAGACTATTCATTAGAGTGCTAGTCGTGATGTTATATTTTCTGGCTCGCTAATCAAAGAGACAAGAGAAATAGACTTCACGGTCAGTCGGATGAATGATAATTAGTCAAACACTACTAATCCCTGGATTGGCGAATCCTGACGTTCTGCTCATCTGAGACCGGAACAACAAAGAAGCTGAGTTAAAACTGCCATGCGTGTTAAAATCCAGCCAGTTAATCAGGATCTTGCTCTGAGCATGTGCGGACGCTAGCCCCTGTCTCCTCTGTCAGGCTTGCTAATGAACTTCAGTCGACTAATTAAATTGCGGAACGTGATCAGCAGTGCTGTTAACTTGCAAAGACTTATCGTCTGTACCTTGAACTCTGTCGGCCGTCTGTCTCTGGGTCAGTAAACACTTTCTTGTCTCGTCAGTCCCATTTTGTACAGTGCCCACAGTCTCAGTAAAACAGCGAGACTAA
Organism: Notoglanidium macrostoma; assembly: GCA_030068235.1. Taxonomy (NCBI): domain Eukaryota; kingdom Metazoa; phylum Chordata; class Actinopteri; order Siluriformes; family Auchenoglanididae; genus Notoglanidium; species Notoglanidium macrostoma. The sequence goes on from JAQQZR010000019.1 coordinate 2,754,234, forward strand.
TGAGCCGCGTGTCCTCTGCAAGGGGACCGTGTCTCTGTGTCTGTTCAAAAATGTAAAAAAAAAAAAAAAACAACAAAATGTAGCTGCTCTGCTTTGAAGTCCTTTCAGACATTTTGGTAGTGATGGTGGTGTTTTTGATGGGGAAGACTTCAGTCTTCAATATCTTCTACCTCAAGAAAGCACAAAGAACAAACAGATGCTGAACCTGGGAATGAAACCACTGATTAAAACAATGTTCCTTTTAAAGGCACACATTTTGGTTCGAACTCAGAGGAGCTTTCCGACCGGTGACGCAAGCCAAGCTGGATAGCCTGGTGACACAGTGGCTCAGGAAAAAGCTAATGAGATCCTTCTGTTCTCCAGGGCTGAGATCCTTCAGGTACCTCTTAATTAGTGACTCATGAAAACAAGAAGAGGAGGGAATTAAAAATGAACGCAGCCTCTATGATTATCTAAATAAGGTGTCGAGGATCCAGGTCAACCTGGACATGGATAACATGTGCGTTCGGCCACCTGGGCATTAAAACCCCAGGTGGACGCTCAGCTGGTGGTCTCCCAGCTGCTACTTTAGACCAGCGCACAGCAGAGATGTGTAAACTTCTAAACCTCAGACTCTCGTGCATTGTTTATCGGGGGTTACTATGGCCTAATCAAGTTTCCCTTCCAAAGTCTCTTCAATGAGCAGGTGCTGAGTGTGCGACGAAAATAGAGCACGCTCTGCAGGGAACAGGAAAACGGGAATAAAAATCTTGCATATGGCGAAAAACCACTGCTGGGCTGCTGCAGAGAGGCAAGCTATTACAGGGGTTCTCGGGATTCAGAAACAAGCCTGGCGAAAAAACAGTTTTTGATTTAATCTAAGTCGATGCCAAAAGATTTGTGACAGTTGATGAAAGAGATACAGTGAACTTTGTAGCTGTTAACCTGGATGCTAAATGCTGTCTCTCTGACGGACGGACGGACGGACGGACAGGCGGACTGACTGACATGGCAGCGCAACACGGATGACACACTGATTCTCTATACCAACAATGACTTTGATTAAATGTGAGGAGGAGAAAACCTCAGGAGCTTTTCCCTGAGAATTTTTCCTTCACTGCCTCAGCAGAGCCTGACGAGCTTACAGGGATACTTAACCAGGGAAAGGAGCAGAAATCATTGTCGATGGAGGAGGTCGAAGCGTAGCACAGGAAGGGGTGTTTGTCTTTCTCAGATCAATAACCCTTCTGCTGAAAGACACTGAGAGACAATTTATGAGCCTTAACGCATTTGCCAACATGGGTTCAAACGGTAAAAAGAAACGTGATACTAGATCTGCCACTTATTACACAGAAGCCAAGAGTAAATTCAAGAATGATACTGTAAATGGAACTCAAGTAAAGAATAAAACACAGTGAGCTGTGCTCTTACAAGAGTATAATCAACTACAGTTATATCATTTTTTTGTTCTCTTCATATTCCGTGCTATTTAATGAGTTATATTTAAGTCCTCTTCATCTTATCCAACAAACAATTGATCAATGACACATTTTTTTGTATTAACCAATGACATACTGTTAATCCATTTATAGTTGTGTTTGATGCAAGACAAATTCGTTTCTTCTATGACTTAGGTTAACCGCTATAAACAGTCGTTCCTACACCAGAAAAAACAATGCAGCTTGTTACCGAGAAACCACAAAGCGCAGAGCTCTCTGTACTGAAAACTTTCCCGTCGCAGGAAACTTAAACGTACGGCCTTACCACTGACGCTTACAAATCACTGGCACTGGAGACTCCTTAGATTATGCGGAGCCGCTGCCAAAGCAGTCCGTGTGAACTAGCCGTTACTATAGAAACACTGATGTATTAGAATGAGTGCATTCATTGTAAACCTGTGACTTGCACTAATGTATTGTTAAAGCTGGTATAATATCCATCCATCCATTATCTACAGCGCTTTATCCGTCTGGGTGGCGGGGAAGCTGGAGTCAATCCCAGCATCTTGGGGTGAGAGGCGGGGTACACCCTG
>JAQQZR010000019.1:2763699-2781567 GCA_030068235.1 Notoglanidium macrostoma
AAAGACATGCAGATTAGATCAACTGGCTACTCTAAATTGCCCATAGGTGTGAATGCGAGCGTGTTTGTCTGTGTTGGGCCTGTGGTGGACTGGCGAGCTGCCCAGGGTGTACGCCGCCTCTCGCCCGAACATGCTGGGATTGGCTCCGGCTTCCCCGGATAAAGCGGTATAGATAATGGATGGATGGATGGATCATTTAAGCCTTTCTTGTAATTCCGATCCCCAGTGGTGTTGTGTGGCTTTATATTCCTTTTGATTACATGCCACCATTAAGAATGATCCATGTCTCTGCCTGGAAAGACATGAGCCGTTTGAGTCTGATGGATTAGATGAATGCTGTGGGTCATATTAGACATGAACGAACGTCGTTTGGATCGATACATTGTCTCTTCAGTAAAGCACAATATTTGAATGTAAATGTGAGTGGTCCTTTTTGGTTGTCCTTTTTTTCTTCGTAATATAGACACAACTTTCCCCATTCTTGGCTACATATGCAAACAAATAAAAGCTTTGCTTATTGGATAGTTACAATCTCGATTGAATTCTGAAATCTGAGTGGTTAGAAGTTTTTTGGGGTTTTTTAAGAACAGCAGCTAGTTCACATTAATGCGTTCGCTTTAATACGGATAGTTTCTGTAGTACCGGCTAATTCACTGGGATCTGTTAATCGGACACTCTGCATAATCTAAATCTAATAATAAACAGATTAGAAGCGTGTTATTTGACACGACATATAATGGTTGGTATTGTGCATTCTGTAAGGAGATGCTTATTTAATGTTTATGGAAGGAGTCTCCTGTGTTAAGCTCTTATTAACAGAGAGAGAGCGAGAGAAGCAGACTGGTGAGGGTACGAGTGCTCATAGCTTCTATAACATAAGCGATAACAGGAACTAGCTCGCCTTGCGGATGTTCAACAACATCATATATTTTACTATAAACTAGAAAAATTTCAATCCTTTATAAATTAAAATGTTCAACTGTTGACAAATTGCTGCGGCTTAAGGAATCATTTCTTATAACAGCACACTTCCGAATGCTTTATTCCTTACAAAGTTATCAAATAAGCATTTCCAGACACATTTCTATATTCAAACATAAACCGTGGAATTTACCGCGGATGATATTTGCAAATGATGGTCTAGTTATGCAGACATCACTTTTAATGATTTCCAGCACAATGCCTGCGGCATCGGGACAGCTATTCATCATACTGACACTTACATTATTTATCATCATGATAGGTCAGCTATTAATTTGTTAACTCACAGGAACGGTGGATAGCTTCTCATTGTCGCAGACTTGTGTGCTTTTAAGGGCTTTTTAATTGAGGGTTTTCATTAAGGCCGTGTCTGAGATATGGACATATTGGCCATAAAATCCCTTAAGAGCGAATTAAATACAGGGATGTCATTTTAAAGTTTGAGAGACGAAATAAGGACTAAACAGAGCAGGTAAATTCGTGCAAGCATGAAGGAGAGAGTAGTGGGTTTTGTGTGTGTGTGTGTGTGTGTGTGTGTGTGTGTGTGTGTTTCTTGGAAATTCCCGGTTATATAATTGCACACGCACAAATAAACAGTAACATTAACGTTGCAAAGGCCAGACAGCGCCGAGTCTGCATGTCTGCGTCTTGTCTCCAAATAAAAAGGCCTATGATGGACAAGTTTGACATCCAGAGTAGGAAAGCAGAGAGAGTGGGAGAATGAGTGTAACATGCTCGCAGCCCACTTTAATCACGCCACTCACCTTCTAGTCGCTTTGCCTCGAGTTATTTTATATTTATTTTTATCTAGAAAGATCATTCCACTGACCTATTCAATTAAATTCCAGGCTTTCCTCTCTATTTGTGAATAGTTGAAGGGTCAACGGCAAATTAAATATCACAAATTGCTAGTTCTGCGTTGTGGTATTTTTTTTACATAATAAGTGAAGGGATGGGTGGAATATGACTGGTACAGTAATTAAGACAAAAAAGGCGAGTAGGAGGGAGAGCGAAGGAGAGGAAGAATGAGGAAGGGGGTTAGTCATGTCGGCGATGCATTTGTGACAAGATTACAGAGAGAAAAACAGAAGAGGATGACAGGGGGGAGGAAGGGGGCGGAGCTGAATGATGTGGCAGGGACGCTGGCTGTAGCGTGTCTCGGCTGGCAGGCTGCGACGGCAGACAATGTTTGTTTGTCCGAAACAGACTGCGTGTCCTTTATAAGGTGTCTTTGTGCATGTGGGTTTCAGAACACCTTGAACATTTTGTTTTGGTCACTAGCTAGGCAGACGTGTGGAGAGTTCCACAACGCACCCTTTCATATATCAAAAATCTTGTCAACTGTGAAAGGGTACCGTGAGTAAACAGATGTCATATGTAATGATGTAAGATGATGCTGAAAGGATTCCCCAGTGTGATGGCTGTCAAAGTCTGTCTCGCTGAGAACAAGGTTCGGTTGTGCGATGTAATAATATTGTTTGCCATAATGAAAGCGATTATCAGTATATGCAGTGAGACTGGTGGTGATTTTATTCGGGGGATGGAGGGGTAAAAAAAAAAAGTGAGCTTTTTTTCTTACCGATACCGAAGATTCCATATTTCCATATTTAAAAAAAAAAATAAAAAATTACAGTGAAGGTCACACAAAATCTTGCTATTCTACGTGTGTGTGAGTGTTTATGGAAGTCCCATGAGCCTTCTTAAATGCCACTGTAATAGATGACAGCAAACAGTTCTAACCCTTATGGTGAAAAGCAGCTTACACTATGCATGAAATCTTTGGCTTTTGTTTATGTGATTGCACATTAACAGTACTCGGATCAGGAGCAAAACATGATGTGTGAGCAGTTGTCCTTCTGTGCTTACCTCTCTGTCACCGTGGCTTCCCTCCTGCTCTGCTACAGCAGGTGTCTCGGGTCTCACCCTGGCCCTCGTTTGATAAGTGAGGGCATCACGGACTTTAGCGGCAACCTGAGGCAGGCCATTTTGGCATAGCTGACAGTAGGAGTTGAGAGGGACGATCCAGGATCAATTGCTTCAGGCTCGTCTGGAACAAAGCGCTGCGGCGACACGCTGGAAATTGCATCTTCAAGGAAACGTGCTTGATGAGATTGTAGGATCAATATAGCCGAGGACGGGCCGCGGCATGGTGGCAGAATGAAAATGGGCCTGCATCACGCTCCCTAACGCTCACCGACTTGCTAATAAAACACTTCTCATCACGGCGCGGGCCGAACCTGAGCCACGGGTACGACCTCTGCACCTCTTGCTAGCAGATGGTAAATTGAATGTTCGTTAGAAAGAGGAAGTTCTTTAACAGCATCTATTCAGGCCTCCGTGTGGACTAACTAAACTTTTTTTTTTTTTTTGCACTCTACATTTATTACTTAGCGTAGATTGGAAAACAGGATGAGCAATATATGTAAAATGGGAGTCATATGTCAGCTCTCGTGCACCCACGCATAATCTGGCCAAGCTTACATAAACAGAGCTTATTCAAATTCAACCACATGGACATCTCAGCCGCTTCGGTCTCATTCATACACACACACGCGCGCGCGCGCGCACACACACACACGCATAGTCGCACGCTGGAACATACAAACGCAAGTCCAGCATTGCGGCAGTACCCCCCCTCCCCCCTCCCCTTACCGTGGCTGTTTCCATGGCAACAAGCTCCAGTTTTCTGGCGCTGATAAGTGGAAACTGACAGGAAGTGCGAGCAATCCGCCTCCAGGGGGGCGTAGGGCCGGGGAGGGGTATGAGGGAGTGATGGGGAGGGCTCGATGGGGGTGATGAAGGAGCAGGTGTGGGCTGGAATAATGATGGACCTGCAATCGTCCCCCCTCATGTTCAACAGCTCCTGTGGGGAGCGACGTTGATTGGCACCAAAACATTTACTCCCATTTAAATGGCTCTTGGCTGTAAGGCTGCGGCGCGGGTCGAAAGTTCAGAGACACTCTTGTTGATTTTCTCTCACTCCCCACTTTCCCTGGAGTTTCCACTGCTCTCCGCTGTTGAATGTTGTGAGTCAGGATATTTCAGCCTTGGCTTATGAACAGCTGTGTGGACAGATGTGTTATTTATCTATTTGTACATGTTCCTTGTCGGAAAGATTCCGATGTTTTAGGGCTGGTTTATTTTGAGTCGTGTTTATAAGGTCTCTGCTTATATACTACACAACATTGGATACAAGATAACTTGTACATGTCCTTGCATTTATCTATGGTTTATATAGCCTCACATTTAGGCAAGGTTTGCTACATGTTCAAACATGTTTGAAGGCCATACTTAACCTATGGGTCTGTGGAGCCCCAGGCTAGACCTTGAGAATTGATCCAAATAACATAAGTTTACTTCTTAAAATATTTCTTGACACCAATACAACCACAGACTCAGCACATCATTTATTCATCACTCCACTTCAGGAAGTGCTTTATCCTGTTTCTGGATCCAGAGCCTATCCCAGCTACACTGAGCACAAGCCAGGAATATATTCAGGACTCCAGTCAATCATTATTTTGCAAGCCAGTAAATTATGTTAGTCTAAAATGATGCTGGGTAGCACTGCAGCCTCACAGCTCCAGGGTCTGCATTTCCATCCTGAGCTCAGCCTACTATCTGTGTGGAGCTTTTTGTGATCTCCCCATGTTTGTATGGGGTTCATTTAAGATCTCAGGTTATCTCCAACCTCCCAAAAATATGCCAGTAGATGGACTGGCTATGCTTAAACGCCCCTATTCGTGAAACAGTGTGTAAATTGTGCACTCCAATGGACTGGGGTCTCAACCCTGGCCAGAAAAATACATTTACTGAAGATTATATATAAACCAATGGCATATGAGCAATTTACCAATGACAAAACCAAGCATTCCTTGCTAATAAATAGCTATTTTTACATTACATTACAAAATTACACCTGTAGCCATTGCAAGATAGATGAACAATTAGTTGAACATAGCAAGCGATATTTATAAAATGGTAAATGGCTTTAAAAAATGCTGAAAACACTAAGACTTACCTGCTAGTTTATTGCTGGTGCGATAAGTTAAATCTAGCTTACAGACTTCAGTTGAAGGGCTAGATAAAGTGTTTTTGCATGTTCTTAGATAGTTAATAACTTTTTGTCATGCATTACAATAGATCACTGATTTGTAACTGCTAATTAATTACCTCAGAATTTGTACTAGCCCAAATTAACTAAGAGATAACTAGCTAAACAGCTAGAAAGATAAAGATGACTGTGACTGGTTTATACTTGTGTATATATAGTTAGCTAGCTTATTAATTAGCTCAGAATTAGCGATATAACTAGTTAGCTCTTAAACTAGAAAGTTAGAGGGCATTGTGACTGGTTTGTACTGGTATATCTAGTTAGCTAGCTTGTTAGCTAGCTCATAGTTAGCGAGATAGCTAGCTAGCTATACAACCAGAAAGTTAGATGTCACTGTAACGGATTTGTAGAGGTATAGATGGTTATCTAGCCTACTAGCTTATCACAGGATTAAAGAGATATCTCTTTAGCTAGAAACCAGAAAAAGTTCAAAGGTTTGTAGTGTTATGGCTAGCTATCTAGCTAGGTATCTAGTTATGTCAAAAAAATTAGAGAGATAATTAGCTAGCTACAATGCACATTCAAATAGCTGAGAAAATGGTTCAGAAAGCCCTCAGGAAAAAAAAAAAATCTATTAGTATAAATTTTATAAATCTAATAAAACTTCAAGGCAGATCTAGCCTAAACTGAATATACCAGAAATGAAACAAATGAAGTCAGAGAAAAAAAAACAAAACTGAAATTTGAGTTACACTTGAAAATTCCTGACTGAGGGGTTTATTTTTCACCAGGGCACATATAAAATTCTGAATTTTATATATCCTGAATACTGTATTATTCAGAAGATACTGAAGCATCAGGAGTAAAAGTGAGCCTGTGAATACTAGGCCTTATCATTTAAGTAAGTAATATATAAAGTCGTTGATGAATTTAGACTGCCGTCCGGGCAGCGCATGATGGATGTACTGCTAGCCGAAGCTGACAGAAGTTGGGGTGAATTTCTCATGGTTTCAGCACGCCTTGACGACTAACATTTATTATGTAGCTTACCAAATTACTGCAACCTGATTTGCCTTGATCGCTGATGCTGTTTACCTTTTTCGCTGCTTCGCAAAATGACGAACAGATCCACCAATTATGTCAATTTCTTTCAGAGGCCTGGCAGACCGGCCCGTGTCACGTCAGTGATCGATAGCTTCAGCTGCTCTGATTAGTTCAGTGTGCCATCCCAGCTGCTGGAGAGACTGGAGTGAATAAATGTGCACTTTTGCAATCGGTGAGCTTGTTTCTCATTCATAGAAAAAGAGATAGTGTACTGTTAAAGAATATGTAATGGAGCAGAAAGTGAAAATTATCTCTCAGAGGTAGAGTTGTCAAAACCAGAGAATATCATAACACTATGCAGATGGTCTTTTTTTTTTTTTTTAAAAAAGTCTTTAAAACCATGTTTCGTGCTTAAAAGCTGTTTTTTTTGTTTTGTTTTGTTTTTTTATCTTTTTTGTGCATATGACAGCTTTGTCTGTACAGCTCAGATAGATCAGTCTTAGTAAGTACGTAGCATTACAGATAAATCAAGAGGTCGGGTCACGTTACGGTTGCAAAAACCCACTTCAGTAACCGCTTAATCCTGAACAGGGTTGTTGTGGATCTAACCACACAGACATGGAGCAAAACTCAAGATCAACCCAGGGACTTGTTACCCTGTCATCTAATCATGTTGCAGCGCTAACATGTGGTTGCATGGTTGTTAATGCCAGACGGGCTGGTATGAGTATTTAATAAACTGCTGATCTCTTGGGATTTTCAGACATACAGTATCACTCTGTAAAGTTTATACAGAAAGCAAAAAACATCTTACAGGAAGGCTATTGTACCTAAAATAACCACTCTTTACAACCATGGTGAGCAGAAAATCAGCTCTCCATGCAGGCCAAACAGTAAGGATAAATAAAAGATGTAATAACTGGCAAATTGTTTTGGTATAAGAGGAATAAAACGGGTTGGGACATGCGTCAGTGAGGTAACAGTAACTGTGCTTTGCATCATGCCAACCGGTTGCTGACTATTTTCAATAATAACACAAGTGTTTTAATCAATACGCTTTGTAAGACCAGATCAAAAAAAGTCCTGGCTTACAAGTAATCTTGCTGCTTATGGAACGGATTTATTGCTTCGGGCCAGTATTTTAGTGCTCCGGGCTAGTGTGGGTAATGATGCACCGTGCAGAACTGTGGATCTTCAAATCATTATTTCCTGAAAGTGTGTATATAATCATTGCTCGCAGACACAGAAACATAGCACTAAAACCGACGCGGGTAGAATACTAACCATAAATGCTCATTCATAATTTACACGATAGCCCGAGGATGTGATGCAATTATTCTTCAAGCGGTTATTTTCCTTAAGTTTATGTTCTGGTTAATGATGACTCTGTCTAATCTTCATCTGGGGGAAAAAAATAAACTTAAAGAAAAAGGAGGCGTTTTTGCTCGGTATTTTGTGACCTTGGCATTATAAGGTTCTGGAAGAAAAATGAATGGGAAAGAGAATCCTGCGATAGTAAGGTCCTGTTTTGTGTAAAAATCGCCAGAAAGTAGAAGAAGTAGTCACATATCTGAGCTTGTTAGGAAGCTGGGATCAGAGATGATATGGTGCCCCTGGAGCAGATAGGGTTAAGGGCTTTGCTCCAGGGACCAACAGGGGCAGCTCGGAAGTGCTGGGGCTTGAATGCCCAACCTTCTGATCGGTAACCCAGAGCCTTAACCTTTGTGCCGTTATTGCCATAAAATCAACTTGGAATGCGGTAATAAATCACTCATCAATCCCTTAAAGTACTCAATAAAGAGCGTTAATACTGTCTAACCGTATAAATGATGATACCATGGTACGACTGTCTGGAAGACTCAGAGAGAACTCATTTCATCCTTTCAACCTCTTTCTGCCACCATCCTTCCATCACTCCCCTTCCTGTTTTCTGTTCTGTACCTCAACCTGTATTTGATTGACGCATCAAGGGTAATCCCCAAGCACTTGCCTAAAAAACCCCACTTTGTAACCTTAAGCAAAACACTCGCATTTTAAAAGACGCACCACATCACGCGAAACGTCGTTGCTACTTTCTCTCAACCAATTTATGTGTTTACTATCTTATCAGTCAGTTCAGGAGTAGCGGGTTGAAGTGATTCTGGGTTTTTAATGCAACACATCGCTCACTGCGTCTTGTGCTAATTCCTCCTAACGGATTTACATGTTTATGCTCTTATCAGTCATTTCAGGAGGTAAGAGAGTAGTGCTTCGGAGAAGTGATTCTGAATTTTAACAAAAAGCACATTCTTGTGAATAATGGCTCTAACAGGCTAAAAGTGTGACAGCTCCTTTTTGGGTACTGCATTTTAAAGGGATACTAGACTGAGTAACCAATTGGCATCATTACTTTAGATCAGCAATGGTGCCGGAGAATTTCTTCTGCCGGTGCTACGGGGTTGCTTGGCCTTTCATTGAGGTTGCTGTGAAAGTTAGGGTTTCCACTGATGTGTCGACATTGTTCTCTACCACAACACCTCGTAAACACTTATATGCACGCTCATGCACTCAGCCTATGCGATCACATCCGCAACAGCTAACAATCACTGAGGCAATCTCAACTTGTCAGTGAAACCACACACAAACCTACTAGCTCAATGCAAACAGAAACAGAAACACGCCAATCATCTACGTAGCCACGGAAACATATTTGTAAGGCGGTTCCATAGACCTGCTAATTTGTACACACAACATATCTTACTATTACTGTTAGCTTTATCTAATGTGTGCACTCGCTGATTATGTAAGGGATAACGAGCGCCATTTGGTATACCCCGGTCACCAAACATCTAAACACATTTGCATATTTACAAGCCTAGAAAGAACACACGAGGAGTAATTTTCTCAGAAACAAACGTTTGTCCTGAACAACGATAACTTGGGGTGGACGGTCTAGCTAGTTTGGTTGTTATGGTTACCAGCTATACAGGCTGCCAGTCAATGGATAATTTACTGTGGTTGTTTTGGTTACCATTCAGACGTTCCCAACGCACTGATACGGAACGGTGATTACATTCTTTTCCAACCGATCTACTTCATAGGTGTCGAAGTCAATTACACGATGTTATCAGACACCTAGCCAGCCAATCAGAAATCAGAGTGTTCCTCACCTCCAAGGTATAATTTCCTTTCAACATAAATCCAGGTCATACATAATCAGTCATTAAAGTCATCCAAACTGTGCTCGTGAAAAACAAATTCCCGGAAATAAGAAGCAATTAAACCAAAGGTTTAAGAGCCAGTGCTTCAAATTAGAAGTTAAGTGTGTAATACAGGAGCGTGTCCCAAATAGCTGTGTACTCCATAAAAAAAAAGTGTATAACACAGTGCACGAGAATAGTGGCCTCTACACCTTGTCTAGTGCACTCTGTATTGTATATGCCAAATGCATTAAACTCATAATAGGCAACAGAGGGGGAAATCTTTCACTTACCATTGGATGTCTTCATAACAGAAGATCACCTCTGTGTTTTTTTACACTAAAATGATTACTTCGGTTTATTAATGATTATTTTGTTTTCTAAGTCATAAATAATAGTATTCACATAATAAAAATTAAAAATGACAAATAAACCACTAATCTCTTGGACGGGTTACGGGGGAACTGTGGCTATTTCAGGGGTAGCTACAGTGCCCCCAAGCGCCCCCCAGTACCACCCATGCTTTATAGTAGTAGTTAGCTTTTTAGATTTAAAGACCTAGTACTACTAGTCTTTACTCATTATCCAATCTATTTTGGTGAAAGTATCCATTTAAAGGGCTAAAAACCAATTTAAAAGGTTATCCGAGGCTTGAAAGGATTTGAAGGCTGAAAAGTGGACCTTTTTTTTTTTTTTACCAGAAAGGCTCAAACCAACATAAAAGCAAGTTTCATTTTTTCCAAATCCCAGGTGCATTCCATTACCTGAACAGATCACAACAAACGCATGCAATGAGAGAAGGTCGAGAAGGTCATGAATCTTTGCTCTAACAAGAGAACCCTCTCAGATATCCCACACTCGTTCAAAACCATCCCCCTGCTTTTCATGACCCACATCTTTTTAATTGAACTCTCTTCTTCACTGCATCTCATTCCTAATCCCTGGTGAGTCAGATGTTCTCTCGTTTTTCTATTCACTACCATCTCACGCTCTCTACTGCTATGTTCTTCCTTGACCCAGCTCTGTTCTGATTATTGCCTTCCTCTATCTCTTTATGTCGCTGTTTGTTCACTGCCCAAAGTCGAGTTCAATCGCTCGGACACTTTGTCTCATCCCTCCTCCTAGTGCACGCCCCCCAAACTATTTCTCTCTCTTTCCTCTCGAAGAGAGATGCACACCGTTTCAATTTGGCACCTCTGGTTTTTTTCGGGGCCTTCCGCAGCCCTGAACAAATCTGATGATCGATCTTGCTTCTCTTGACCTGAACCCAGAGAATACCATCCCAACCAATGGTCTGCCAACCAATTACCACACGTACGCATTTCTGTACTACCATCTCTGTTTTCCACCCGGCTCCCTTTTCTTTTGACACTAAATAACCCCAACGCCATCACCCCCAATTACTCAGCTCGAACCAAGATTGGCCTCCCGAGGGGTCTGTCCTGATTGTCTTAGCCATCCAGCCTGCTTTCCTTCCTTGCTCTGACACTCAGTGCGCCACTCTCACACAATCACAGAATTACAATTATCACTGTACCCCTCCAGCACCTTCCCTCTCCTCCACCCCCCACATTCCTGGACTACTTCTCCAGCTCTCTAGTGTAAATCCCAGAGGTTTGTGTTCTCTGGTTCTCCAGTGGCCACTCTCTGATTTAATTAAGGCCTATTCTTGCTCCCAATGGCTGCTTATGAGCATTATTTGTTACTCATAGTACAGGTGCCTTACCACACAGCAGTTCACGACATTCCTATTTATGTGGTATGGCTTGAAGAATGTACTAATCTCTTAGCAACTAATAGGTATCACTGCTTGGCATTCACCTTCTGCCCATGGCCTGTTTGTGATCCACTAATTAACACCACCAGAGCTGAATGATTCCTTTTCTGGAGTGCTTCTTATTTTCCCCTTATGGTTTCCATTTTTACCAGAAATTCAATCCATGTAGTATTTTTCCATGCTGAGCTTATAATGAGGTTGTATATTGGTGTCTTGAGCACTACTCCCCAGAGTTGCAGAGTTTAGTTCTAACACTAATCTAACACCTATGATCCAGCTCCTTTGGGTTGTTCAGAAGGATAAAGAATGTAACATGATAAGGGTTATTACAAGTGTTAACCATTTAGACCAGGCTACAACATCACCTGCTGCATTTTGTTTAATGCAACTCACATCACTCAAGACTCTGATTTTGACATGACTTTTGATATTTGAAAGTGAGGCAAGGCTGAAAGGGTTGTCTGAGCAGCAAAGTAGTAGGCAAAGCTGCACAGCTAATCGGAGTCTCCACTCACCCTCCCACTTCATCAGTTTATTGCATAATATGTTTATTTTTGCCAGTGCAGAAACAGCACAGGACTCCCATGCCTTTGGTGACGGGTGGTATTTCTCTGGCTGGGCACACGCATTTATCTTGCTTGGCATGTGGTCCGTGCCTATTTGTTTGCTTGTGCATCTAATGGCACATAACATTGGGCCAAATAAGGTATAGAACCCTCACAAGCAATGCGTAATGAGTTATACATCGTCTCTCCTATGATATCCCTTCAGTTCCTTCTTGAAAGCCCTTCCAATGCCTGTGGGATTTGAAGTCCAATAAATATTGATCATACGCTCTGAGAATTGGCCAGAAATAATAACACAATTTGGAGGACTAGGCTTCAGATCCTGGCTGCCACTATGTATCTTTAAGAAGGATGCCCATGCCAGTTCTGCATTCTTCCTGCAGGCATGGTGATATAGCACAAGGGAAAGTATTTCAGTGCCAGCTCCATACCCCATGCAGACAGCCCTGGGCAGAATGAGATAACAGAGCATGGCTCACTTATAATCCATCAGTAGTGTTTTCTGACCCTTAATCACGCAGCAATATCTCGGCATCCCGCCTCTAACTCCCTCACCCCAATCTCGCCGTCGTTGTCCTAGAGTCTGGGTTTCAAAGTTGGTGCCAAAAAGAAATCAAAGTCTTCCTTACTCTTCATTTCAGAAGTTCTTTTGAAGTAAAAGTTCACCGAGTAACATTTTGCGAACAGCTTATTCTCTATCTGTTTGCTTGATTTCTTATCGATTTCCCAGCTCCTTGGTCTGCCAGAAATGACGAGGGAAGGAAAAAAAAGAAGAAAAGAGAGAGAAAGACGGATCAATGTAAGCGTGACCTCCCACGGGGATGCGCTTCTCAGCGATCATTAACCAATTCCATGCTGCCAGTTCAAGCAGAAATACTTACCAACCTACCCGTTACCAATGGCTTTTCATATTTTTTAAATATATCTCCCAGGTTTTGTTCAATAGATTGCCCAATAGTCTGATTTCCATGCTGGGCCTTTTTCCATATTGAATTCACAAATCAGTGCGCAAAAGATGTCCAGAAGTTATTTCAAATCGTTAGAAAGCATCAATACCCAAGCCTGGAGAAGTGTAGATGGAGGAAAGAGCGACAGGTGCTGCTGCCAGCGTGCAGACCTGACCCTGACAGAGATGTAATATGAAACATGTCCCATGCAGACATACTCTTGATTCAAACAATTCCCGGACACAAAAACAAAGGGATTACTGGTGAAGCTTGATCTACTGAAGATCTTGAATGGTGCTTCTGTCCTAAAGACTTTCTCGTGGAGGAAACGGTTTACTGTTACAGAACAATGACACTGGAGACTCCTTCCAAAGTAGTTCAGAAACATATCTTCACAGACAAACTTACCATATCTATGATTATACATTTTTCTTTATTTAATAACTGTACAATCTGTGTTATTTTATATTATGTGGCGCGTCCACCTTACATAGAGTAAGAGCTGTTACTATACAAATGAAACCAGCGCATTAATTAAAAACTGCAATTTGTTACCATTGATCACCTTATGGCTAATCACAATTGAGAATTCAACGATGGTGTAAACTGTAATGTCATGAAGATTTACTGAAAAAGCCAAAAACAAATCAATTTCTAATTATTGCTATGTTTTTTTTTATATAAAGTATAATAAAACTGGTTGGTTTTTTTTTTTTTTTTTTTTTTTGTGCTGGTGGAAATTTGTAGTTGGGGATTATAAATCAATCAGAACACACCTCAAGGTTTTTATATATATATATATATATATATATATATATATAATTAAATAAACTTCATACAATTGTGAAAGCCAGCTTGTCCTCTCTAAAAACCTTTTGTATTTGGTAAGATCTTTTTCTAATCCTAATCATACATGGTGAAGGAGGGTGGTAATGCTACGCGCTTTTTGGCGTGGGCAATAGACAGATCATCCACAAAAGCTCTCTTTGACATGCTGTGTAATAACGGCTTAGCGAAGGTGAAGCTGGATTTAGTGTTCTTGCTTGCCCAAAATACCGCTTGAGGCTAAATGTGACAGTATAGTTAAGGTACCCAGATCCACTATCTTACCTCGTTTTCTGAGTTTAGAAAGCTGCACTTGTTCTATTATAGAGGCAATGTTTATTAGTGTTGTACAAAATCAGAGTGATAGCACACTGGGACATGCTGCCTTTGCTGCCAGATTGTTGTCATATTATAACAATAGAAATGTTTTTGCTAAGGGGCAAGTGATGCAACTAGTGCTGTTCTGAGGTAATTAAGGTTGCATCATTTTCAGACCTCTGTACAAGGCAGGAAGTCGAAATATGCGTAAAAAAAACCTAAGCTGGACATTAGCTGGTAGATGCTAGTACTAACCAAATGACATCGTGTTAATTAGTCCGGAATGTTCCTCTCTTTTCTGGCTGCATTATAATTCTCTGACCCTCCACCCTGAAACAGGGTAAAAAAATTTATAGAGAAATAGTGCACTTAGCAATTCGGCTGCTAATTTGTTTATTGTTGCTATATATTCTTTATTCCTGTCAGAGTTTAGATGTTGTGTGCCATGCTGATGTCACAAGGTGACATTGCTAGTGCAGTTGTAATAGGGAAAATATTCAGCAATCGCAGATATGTCAGGATTTTCTGTTAGCACCTAAAAACAAGAGAGTAAGAGTTTCTTTTCTTGCGCACCATTTTCCAGCAACGTCATATTAATCCGATGTAGTCGAGACCGCTAAACACTGGGCTCAGAGTTCCAGAATGCATTGCAGCTACACAACGCAGAGTTACGACAGAGACTCGGCTCGGCTAGTCAGTGTTCTATGAGATTGCAAACACAATAGCGTTGATGTCAGTGTTAGCATGAAACGTTATCTTTGTCCAAATGCACAATATCACAGCTAGTCAAACAGCATTGTGGTTATTGTTAACAACATTGAAAATATATCACCATATCAATGTAAGATGTTTAAATTACAAATGAATGTTGGATCCCAGTGAAGGTCGTGTTCATTATAAAGATTAATATGCAAGTCCTTCAGGCAGGATTTTTTTCTTTAACTACGTAGTGTACATTTTGGGACCAAATCAAGTGTACCGACTAACACAACCCCAATCTGCTCTTTGCAAATTTGGAAGCTCTGGTCTCATGTTGGTATAATGTTGTTCTGATGTTGTTCAAAGCAAACAGACTGCTTCATCCCCCACAACTCTGGCCCATCATGTGTTATTCATGAGTGTCTAGCTTCCTCATCTCCCCGCGTCGTTCAACAGAAACGGGTCCACCCAGGCCAGAGCGAGACTGTCCCATGGCCTGTGCCTGCTGTGACATTTTCACTTTACGCGCCACCACTGTCGTCTATTCTTCTGGGGAAGGAAGTAATAACGGAAATGGCTAAAATGCTCAAGCATTGACCAAGCCACACTCTCCGCATGCTACTGAACTGGCAAGAATGTGGAGAATAGGAAGTTCTGAGAGTCCAGCTTACAAAGAGCCTACAGTGCAATGTGTGTGAATGTAAAACAAGAAAGCATGGCATTACATAAAGTGCTGCATGGGCATGAAGGGAGGGTTTGTTCTGCTTGATATGCTAGAGTGTTGCAAGGACGTTACTTAGCCTGGGAGGGAGGCCAAAATGAAGAGCTGTACCACCATGGCTGCTCAGAATGGATGAGCGTTTAAATGACCAAGCAGCAGGGATGTGTTGTTGCCATGATTACATGGCTGCACTGCAGGTTGCAGTCACTGCTGACAATTCTTTCTGGAAATATTACCAACTTCCATAGCTAATGTCTGAGATCAAAGTCTGCAGTCATTAGGCACTATTTAAAAGAGCTCATGAATAAATTAACTTAAATTATCACACCCGTGACAGGTTTATAACCATCCGACATTTGTGGAGCACACAGGTCTTCATGATGCCGAGAACGTAATGGAAAAGCCGCCTCGCTGAAATGTCCGCTATCAGGTTAAGCGGCCATTAGGCTATCCGCAGAGCACCATTAAGGGTATCCACGGTCCATATGTAACTGCTCAATGCACGATCTCTGATGTGGGATCAGTATCTTTTCACCTTTTTCATTCTAATATCTGTCATTAGGCCTGGATCCCAGCTATGCACCTAGATGCATTGATAAATGCAGGTATGTAGGTCGTATCTCCTTCAGATCTGGAGTACTTGTCTCAGGTTCAGTCCTCCGAGGTCACTCTATTGTGTCTGTAACTATTTAAGCAGTGCTGACTTCGTACGGAATCAATTGAGCGATTACATTTTAATGAGAAGCGGTTGATGTGCATTCAGCCAGATTTAGAGCTTCTATCCATCATTGCTGTTCCTCCTTCTCGGATCCTTTTTAGCCTGTTCTATCCATCTCGTTTTGCTAAATGCTACGGGGACTGGAGAATACTGGTCCCTTATTAAAATTTAATTGCAAGCAATTTTGCTTTTTTTTTTTCAATCAAAGAGCCCTCAGTCATTTACAAATGCACCTTCGTTCTCCTTTTTGATAGGGAATAGTCACCAAAGCAGCTGTTATAACCTTCCAATGTTAGGGCTTTCTTGCACAATTAGTGCTATTAGAATTGTGAACCGCAGCATGAAAAGAGACCCATTTGGAAAACCTTGTAATGCTGTGCAGTAAGGTCAGTAAAGGACAAGCCAGACTACAGTGGGTTTTCAAGCTTGACCTTTTGTACCACAGGCTTAACGTATCAACAGAAAATGTGATTTTGAGCAGCCAAGTCATTTGGCCAAGAAATATCACCAATGATTGGTTACCCAGAACAAATATATCAGGAGATGTCCTTAAAGTTTCTGTGTAACTCATGTCCTTGGAATGTCTTGTAGTATTAGATCAAGACATCCTTCCAATCAACTGAGAACCTTCACCAGTTTTGAGACTTACAAAACTCTTCAAGAATATGCATGACTCACTATTACCTAATTATTTTGGAAAGCCACTGTTTAAAACATGCCAATTCTCCCGTTCTGGAAGCATCATAGCTCCAGGCTTCATTTTGATTGCTCATTAATCAGATGTGGGCGGCATGGTGGCACCATGGGTAGCATTGCCACCTCACCCCTCAGCTCCAGGGTCTCCGGATCAATCCTGAGCTTGGGTTAATATCTGTGTAGAGTTTCACGTGTTCCCACTGCGTCCACGTGGGGCTCCTCCGGCTTCCTAGCTTCTGCCAACCTCCCAAGTGACTCTAAATTACTGACTCTAAATTGGGCCTAGGTGTGAATGTGTGTCCCTGGAGTCCCTGGTGCCTGGTGTTAATATGGTACCCTGGCATTCCTGCCAGGGTTTATTCCCACCTCGCACTCTGTGTTCCCGGAATAGGAGCCGGATTCACGTCGATCCTAGCCAGGATAAAGAGTTTACTGAAGATGAAATATTTAATCAGCTTGATCAACCAATGGATGAACTAGCTTGACTGTATCTACCTAGAACCACCGCAAAATAAAAACTCCTTTTTTTTGGCCATTTAGTGTGTCTTCCTCTCACATAATATGCTGGACTCCTTCCTGGGATGGACCACCAAGCAATGACGTCCTATACTGTTTATTAAAATGTTTGTTATTTCCAGAACCAGGCCACAAAGCTGTTCCATTTTATTAAATAAGGTCTATTCTCCCTGATGGACAAAATCTGAATACTGGGCCACTTTAACTCCAATGCTGAAAATATGTTTTCAGTACTGAATGAAATTCACCAAAATAGCAATAATGTGTCTTTCACACACAGAGAAGTACACATTGAGTGCAAACTGGAGGTCTTGCTGAACCAGGTCACCAAACTGCGAGTCCCAATCTTTATGCTATTCCTGTTATTCAGTTGTGTAGCCTGTATTGTAGACCGTTGCATGTTGTACTGCGTTGAAACAGCAGTTATGCACACTTTTCTTGCCTCAATTGGGGCTGTAGTCAGAGTCGGTGACTTGAACCAAAGTTGATCAAAAAGATACATAAATACTGGTTTAGGGAAAGTAACATATATTCAGACTCAGGTTATGTACCTACGTCAATTTCCTGGGTGCTCCATTCATGTTATATAAATTACCTGTGTGAAGTTCAGAGAAGAGACAGGGTTTTTCATAGAAATTATGGACTGAAGAAAGAAATGGAAATGTAACCTAAAACCAAGAGAACATTTAAAATGAAAAAAATTGATGATGATATATAGGGGCGGTACAGTGGTGCGCTGGTTAGCACTGTCACCTCACAGCAAGAAGGTCCTGGGTTCGATTCCCGGATCACCCAGGGTGCCTTTCTGTGTGGAGTTTGCATGTTCT
>JAQQZR010000019.1:2781667-2796611 GCA_030068235.1 Notoglanidium macrostoma
GATGCTGGGATTGGCTCCAGCTTCCCCGCGACCCAGACGGATAAAGCGGAATAGATAATGGATGGATGGATGGATGGTATATGTATATATATATGGCTGGGAGTCTAGTATATTGTCATTATATCGCTGTATAGTTGTAATCATCACCTCACATTTATTTTGACAAAACGGCTTCCACTCTTATTAATCAGAATCTTATAAAATAGCACTTGATCCTGCACGCCCTCTTACTCTGCGTTTTATTTTTTATATAGTGCTCTGACAGTTAATTGTTTAATTGCTTAAGTCTGTAGTTAGAGTTGATGTCTGATTCAAATTTAATTTGGTCACTACATATATGCACTTAGTGCTGAGGACAGAGTCTTTGTAGTTCTATGATCCCAGAGCCTTAATATTTCATCTCTCAGTCTCATCTGGTCATAAAGGGCCAGCTGAGCACTAACAGGATAATCTCATTATCAGACTGTCAGAGTTCATTGCCTCCTTTGCTCTAATGGAGACTGGCCGCTCGTTTCCACCTTAACGCCACGGTGGCAAATCTCTCCTCCCATGAGAGAGCGAGAGTGCTGCATCCGCAACTCCCTCCTTCGAACATTGTCATCCCACTCACCTGCAGTCCCTCCCTCGCTCCATCCTTCCATACTTCCTTCCCTACTGGTACCTCTGTTCATTAATGGACCATGACACGCGTACACACACCTCCGCCTTACATCTGGGTACAGGTTTTTTTTGTCCAAGAGTACGTGTTTATGGAGGAGGGAAAAGAAGAAGGGAGGGGAGTAAACGTGTTTATGCTGCCTCGGATATGTATGGGTGATTGCTTCATAGTGAATTTATGAGACTGCAGTATGCACATGTGAGCATATTTATGTGCCCATAAAAGTGTGTTGGTGCATGTGGGTCATGTGGGTAGCTGTGCGTAGTATACATTCGTAATGCACATATGAATAATGGACGCTGCATTGCGTTGGATCCATGGACGAACTGACTGAATGGTACCTGTGATGGCCATAGACTCAACTCGTATGGGGATATCGAGCAGGACAGCGAACATTCACAGCAACATCAATCAAGAGCAGCACCATGGCAGAATTATTTTGTTTGGAGAAGTGGATGGAGATATTGATGCCCTATTGCATGTTGTCTTTCCCCTGAACAGGTGTGGTGGGAAGCTTTAAATTAGAGACAACATGATGAAAAATGTCCTGGAGTTGTACGTCTAGGTCAGTGTCTGCCAAAATGGTCCTGCAGCAACTCAAGATAGTCCATGTTTTTGCTGTTCCAGCTCTTAATACTCCTAAAGCAAGCAATGAATAACAATGAAAAATCATCTGGGGGGGAATCCATGGACTAGTTTGGGAAACGCTGGTGTACATGCCATACATAAATAGGATAAATAGGCTATATAAAGGTGGCATAGTGGTGCAGTGGGTAGTTTTGCCATCTCACAGCTTCATAGTCCCCTGAACTCAGGTTTCTGTGCATATTTTTCCAGTAGGTTTCCCCTAGCTTCTATGGTTACCTGACAAAAACTTAAGGATTGGCTGCACTTAATTGCCCCGAGGCGTGAATGAGTGTTTGAATGTGTATACATGGTGCTCTGTGATTGGCTGACATCACATCTAGGCTGTATTTCCTTCAACCTTGCCCCTAGTGTTCCTGTGAGGTGATAGGTTTCCTGATCCACCAGGAGAATGCGGTTAGTGAAAATTAATAAATGGGGGAAGAAGGCAGAAGGGCTGTCCGAAATTGATACCGGAATTTTGACTTTAATACCAGTACCAATTGTAGTGTCAAAACTGTCATTTTGCCAACAATTAATCAGTGGATTAACCATTCTTATGAATACAAAGCTCATTTGATGTCTGAGTATTAACAAAATCAATTTATATTTAGTTGTATAGCACTTTCAATCACTGACATTGTCACAAGGCAGCTTTACAGAAATCCAAATGTTGATGGAGATCTCTTATGGTCAGACCAGAGATGGCAGTGGCAAGGAAAAACTTCCTGGGGGGACATGAGGGGAAAAAAACCGTCAAAAAGTAAATCCATCCTTTTTGGGCTGACATTATATAGTAAGATTATCAATGATTACATTTGTACAACTGTATACCAAGATATATGGTATTTAGAGCGTTGGTCAGTATGAGCGTATTGCGAATAAGAGTCCTGGGATGAGCATCAGGACAGTCTTTATGATTACAGCAGCAGTTCTTAAGTACAAATCTACAATTTCCGAGTAAGCTTATCCACTGAAGCATGGTGGAGACTTGAGTGCAAAGTGTTTTAAATGTGCGGGGAATGGAAAGAGATACACCTTATGCACCATTAATCGGCATTAATTCATAATTTGAGGTTATGATGTTTTGCATTCTTAACACCTCTGCCTGTTTTGAACACCAGTGTTTTATCATGCTCTTAAAAATTAAGTGATTAATTTGGGATAGCATTCGCACAGATGCAAATCAAGTGTCTCGGGCACCATAAATCAGGAAAGGCTGTTAGTCTCATCCCTTAAGTAAGAACTGTTAAACTCTCAATAAAACATTTTTGATAATTATAGAAGCTCTCCAGTGTAAAGCAGTGTGTGTAGAGGTCAGGATGTTTGCCGGCCAGATGGTTTGCCAAGTGCTGGCTCGTGCTCCTGGTTTTGCAGTGGAGGAATTTATAACTCCTTTTGGACATTAGTTTTGTTGTTTGCTTGTCATCATCAACAAGATAGGCATAAAATGCCTAACTTTAATGCCTTGAGGCATCTTTTTCACAACCCGAGGGCACGAGATAATGTTTTTCTTGACTCGCGTTTGCCACTCGAGCTGCTCTGCGTGTATCGACCAAAGTCAAATAAGGACAGTTCTTTTGATTCACTTACAGGAAGAATATGTCGAATGTATTCAAAGTTATACAGTAGAATTGAATTGTTTACAGCATTGTAGTATTAAAATGGCTAAACTTTTGATATCGTGTGAATTTAATGGGTACACTTAATAAGGTAAGTAGAAGAGTAAAGGACTGCCATTTATCTTTAAATGGATGGTGGCTCTATTAAGAGATAAAGAACCTCCATTACTCCATCTAAACATGTTTCTGTCCAGCATGTGTACATTGTTGTCCTCGCAGCACTATCCCTCGTACATCAGGTGTAGGTAGATTGTTGCATCTTGACCTGAACAATTCTTCCTTCCGTGTCAGGAATGATGAAGTTCTGCACAAAAGGTTTCCAAAATCAAAACACAAGATAAATAAGAGATGTAACATCACCAGGATGTCTGAAAAACCTGTACGGAAAGAAGCTAATCATTTTTTTTGACAGCACAGGAAATGTAAGAAGGTTAGAAGGTTAGAAAAGACAAGAAAGTGAAGGAAGGGGGGGGTGGGGGATCCTCAGTGTTTCCAGCTAAAAAGGCAATTTCCTAGGGATAGAATTGGATTGAAACCTCTGACTGCCCAAGCAATGCAGTTCATTAAAAATTCACTCTAAACTACATTTGCACCAAATTTCCCCAATACATAAGATTGTCCTGTAAACCATTCTTGAGCTTGGTCAGAAGGTGTTGATTTATTTTCTGTTATAGCATGGCTTGGACCATATTTCTGGCTGCAAAGTTTATATTAATGTTTGAATATTTCTTTTTTTAAATAATATGGCTTCTGTGTCTGTCGGGCGAAGTGAAGGTGTGGCCTTCATAACTTTAGTTCCTGTCAAGGAGGTATGGCCTGTGGATCTGCCAATCCAATTGAAGAATTCCATGTCTGTAGTTTCTGCTAAGAGGCCTGGCTTCAGTATCTGTCAGTCCAAATAAAGCTGATTTGGCTTCCATGCCTTTAAGCTCCTGTAAGGGGCAAGGCCTCTGTATTTGTCAGTTAAAGTGACGAAGGCGCGGCATCCGTACTTTTAGTTCCTGTGAAGGACATGTGGCCTCTGTATCTGTACGAAGGTGTTCTTCAATCCGTGAAAGTTCATGTGAAGGAGGCGTGTCTTGTGTATCGGTCAGGCTAAATGAATAAGGTATGGTTTCCATGCCTTTAAGTTCCTGTTAAGGAGGCATAGCCTCTGTATCTGTTAACCTAAGTGAACAAGGTATGGCTTTCCTACCAGGACTTCCTGGTAAGGACGTGTGGCCTGTACATCCATCGATCAAAGTAAATAAGTTGTGGCTTCGGCCCTGTGGTGGACTGGCGACCTGCCCAGGGTGTACCCCGCCTCTCACCCGAAGTCGGCTGAGCTTCCCCCCGCGACCCAGACGGATGAAGCGGTATAGATAATGGATGGATGGATGGATGGATGGAATTTGTTTCTTCAATGCTTTTACGTTCCTGTGAGAGGCATGTATCTGTCAGTCCAAGTGAAAATGTGGCTTCCATAACCAAGTTCTTCGAGGGGAATGGCATCTGTACCTGTCAGACCCATTCTTCAGCCGTCTTACAATATCTTTCACCAGAATGGCGTAAACGATGTTGTGTTGCATTGTATTGCATCAAGCGGCTTTACATTTGATCAAATTATGTGTGTCAAAAATGTGTTGTTGATGTATGACATATTGTGAGCTGCATCATAAAGAGATATGCACCCTTACACTCCATCTTTCTTTAATAATATATGTCACAAAAGAGGGTTTTTTCTTTTTCTTTTTGGCAGTAGGGATGGAAGAGGAGCATATCGATTAGGTTGATTTCAGGTGTCAGGTAGCAAATGGTGTGTGAAGAGTATTTTCATATAGGTTCCAGTTACGCACAGAGATTTCTCAAACAGCTCAAATGTAAATCTTCAATTATAAGTATCAGGTTGAGTACATTTTTGGATTCGGTTTTGATAAATGATGAAATAAAAGCCATTCTTGCTATTGGACTCAGACATTTGGGTCTTCTGGAGCAAGAGAGTCTGTGAGAAAGAAGGGAAAGAAGCTGAGAACAGCTTGCAGGGCTTGATCAATTATTAATGCTGTGCAGATTAGCAGGGGCGCCAACAAATACTGCAATGATCACCCTCCATTCCTTCAGAGACAGCAAGAGCGAGGGAGGGGAAGGGGGAGAGTGCGAGAGAGAAATAGAGAGCGTAAACGAGATAGATGGAGATTCTGTTTACTCTGGGCCTGCTGGGAGTCCTGCAGCCCTGCTGCTAAAAGGCCATGGCCGTCATCCTAACCACACAACCCACGCTGCACTGCCCAAGGGCATGGAGCTCAGCAGGGGGCGCCACTGTTGCACCTTTCAGCCGTCTTAACGACCTGCAAACATTCCCTACTTCGCAGAGATTTGAACCGAACCTTTCTGACTACGTCTACGTTTACATCCAATTTCATTTTGCTAATTGAAAGGCTGCGGAGCTGGAGTTAACTGGAGAAGTTGTCCAAAAGACGAATCAAATCAGAACTGTTTGAAACAGGAAATGAAAGGGGGTGAGAAATAGTGCGACATTTAAAAAGGAACTTCCTCAATGTTCACCGGTCTTCTGGGAGAGCCGCGTTTTAGGCCTAGGAGGAACGAACAGAGGTTTGCAATTAACTACAGCGAGATAAAGGAATGAGCATGAAGAAGAGAGCAGGAAGGAGGGGGGTTGAGAGAGAGCCACGGATGAAAGAGCGTGAAGAGCGAGGGAGAAAGAGGAGTGAAAAAGTGTCTTGAGACTAAGAGTGCAAAATGGCCTGAGAGCAAATGTAGAGTCACAGAGCTTGTAGCTTGCAGAATGGCAAGAGCGAGGAAAAATGGAAGGACGGCCCATTTGATTTCGGTGAACCGGGACATGAGAGAGAAAGAGAATGAGAAGGAGAGAAAGAGAAAGCACTCATGTTACCTCCGCTCCCCAGCCTGTGACGCCATCTGTGTCTGCAAAAGCGCCTGAAATTCATTAACGTTCTGAGCGAGAACAGAATGGAGATGATGCTGCACTCCGCTCCAGAGGGGATGGATAGGGAAAACAAGGGAGAGAGAGATGAAGCTACAGTTGGGTCTTTGAGCCTGGCAGGTGACTAAAGATCTGGTTTTCCGTGACACATCTGTACAAAATTGTCCGTCAGTCACTTCCAGCCAGTTTTTATCTCCGGCCCGCGGGGCCTCTCGTATTCCTCCCTGCCTCCTTCTCGTCCCCGCCTCTCTGCGATTGCTGCTCCATGGGGATCCGAACTGCGAGAGAGTCTTGTCAAACGTGTGTGCTCAGATAAGCTGGGGAATTAGAGGCGGCCTCGGTGTCAGTGATGAGATCACACACAGAAATGGGAACAGACACTGCGCCTCCAGCCAACCCCGGCCAGTAGCTATTAGAATGAACCCGTATGCTCGGTTTTGGATCAAAGTGACCGGTTTAAATTTTAAATAAAAGTTGAGTAATAAAATGATTTTCAAACCGGTGGGGTTTGCACATGGATTCAATTAAGTGCAATTCAACCATATTGTCATTATACACGCACGTGAAATCGCTGTTGTTTGATTATTGCCCATCTTTTGGATTATTTACTCATTTTTTTGGACATATATTTTAATAATTTGGTATACACAGTACACCCTCAATCTTTTATCTCCGCTGCCACCTGACCTCAGGCGCATCCTCCAGCACAGGAAGTGCGTGTCTGTTCCCGTCAGTATTGGTTATATCAGTAATCACTGAGATGAAGATAATATGTTGGGGCATTTCCAAGTAACTGTACTGCTATCAAATCAAAAGCAATAGGACTTGTGTTTCTAAATAGTGAACGAAACATGAGGGTTAAATGAGATTAGAGAGGAGGATAGAGGTTGTTATGGACTCGACCTCGACCAAAATCACCCACTTTCAAGAAACAAACATGTCCGATAACTGATTAGACGAGCTGCTGGCAGGCAGCCCTAAGGCTTCTGATGTCGGGGACGTTAATCTCTCTCTGCACCCGTCAGAAATCGGGGAAACGTGTTTTGATCGATGAGGGCCAAACGTGCGCTGACAGTGTTGTGACACAGCCCCTGATCTGACTCAGAAGCAGGAACATGACTAAATCATTACAGCTTTGCTTTGATGGATTTTTTTTTTCTTTTCTAGAGGCGTGACCAGCATTCAAGAGGCGAAGCTTGTTGTTTTATTTATGTTCAGAGGCCGAGCGTGCAAGCTTAACACCTCAGAGGGTGCACTATTCTTCCAAGAGCTGCTTATGATCACGAATCAGCCAGCATGGCATTGCTTAGTGCATTTCGGGTTGCAAGTTTTTGGAACAATAAAAAATAAAAATAAAAAAAAAAGTCTCTGTAAACCCGAAAGCTGATAGAGTTGTTAGAATACCGCCGGGACTCAGTCATGTCTGAGCTCTTTATGTAATCAAGCAGATGAGGTGTTCACCAGGTGTCGTCTGCTTTTGATTACAGCCTGAGTGAATACCACTGGAATGCCAATAAATGGCAATGTCTGGATGAATACTCAACATGAATATGAACAAATCTGACAAAAGAAATTGCCATTTATATTAGCCACTGGCAAAAAAAAATGAACACAATGGATCATACACCTTTTCACAGCCTTGATTTATAGATCGTCTGGCCGCTATCCACTCCATCATTCATATAATACTGCATATGGGCAACTTTTAAATTAAAAACGCTGACAGGCGGCAGTTTTCAGTGTGTCATTTCAAATACAGGGCGCTGGAGCGCTGAGCTAAAGCGACATCATCCAATATATATACACGAATAAATTTCATAAATGAAGTAATAAATGTGGAGGGAATTTTCGCATCACACATACGGTGCTCATCAGCTGTGTGTGCAAGGCAAGGAGGTGAAACGAGTTCCTCTACAGAAAGAACGTGAAACTAATGAACAGTTACACAACAGCTTTTTGACGAATTCTCTATTCTGATTGGTCAGAAGGTGTTGATTCATTTTCTATAAGAGCAGTTCTGAGATTTGTTTTGGCTGCAACACAAAGCACGGGTTTATATGAATGCAGCGGTGATGCACTGTTGTTTCATTCGGATGGCTTGTAAATGCTCAACAAAACAATCCATTCAATCTTCTCTTGGGTTCCCTGATGTGTTACAGATGATAGAATAAACACGACGCATGATGGATGCTGAAAAGGTCTGTGGTTTTGGTGATTGTGTTACTAAACAGTTAGCGACAAATATGTGAAGACATCTCCTGTTTAAAACATATATATGTAAAATATTCTGAAAAATGGTTGCTCCCATACTTACGGCTTATAGCATCTGACCTTGCTTGATGCACACAGCACAGCCCACTCAACACACTCAGCTAATGACACGCAGATCCAATCTATCTGAAGCCAGTCTGAAGCCCATAATGACACGACTCTCGTGAGACAAGCATTGTGCATCTCTTATCCGATCCCCATTCCTCCAGGTTGAGAGTTAAATTAAATAGCTGTCTATTGATCGCAGGCCTCTTAATGGGGCTTTGCTCACAAAAGGAAAAAAAAAAAACAATGATATCCTTCTGCTTGTTTGTGAAAAATGAACCCTGATGATGATTCAGGAAAAAATCAACTTGCAGTGGGGATTTATTTTTTATTTTTTTGGCTTTACTGAAAACTGCTGTGTCATTTTCTATGAACTAGAAAATAAAGGCTCGATGGCTGGTAGGTTGATTGGTCTGAGTTACAGAGGCGCTCCAGGATTTCGTCATCGGAACGTATTGGGTAATAAGCCTGGTGGCAACACGAGACTCGTTCGATGGCAAAGACAAAAGCACTGCTGAAATATGACCCAGTCAATGGCCGAGAAGCTCAGCAGTGGCCAAGCCCCCGAGCAAAACACAAGCAGCAGTGTAGCAGTGTGCAAATTGTGCACAATGCTGAGAAATGGTGCCAGTGTGCATCCAGCCAGTCGGCAATTCTACCCCCATGGTCTTTGTTCCATTTCAAATGCAAGCTGTTAAAGTGCACGTCTTTGCAAGCTAAACACTTTCAAAAAATGCTGTATGCATACACTGTATGACCAAACGTATGTGGACACAACCATGGCACCCATATGTGTTTGTTGAACATCCATTCCAAAGGCATTAGCATGGGGTTTGTAGCCACCACACACACCCCAATCCCCCTTTCCTGCTACAACACCCTTCACTCATCTGGGAAGGCTTTTCACTAGATTCTGGAAGGCAGCCGTGCGGATTTGTGTCCATTCAGCTACAAGAACATTAGTGAGGTCAGGCACTGATGTTGGATTAGGAGATGTGGGTTGCAAAAGGTGTTCACTGGGGTTGAAGTAAGGACTGTGCAGATCCAACATTAGCCAACCCTGTCCTTATGGACTTCGTCTTGTACTCGTTATGCGGGAACAGGTTTGGGTTTCAGTTCCAGTGAACGGACATCATAATGCTACAGCATACAAAGACAACCTAGACAGTCATGTACCTCCAACATGGTGATCCACCACAATCAAAACCAGGATAAACTGGTTTCTGAAGGTGAATGGATATGGAATGGAGTTGCGGCAAGAGGAAGCTCACTTACTGGACCTGATTTTTCAAAATCCCAGCTACTCTGTCTGTTGCCCTCATAACCTTAACAAAACTTCATTGCAGCAGGTCCATGGCTGCTATTTTTAGATTTTATGTCACTCTTCGGTCTCACATATGCCTGAAATCAAATCTGGCTAACATTTTTGATCAACGTTATGTTCTATTTAGCCAGCAATTACTGAAACTGAATGAGCTCTGACAGCTTTGTATCGATGCCATTGTGGACATGTAGTACAGAAAAGCAAAACTGTCTCTGACACTACAACGAATAATATGACACAGGAGTGATTAGCTAGGCTGCAAGCGCTGGGTTACCCGGAAACCTGATTGAAAATGGTAGCCAACATAATGTAATATCATATGACAGACTTGTTAAGTAGTTTTCAATGTGTCGTCATGTTCACACCCCCAACCAAAAGCCAGCAAGACGCTGGGCAAGGTTTTAACTTGAGGATGACATGGATTATACAAAACTAAGTACCGAATGAAAACAACTGTTTTGTGAAAGTCAATAAGGAGTAGAGATTTTCCTACTTGTCCTCAGGACAACTACAAATAAAAAAAAATGAACTAATAGCTTGGTTATGAAATCTGCTTTTCCCAGATGCCTGGGATACAGATTTGTCCACTCCTGCCACTGGTCTTATACCTACCAAAGTGTGTGTGTAACTGCTTTATCCTGGTCAGGGTCATGGTGAATCTGAAGCCTATCCTGGATACACCGAGGACACAAGGCAGAAGAATTCACACTGACTGGGAAACCAGTCCAACGTAGATCACCATGCAGGTCCACTCATGCACATAAGGGGCAATTAAAAATAGCTAATCCACTTACTGCCATTTTTTGGCATGTAGGACGAACCCCGTGTGGATACGTGAAGAACATGTCCACACAGACAGTGAGCTGAGGTCAGGTTTGACCTCAAAGAACCTGGAGCTGTGAGGAGTGAACAAAACCCGTACTTGAGCTCCAGTGCAGCCACAGATCCAGTGCCTGTGGCGCTAAATATGTATGATGGCATGATCTACAGCCTGATCCATATATTCACTCCATGGTGACATCATGTCCTGCTCACCATCCTCAGCTAAGAATGCAGGCAGTATGAACTGACAGACAGCGCTAAGTCCGGAGGGAAATGCAGAGGTTTCCAACATGCCAATCCGTCTTTCACTGCCAACCTGTCAGGGTCCCATGCTGTGGTTCTGCTTCATCCCCCTGTCTCACGACCCTAAGGCTTCTCGCCTAAGCAGGCGCTATCTGGTTTCAGCTCCCCGAGGTAATTCACGTTTGTTCTAGGCACGACTGCCGTAGTGCTGCATTATCCTGACAGCCGCAGGCTCCTGGGGTACCGGACTTTCCACCCTTTCCTCTTTCCTCCCTCTCTCTTACCAACAGTTGGATCTAACACACCCATCGTGTACAAAAATGAGCCTTTATACTGTTTCATCAGCTCCGGATCAATGCAAGACAGATAATACCTACAACTAGTTTCATTTATCAGTGTCGGAAAGTAGAGCGGTGTGAGAGAACCAGCGAGCGGAATGAATGCAAGGGATGTGCATTCATACCGTGAAAGATATTGAGCCAAGCCTCAGTTTGCTAAGCCTCTGCGTCAGTGACGGGTATTCTCGCACCTCAGAAGCCAAACAGAGAAACTGACATACGGCTGTGTGGTTTGAGCTCTGCTCTTCTCTGTCAGCGGCCTCGGTTTTCACTGTCACTGAGCACTGAGCACTAAAACAAGAGTGAATTATTCAAAAGTGCTGCTCCACGGTGCCGAGCCGTTCGTAAGCTCATTCCAGTGCGCCGCACTCATGCACACAAAAACTGAACAAAAAGTCAAACGACATCTAAATGCCAGAGCGCCAAGAATGATTTTCTTTCTGAGCATACTTTCCTGATACAGATCTCTGCCCTTTCCCTCACCACATCAGGAATATTTTATAACATATTCTTTGGAGGAGATCCAGGCTTCTCAAACTTTTCAAGACTTCTTCCGAAAAGTACATATAAATAATTTATTTAACAAATCAACCCCTCTTAGGTTAATTTTATGAGCATTTTCTAACTACGAAATGTTTTTATAGTTAAATTTAGGCACAACAAACAAATATACACCATCGATTTATTTACTGGAGCAATTAAAGCTTTTTATGTCGGAATCCAAACTGTGTTAAGTCGATTCAAAATGTTCTACATCATACGAGCTGCACCTTTACCAAATTCATTAAAGCTGCAGTTCGATTTAAATTGACATTTTGATTAAATTCATTAATTTATTGAAGTTTTGGACTAACTCACTCAATTTAACTGATCAGTCAATTAAAACTAAAACTCTAAGAATTAAATCAAACAGCTTTCATTGTGTTTGATAGTAATCATGGTTTAATTATTAATTAAGTTGGAGATCCCCAGAGCTGTGGTGTTAATTTGCCTGAAAATGCAATAAATCCACAAATCCGTCATCGTCTCTGACCCAGATTTGCTTTATTTGGTTGAGAGAGACAGAAGAAGAACGTGAGAGAGTCAGAGTTTACATTGTATTGTAACTGTATATAATACAGTTAAATAAAAAAAAGGCTGATGATGTAAAAAAAAAAGAAAAGAAAAGATATGGTATCAGTAAGCAAACAATAACTAGCCGAGTGGCTCATTTTTATTTGGGACATTATTATTATTAGCAATCTATAAAAGGTTTGTTTCTGTAAATGTTAATAAAGTTTAAACTAAGATTATTGTTAGCTGGCTGTAAAAGGCTTTACAGGTAACCTTAACTAGCTATATGTTTTTGATTAATTTTAGCTACCTGGCTTACCCAGCTTTGAAGCATTAACTAATTTAACTATCATTAAGTAGATAAAAAAAAAGCCCTATTCAGACAGGATTTGATTTACATTTGGCCGTTGAATAATTCCAGCATTTGCAGTCGCTCCCCCAATGGTGTCATTTCCATTAGGATCAGTTTGTCCTAACAAAAGTGCGGACCAACGTTCCATTTATTGACGAACTCTTCAATTTCCAATGATTTTTGCTTCCAGTCGAATTTTACATACGTTTTTTACCGCCGCTTCAAACGATACATATTCACCTAGCGCATATATCAACTTGTTCAAAGTCGCACTACAACTTACTTGGTATGAGTCGTATAACTTCATCTCTATGCTGCCTGCAACGTGAGCCCAGAGTGAGAAATTAAAATCAATCATAAGAACGTGATCCTGAAGGGTGATTGAAGGGGCTATTAATAGAACATCAGCTACGTGTATAAAGGCGCTTTATGTTTACAATCAAATGCAGGTTTTCTAGAAACAAATGAACGAGCAGATGTTGCGGTAATCTCGTAATGGTAGATGAATGATAAACAAAAGGTGGTGATGCGATCGGATGGGTTCCCGGATAAAACAGGGCGGAAACTCGTCCCTCTGCGCAAATCCAGCTGGGAGGGTTTTTAGTATGACAGAGACGTAGAACCGTAAAGAAGAATGGTGAAAACGGCATGCTTTTTCAAAAAAAAAAAGTATATAAAAAAAAAAAGTTGAACAGAGACATTATAAGTGAATGAGTAATCTTCCTTCTAGGATTCAGTCGTCACTCGTTTTTTGTCCGAGCTCTTCTCTGCCGTTACTCTTCCTAGCCACGTATGACAGTGCATTTTATTTAATCTGTAAAAATGACTCGGACTCGTCCCATGTGACGGCTAACTCCATCTGAAGATCTGTGCAGGATAGTAGTTGTAGCACATGTGTGGTTATTATTTTTTTTTTTCCTTTATGGGAGAAATAACAGTTTAACTAGTGTATTGATCTCCGAGAGTAAAGGGGGTTTGAGGTTTCTCTCCGAGCAAAAACGGGGGATAAGATCTGAAGGGGCTTCGAGGAAATTCCCGAGTGACGCTCCTGGCAGCTTCAACACTGACTGATTGAAAATACAAAGTGCTTTTACTGACTGATGTGTGTCTGGAGAGTGTAATGATATACGCTGGTAAATCTTCAAAACAGATGGAGAAACTGGGAAATTATTTTCCAGCTGCATGGCGTGGACTCAAGGCCAAAATTACATATGTTTGAAATTCCCATTGTTCATTCATGAGAGAGTGGGAATAAGCATCACGCATACTTTTCAAACTTTTGTTGTGTTTGTTGTCCATGAAGGTGTCTAGATTGTGTGTGTGTGTGTGTCAGCTTGGTCCTAAATTGCAAAAATATCATCGACATCAGCAGCATGAAATCTATTCAGTCGCATCAAAGAGCAACATTTCCATCTAGTTACAGGGGAGGAGGTAGTTTTATCACATTCATGGCTGCTGATAAATCCCTCTCTGGAGAGATTTCTTAAAATAACAAGTCACAGTTTGATGTCGTTTGAAATTGTAGTTTATTTGCGTATACGTCTCGCAGCGAACTCTCATCTGGCATGAGTTTATCCAACGCTGATCAAAGGTTGGGAATAACGTCTCCAGACAGGCTATGTGATTAAAATACGTTCAAAAATGGATTTACGAATTTGCACGTACTTGAACGTCGGATACGTCGTCCTCGCCCGTGTGGAAAGAATCTTTTTAAAAGATTCACCGTTATAGAAGCGGTTTGCCATTTTGAATTGTGAATTGTCAATTGCACTTGCGATAAAAAAAAATAAAAAAAAGCATGACAAGCCGACCCCCTCCTCCTACTCTGTCTGTTAAAAAGATATTTGCCTGTGTATTGCAATCCATGGAAATGTCGCGAAGGGTTTCATATTTTTAAAGCTCATGAGGTCATTGCAGGTTTAGAATCAATTTTACACTACAACTTTAAAATAACGTTTGTATACGTTAGTATTGGTATGATGAAGAATTCATCCGGCTCCAGGTTAGCGCTTTCGGGTTGCTATGGCGACCCGTTTTGTTCCTGAGAATGCCAGCTGTCCTGGTGTGCAATGTCACGTGACCTTTTACCGTAGGTTCTAATGTTCTAAAATAGCGTTCGCTGATGCAAATATCAGAACGTACCTTCGCTACGCTGCCCACACTTTGATATACGGCCAAAACTGCTCTTAAAAATGCATTATGTAAATCAAAATTAGATATTACATAAAATATGCACATGGAGAAAGCTCAATTAATCATGAACTGTGGTTAAGCAGCACTCGATGTGATCCCTACTTAACCTCCACGCCCTTTATTCGAAGTGAAATTGTGTCACGGATAGACGTCGAGCTGAGCCGCTGACCTTCTGCCCGCAGTGTACACAAGTGCCCTCTGTAACAGGCATGTATGAATTACATTATATATTATATTATATTATATATATTATATTATGGTGGTGCGGTGGTGAGCACTGTCGCCTAACAGCAAGAGGGTCCTGGGTTCGATCCCCAGGTCACCCTTTCTGTGCGGAGTTTGCATGTTCTCCACGTGCATGCGTGGGTTTCCTCCGGATGCTCCGGTTTCCTCCCACAGTCCAAAGACATGCAGATTAGGTCAACTGGCTGCTCTAAATTGCCCATAGGTGTGAA
>JAQQZR010000019.1:2807274-2822712 GCA_030068235.1 Notoglanidium macrostoma
AAGATGCTGGGATTGGCTCCAGCTTCCCCGCCACCCAGACGGATAAAGCGCTATAGATAATGGATGGATGGATGGGTTCTAACTTTTAGAGAATATGGCCCATACAAAATAACGATGACATTTCCAACATGTTTATCCAGAGTGTGTACCATTAATACCACATTAATACTCTGATTAAAAGTATTTACACTCAGTAAGATATGCATATATGCTTATGCATACCATTCTGGATTAAGCATGCAAAATGTACCCAGTGTGATGCCCTAACTAAAAAACCGCATTAAGCCAGACGGTGAACAGGGGATGGAGCATGTATTAAAATCCGAGGTGCCAATTGAGTTGTGAAAATGGGAATTGAGTAGGGAATAGGGAATACCGCCCCCCCATATCTCCCTCCCAGTCCTTCCATTTATGGCTCTCCCTGTGTTGTTTTGGGGCTTTAGCTTATGCACACATCATCTATTTAACGACTGTGTGTGTGCGCGCGTGTGTGTGTATTCCCCAGGTTTCCCGGCATTCGTGAGTGTATGAGTGTGCAAGGGGAAGCACTGAATTGAATTAACCTCAATACTCTACGTCGATGAACTGCTGTTGTTCCACATGGGCGAGGGAAAGTAGCTGCTGCTGCAATAAACACACACACACTCACACACACACACACACTTAGTACATCAAGCACCCGTCTATTGCTCTTTACAGACACAGGCACAGTGCCGCAGTCGCTGGCACAGTATTAGCTGCCGTTGCTAATGTGATTAGACCTTTCAGCTGGAGACTTTCAGACAGGGAGAGAAGAGCGCAAGAGAGGGCAAAAAGAGAGAGAAAGAGCGGGAGAGAGTTAATGTTCCGCTCTAGTGCTCCGAAGGTTGTAAGTTCAAATCCCAGAGAGCCACTACTAAGTCCTTGAGCTCTGAGCAGGATTCTTAACCCTTAACTGCTCGACTCTTTGTTTGGATTAGATTCAGCCTGTCTTGGGATAAAAGTGTCTGCCAAATAAATGAATGAATAAAGCCCCTACAATTCTCCTCTTCTGTAATGTACTGAAAGTGAATAAAAGGTCTGTCCTGTTTATTTCCGCAGTCTGTCTTTTCCCAATGTCATCGCTTTATTCAATCTAGACGTGACACTGTCTCGCATTGCTTTTCCTTTTCATTAGACTCGGGCTATTTGCCGTCTCCCTTCCATGCGCTAATTAAAAAAAAAGCCAACCAGCCGGTCATCAGATGCAGCACTGCTCAGAAATCCTTTGCCTCGTTCTCTTGACGAACTGTCGCTTTGCTTCCTTCTGCACTAAAACACATGAAAGCTCCTCAAGCCTCTTAACTTCTTTCTTCATAAGACAGCGCATATTAAACCTTGAAGGCAGGAACCGCCAAATATTGACTGGGAGATATTAAAGATGGCGGAGACCCGAGGCCACACTGCCACTAACCTGGGCGTAGTGTCCCAAATGATAGAACTCAGGACCTAAAGAACCTTTAAGGGTTGAGTGTATAATTAAATAAATGAGTGTATAATGAAATAAAGTGCAAAGCTACATTTATTTAACATAATGGGCTGAATTATTGGGGCATGCAAAATAATTACTGACAGTGTGGTGCGATACAGAAGTTGATTATTTTACCATAACAGTATTACGCAAAGGTTGGTTTGCATGATTATCATCCTAGGATAGAAAATGCAGGTTCAGACTGGGCTTGGTGTATGTGTGTGTGGGGGCTACATATGTCTCAGTAATTGTACCTGACCTCATGTCTCTCCAATGCGACAATATGTTATTTGTATGCTGTGACTTTGCGAGTGTGACCGCACTTGTGTATATGCGCGTGCGTGTGTGTGTGTGTGATATTGCATCCCTCGTGCGACCAGGCCTGTCCCTTCATTTCACGCTCTGCCGCCTCTGTGTGAATCCTCTTCCCACGGCTCATTATCGGACCTCTTTGGCGGGTGCTCGGCCAGCCCGTACGCCCAATCATTATTCAAATACATGGAGGGTTGGCGCACACTCCCGTGCTTGTGTACTCATTACTCTGTCCTCAGAAATAACTAAGTGAACTTCCAAGAAAATTGGCTCGATGACGTTGTGGTAGCTGTGTGATGCTTGAATAACAGAATTATGTTAAACACCTTCTTCCTGTCTTTCTCGTTTCTCTTGGCAGGACCCAGCAGCGTCCAAGCCGTGGAGTTCGGTTATTTCCCTGACAACATTACAGTGCTGGAAGGGCAGAGTGTCATTCTGAGGTGATCCTCTACACACACACACACACTTACATTTGCTTATTGACTTTAGGGGGCAGAATCCTATCCAATGTCCATCGCATGATATGTAATCTACAATTACATTAATGAAAGATGCATTTAAAGCAGACAATAATTAATTTTTCATTATTTATTAGAGACTTAGAGCTGTTTCGGTGTGATGTACTGAGGCTGCACCTTCTTCACTTTCCGCCAGGCATTTAGACCACACCTCCTTTACTGAACTGACAGGTAATGAGGTCACACTTCTTTCACTGGACTGACAGGCACTGATGGCACACCACTTTGACTAGGACTGACAGCCACTGACTAACCATAGCCATCAACAGGACCGACAACCCGGATGTCACACCTCCTTCAATTGGACTGACATACATCACGCCTCCTTCACCCTCTCATGGTCATTGACCCCTCACCTCCTGCACTGGAAAGACAGACACCAAGGCCACACCTCCTTCACTGGAAAGACATACACCAAGGCCACACCTCCTTCACTGGAAAGACAGACACTAATGGCAGATTTATACTTCTGCATTGAACATACGCTGGAGGCACGGCATCCATGCTCACACCGGGTGCAGCATTTCTACTTGCACATGAGGTGCGCATGTCCTCTAGGAGGCACTGTTGCACGAAAAACACCAGGATTTACTGATTTTGCACATAGAAGAGGAGCGGGAAAAGCAACGCGTGTCATTGTAGGAATAATAAACATAAAAAAAAGTTGTTTTGAAAGAAATTCACTGGGAAAAAGAAACCTGGTGTGATTCTCACCGTCGATTCTCACTGAAAGCATTGTGTGATTTAACTTGTCTGTATTCCGCAGTACGAGTGGCTCAACACACTTCAGTGTGACTAGTGTTTAAATCCACAGGATTAGAAGCTGGATTAAACTGGCCATTAAAATTAACTACAGCCGTTATTGAGCCTCACGCTTTATATATTTCTATTGAGACAATATTATGATAGCAGGTTTGATTATGATAGCAGCCAGTAATGCATAGAAGGAAATTCGATGCTACCAAGCGACTGACCTATAACAGTTATTGCGATCTGCGTTGTCACGAAACATGGTTACATTTTTGGGGAGGTTTACATCAGGCTGGCGTAGGCCATGGCATAGGGTCCGTGTTCAAAGCAGAAGTATAAATTGGCCTCAAGGCCACAGCTCCTCCACTAAAAGACAGACAAAGGTCACCCCAACATCACTGGAAAGACTGACAATGAGGCCACTCATCTATTTAGAGAGCTCACGGACACACAGCCCATGCCTCAACTATACAGTGTAAAGGATAGTCATTTTAGGCAGACTTAAAGGTTATACTTCAGGATTGTAACCCAAACGCAAGCTGTTATTGTACAATTGCACTCTCTAGTTGACTGTTTGTCACATCCCAAGCATACATGACTCGACTTCAGGTCATCAGTCGACAACCGAAATGCTGTACATCCGTCAGATGACGCTGCAGCTCTGAAGAACCGGGCTCTGATGTGAGCGAGTTCTCTTTAGTATTCCACACGCACGGAGCATGAGTGAGGGTTGATTTCATACCATCGTCTGTCGAGTGAAAGTCAAACTCGACATGAAGTGGGACACTGGGATCTCTTGAGCTTTTCACCCGCGAAACGCGCCACACCAGAACTCGGCACTGACATCTCGCGGCACGACGTGATCACAACGTAATCACACTGCTGCCAAAATAAGGCTGCTTTGGCATCAGCCAATTATGTGTGATTATCACTGAGTCACAAGGCTCATCACATACGCATCAACAAAACCAAAATGAAGTTTGCTGTAGGGCAACACGAGTTGAAGTGTTAGCGACTGCTGATGGAATTTACACGAGCTGACTGAATGTTCCACGCAAGGAATCCTAATTTTGGGTAGATGTGTCATTTTATAACGTGTTGCTCATTAAAAAGTCTACTAGTGTCTATTCCTGCTAAATGCAAATTAATCCCGTCGTCCTTGAAATCAGCCCATTAATCATGGATTACGCTTAGTTTATGCTCCGGAAAAAAAAACATCTGCACGTATTTGAACATTTTTATTGCACAAATAATACGATGATATAATGTAAATAAGCTAGTCAAAGAATTCAAAGACAAAAATGTATGACTGATAAATTTTGACCTATTTTTGGTTGACACGGTTTAATAATGAACAGATTGTGTCATTATATAACAAAAATAAATAAATACATACAGTATTAGCGTTGATATGGTGGAGTTTTCTTTACGTTGAAGTTTAATGAACATTTATGGAAGTCTCCAGTGTATCAGTAAAATTTTGGACTTTTGTTACTTTATAGTTTCTAGGGACCATGACAAGCGGAGTTGTGTCTCTTCTTACCTTCAAGGGACAGAAAAAAGGATAGTGTTTATCACTTATAATGTATAAAGTGATAACACGGACCAACTTGTTTCCTGAAAGGCAAACCTACAGCTCTGTTACACTGTTTTAATTCACGGTTATGGAAAAAATTAATAAAAATCCAAGAGTCTAATTCCCTGACTAATCAGATCCAGCGCCAAAACTGTTTCTTTTTTTTTTTTTTTTTTTTGTAAATGAAGCCATGACACTGGAAGCGTGCGCAAAGGTCAAAATTAGAAAATACGAGAAACAAGTTGTAAGGACTTGTAACTAGAACAGACGTACTAAGAAATTTGCAGAGAAGGAATCAAGGGGGAAAAAAAAGAAAGTAGAGGAAACGGGGTCTAGCAGGGCCAATAACCAGAGACCGGTGTAAACGGTAATTGGAGCAGAAGTCCAGGATAGTGCTTGAGGAGTGAGAAAGAAGTGAGCAGGATAGAAACGCTCTTCGAGACACAACCTGCCACCTTGCTGTATAGAACAGAATTTTAAATCATCATTAAATATGTAAGAGAACGGTAAACGATCAGGATTAATACGAGACATTTATAAAGGATAATGCATTTTTATGTGTTCGTCTCCTTACAGGTGTAAGATTGATGAGGAAGTGACCCACAAGGCCTGGCTGAACCGCTCCAACATCCTGTTCACGGGGAACGAGAAGTGGTCTCTGGACTCGCGGGTATCAATGGCCAACAACAACGACAGCGATTTCTCCATCCAGATCGAGCGGGTGGCCGTAACCGATGAGGGTCCGTACACGTGCAGCTTTCAGGCGCGAACCAAGCCACGCACTGCACACGTCTACCTCATCGTCCAAGGTCAGGCTTCATTCGTTCACTCATGATATGTATTCATTTTTGATTGTTAGTTTGGATGGTCACTCGTATTATCTTTTTTTTGGTCATAAGCCATATCGGGTCAGCCCGCTCCCTGCAATATATGTGAATACATTATCGTTATTTTTCCCAGTGTAACTGCGAACTCTTTAGTATTCCAAGACGCACTCACAGCACAAATCAGATTTGACTCATTAGCATGATCTGACGAGTGGAAATCGAAGCTCGGTCACCATTTCGGTTCTGTTTTCAAGCTCATGATTAAAAGTCTGAATCATATAGAAAGTGAAGCTTGGCTATGAAAAGTTAGATTTCACAACTAGCCATGTATTATTTTATTTTATTTTATTTTTTTATTTTTTTGGGCCTGCCCAAATAATTGCACAGTAAACATTCATGACACTGTAGTTTACATTGCGGTACCATAGCTGCTCAGCAAATAAGCTACTGGAGTCCTCTATAAGGATTTGAATGGAGTTTCTGCTTCAGTAAAGTTTACATGCATGGGCTGAGCTCATATCGATGATGTGTCACATGATTTATCACCGCTCTGGTGATGGATCGCAGACCCTTAACCCCGCTAACATGATCGTCGTTTATGCAGATCGTATTTTCTGCATTGTGTTTCGCCGTAACGCAAGACGGCCACTTAGGAAAATGAAAAATCGCCCCGGACCAGCAAAGAGATTGTGGGATTTTCTTCCAACGACTTCAAGCCATCCGATTAGCAAGACGCACCTCAGAAAAGCCGTTTCTGCGCCGTGTTTGTTTGATACCGCGTTGCCCTCAATTTGGAGTCTTCATATGATATCAGAGAAAAAATAATTACACCCCGAAGTCAGTGCTCCAGCACAGACCCTGCAGCAGGTCTGATTTCTGCTTCATCTTTAAAAGCATCTTTGGTCTGGTGGAGAAAATAAAAATCATTCTCCTGCTAAAGAATGCCTTGCAGGATGAATAGCTTGGCCGTCTTCATTAAAAGAATCCATGATGAGCCATTTAAATTCAAGGGTCATCTTGTTATTGGGCTGCTATTATGCATTGGCTTTCACAACAGGGGTTTTGACACAAGACAACAGCTTGTGGCCATCAGTTTTGGAAAGAAAGAAGGAAAACAAAGGCATGTAAACGGTGCTTGACTGACAATATTGAGATCGGTGGGGTCAGGGGGATTTACATCACAACAATTACAGCATCCAGGTTGTGAATGAAGAGGTACAATGTGTTGCATTCAAGTTTTTGTTAATGAACTGTTATTGTTTTCACAGTGCCAGCCAGGATAGTGAACATCTCTCAGGATAAATCGGTCAACGAGGGCGACGACGTGAACCTCTTTTGCCTGGCGATCGGCCGGCCCGAGCCCACCATCACCTGGAAGGACTTAAAATGTGAGCCGCGTCTCTGGAAGCCTGGATTTCACGCCCATCTCACAATCACATCACGCGTAATTACAGCCGTAACCAGAACGATAATCATCAGCATCTGTCATCACGCCCGCCGTCGCTGTCACCACGATCACTGTAACACTAATAATCATGTTTGTCATTAAGGCCCTATTTATAACTTCCAGCCTCATTGATATAAATCAGATTCGTTATGGCCAGCCATAATGGAGCACCTATTAAAACTGTTTAGCGATTTTTTTTTTTTTTTTTTTAGCAGTAAATATTACTGTCAGCCAACCTGGTTGAAACCAGTCTGAACTCATTCATTATTCATTCCGAAAGTTTATCCTCTGGAAACAAGTGCCGGGAATCGAAACCAGAACTACTTCAGTCGCGATGTCAGTCTCGAGAGACTGCGCTTACACACACTTAGCGCATACAAACATGATTGACGAGCGCATGGAGGAAGGGGCTCAGCGGTACGCGGCGTTAAGACTTCAGAACGGCGCTGATGAGGACCGACATGCTGACAGCTACAGTATATCTATAGAGATTTCTGCTTATCTTAGCCCACTTCTAAATTCCTCCTAACCTTAACGGTGACATTTGCGTCAGGTCAGTTTTATAATTTCATCAGAGCGGCCTCAGATTTTAGTAGCGACCTCCGTAAAGAGACAATTTCCTGGAGCCCGAGCCCGCTAGCAGACGCACGGACTTGCACGGTACATTTTTATGCATTTTCCGTACACTCCAGCTATTCGGGTAGCTTGCCCGTTTGTATTCAGTAAGACGCGATACAGCGACAGTTACAGAACGTTTATGGTAGGAAACACCAGAATTGAATCAAATTCATATAGCCACATTTGTGGTCATTAGAGTCATTATAGCGAGAGTGATCGGATGCAAGAATTTATAATCATGCCGCATTGAAGTGCTTGTCGTAAGATCATACGTCCGAGTTCGGAAATTGTAATTACAACTGGTCACGCATTGAATTCCATGGATGGAAATCTAGCACAAATAAGGTAGCAGTTTTAAATAAATAAATAATCAAAATGGATCGGCTGCATTCCTGTTGCATTTTCTTGTTTACGTTAAACATCTCACCCGTATATCAGGTTAGTAAAGTTTCTCAACTCTAATTAGCATTCGTGCTTCTATATTATACATCTGCTC
This sequence comes from Notoglanidium macrostoma, assembly GCA_030068235.1. Taxonomy (NCBI): domain Eukaryota; kingdom Metazoa; phylum Chordata; class Actinopteri; order Siluriformes; family Auchenoglanididae; genus Notoglanidium; species Notoglanidium macrostoma. The sequence goes on from JAQQZR010000019.1 coordinate 2,815,308, forward strand.
CGCTATACGTCTTGCTCACGCTGACTCCACATTACACGGGTTCGTTTATAGCACAAAGGAGATATTCACTTAGCTAATAGCTAGCTATTTTTAGTTCTATGGGAAATCGTGACCAAAGGCGAGCCTGGCCGGACGCAGACTGTTTTCGTTCCTTTAAACGAGGCTAAGTGTTATGACTGTGCGAGGTGGCAGGAAGGTGAGCTAGTTTAGCTTCTCCACTGCAGATTCTCGGAGTTTGCTGCAGGCTCCTTGCAAACCAGCACACTCAGCGGTTTCAATACACAGACCTCATCTTCTAGAGCTGGAAGAAAAGGGAAAGGAACGAGAGGGAGGGCATGAAGGAAGGGTTTGTTGGTGAGATTTTGGACACCAAACAGCACACCTTGATGTCTGTCAATCATCCAATCTCTCAAATCTGCCTTCTGTTAGTCCCACCCACTTTTCCCCACCTCCTCCACGTAGAAGCGATGAAGCATTCGATCGTTCCACAATAGCCTAAAGACACTTCTAAGCTTCCAGAGATGACACGTGTGTGTGTGTGTGTGTGTGTGTGTGTGTAACAGGAACATCACCACCCAAACAGACGCATGCTTGTCAGAGATAAGCATCACGTGTCGTGCAAAAGATCAGCCCTGTCCATCACGGATCTCATAGCAAACATGCTGGAGACATTTTCCCAGATATGGAAGATCTTTGATCCGTGAACATTGCACGCCTTTCTCTTTCACATCCTACCCATGTCTCCTGAGGTGAGGCAGAACAGATAGAAAAATATTTACAGACGTAATATGGCTCGCAACACATTACAAGCCAAAAGACGGCTGGCTGTGCATGCGAAGTTAAGTCTAGCCATTATCGTGACCTTAGCTGATTTCAATCAGGATTGCTGTTCTGTCAGAGAGGTCCTCAAGTATTGGATTCCATTTTACCAGGCCTCGGGTCTGGTTAAAAGAAAAAAAAAAACCAGCATGTGTCACGGCTGTGAGGAAATCGAAAAGAAAATGAAGAAAATGTGGTCTACTTAACGGGCGTCAGATTCCTCTTTTCGCTTTTCATCTTCTCCCTTCACGTCTTCGGTCTTCTCGCCACCGAGGGAATAACAAATTGGCGCTCACGTGAAGAAGGCCGTAGTCTACTCACTTACCTCAAAAAAAAAAAAAAAAAAAAAACCCCATCGTCTGGGTCTGATATGTCATTTTTTTTTTTTTTTTTCCGCCGTCTCGCCTCTGAGCTTGAAATGGCTGCCGGAGTAGACGAAATGGCAAGAGAGCACGATAGTTAATAACTTAAGAGAATAAGTGAATAGCTGGGATTGCGCGTGCTCGTCGGGGTAAACAACAGCAACTGCTAAATAATCGGCTCCAGCTCAGTGGCTGTGCTAATAATCCTCTGGCTTAATCTTCAATTAACAGGCACGCAAAAATCTGTGACAGTGAAATGCTCGCACGGCTTTATGAATTAAGTCTTTAGTAGTCCTGCAGTGGACTGTGGGCGAACGGCAGGTATGAACAAAATCAAATCCTGAGTGGATTTGGTGGTTAATGCTGCTTTTCGTCTGACACGTAGCGCACCTTGAGCTTTCAGTAGCACAAAACGTGAACGCGGACATCATGTGGAGACATAGTTTAATAAATCAGATGGCTGAACGACTCAAGACTTTTTCACCAAAAAAAAAGACCGTTGGAATGATTTCTCCGTCTCTCTCTCATTAGTGTGCTTTCCGTCTCTGTTGTTTTCATGCTAATTTTCCGTTTGCGAATAAGAAAACCTACGAGTGGAAATGACACTTTCCTGAAGTGTAAAAGTCAGCATATTGACAAGAAGAAATGTATTTCTGGAATTAAATGACTGCGGAGCAAGTTTACTCAAGAGCGAATACTTTTACGCGAAATGAGCATTATCGTAGCGGCAGTGATTAAACAGACGGTTTATGGATGTGTTATGAATGCATAAGGATGGATATCTGGTACAAACAGATATTTTTAAGACAGATGGATTCATAGAAGACTCCACTCTGGATCGCTAAGAACGTTGATATCGAGATACTTGTACTGTACTAGCAATTTTGGTACTAATTTGTTGCTGTGTTCTGTGAGAAGTTAGCAGTCGTCTACAGCTCTGACCTCACAGGGGATAAAAAATTATTAAAACTTCCCCAGACATGTGGAATAAAGAGGTTTTGCTGTTAGCGCCTTAAAACAAAAAAAAACACATTTTCTGATCTTACTCACCATTTTATAATATTTAACTCCAGATCAATTCCAGCATAGACGTCGTTGAGACAGCGAAGATCGCGCTGACAGAGATGTTAGCATGAAAGTTGAAGCTTTTGAAGCTGATCTGTTTGAGCAAATTGTACAGATGAGGAGCTGAGATCGCTGGATAGGATAAAGGATTAAAGTGCTGCTGCATCGCCGTCTTTAGATAGAGAAGCAAGGCCGAAATCCAGGTAAACCACTATTAACAGGTAGCTGAATGGCATTGTGGGTAATGTCGGAAAGTGAAAACAGACCGACGTGTCAGTGAACGAAATCTCCGAGGAAAACGTACACGCACAGTATCACTGCAAGATAAACTCTGAATCGCATGTAAATTAAATACAAAGATAAACTAACCATATAAAAAAGATCAATGTAGTTCATGCATCAAAGCGAAATCTACATATATAGGTTCTAGATTTTTTCTACAGAGACTAATCCAGAGCTAATTATTGCCCAGTAAACACATTATTCATGTATCACATTAGCAAAGCTCCTCATTAGCATGTTTTAACAGGCCCTTATTGACTTACCATCCTAATTTCCCCTCGGTTAATTTCCTGTTGCCATCGTAAAGGCGATCCAATACTTTATTAGCTCAGGTGAAGTCCGTTAAATGAGCCCAAGGAGATCCAATTGCAATCTGATGCAATTTCCCTCAAGAAACAGCAACAAAATGATGGGTCAAGCTGTTTGTACATGTAAATAGGAAGCAACAAACCAGACTTGGGAGAAAAGTGAGGCTCTATGTGCATAGCTTATTACAACACAATCCATATTCCAAGTCATTAATCAGGCAATGATAAAGCAGAGTAATGGGATTAATCATCAAAGTTAACAATCCGAAGAGAAGTCAAGCAAGCAGTAGGAAACAAAAACCCACACGGAAAGCACAAATAAGGAAATTACAGCTCAAAAATTATACAACAAAGGATTGGCAAGACATCGTGAGGAATCGAAAACCATGTGTGTATATAGTGCAAACAAAGAAGTGAGCAACTCTGGAGACAGTGACCTCTGCTGGCAGGGAGGGAGACTGTCCTGGGCATGCTGTAATTTGTATGGGAGAACTTGACTTACTTGCGAGGGAAATATTTTAAAATCTACCTGGAATAAAATACGGTATATATCATGGCGAAAACTAGGCAGGACAGGAAGTCAGTGCTAGAAAACATACCTCATGTCTGGGCTTTGTAAAAGCACCTGATGACAAAGTTTATTGCTACCTGGTAGACTGAACGTTGAATCTGCCGTTCAGTATTACCTTAACTTGAGTGTTTTGGGAAATTGGGCCTTGAATGAAATGCATCAATCAATGAATCAAAAATATGACCAAAGTATATCGGAAACGCAGCTGCATTTCATGAATCGGACTGATTATGAACAAACTTTTATACCCTAGATCAGTTTAATCCTAGGTAGTTCAATCGAGTGTGTTTCAAAAGGTAAATCAGTGCTTGGGCCCCAGTGCTTGCTTGCGGCAATTTTGTACACGTTCATTAAAAAAGCTGGTCCAAGACAACAAGATAACATAACAAGATGCAAAATAAAGGTTTTTAGCATTGCTGTATTGTTTTTCCGAGGCCAACTGGTCAAACTAATTAAACGTCATGGCAACAAGTAACAAGAAACAAGAAATATTGACCATGTAAGGGAATTGCGGAAGGTTAAAAAAAAGGATAGAAAGTACAAACCTACAAGTAATTACAGTATAACTGTGCTCAGGTCATACAGAGGTCATACATACAGTATATATAGGATTTTAGATGCTGAAAAACATTTTAGGACTAAGAATCGTGACATGAGCGCAGCATAAGGCAGGGTTAAGTGGCAGGCAACAAATTTTAATCAGGGCAGCCATTTTTGGAAACTGTAACTCCATGGGGTGTCTTGATGAGATTATTTAGCAGGAAGATGAATTTGTGTGCAAAAAATGGCTCTTAAACAAAGAAGCCGGAGATCATCTCGGACCTCTTTGACCAATTAGCATCAGTTCAAAACTAAGATTTACTTATATATCGTTACTCACATTTCTCAGACGTTTGGCTTGTGAAACAATCACGGAAACAAGATGGCCCGAGAGACTGAATATTTTTCACTACGATTTTTACTTTGAATTAAACGCGTCCAATTTCCCGACAGCACTCAAGAGGAATACGCTACGGCACCACTCGCCTGCTTCCAACCTGTCCTTAACATTTGCTGCGTCCTTTTATATCCATCTACTCAAAGTCCCGTAATAAACGTCAACACACCATCCAGCCTCATTAGCGAAGTGCTGTAGCTCATTTCTGAGCTAAATGACACTACGTCTAGTGAACATTATTCGTTTTGGCAATGCTTCACGCCGGCCACAGTCCAAACATTTCGATCGCGCAGCTAAATAAACCATCAATTAGGCCCATTGAGTTTAAATAAACCCATTTGATCAAACATGCTAACAGTGATTGAGCATCAGCAGCCGCTAATTAGCACGATCACATTGGGAGTGCGCTAATTTATTATTAGCCTCAGGAACACATCAGGCTCAGCTGTTCCTTACTGGGTGGCTCGGATGCGACATTTGACCCTGTCGTTTTTTGTGTTGGCTTGCAGCTGGACGCACATATGAAGGAGAGTTTCTGGACATCACAGAGATCAAACGGCATCAAGCTGAAGAGTTCGTGTGCATCACGAACAATGGTGTGGCACCGCCGGATACACACCGCGTCAAGGTCACAGTGAATTGTGAGTCTGGTGACACACACAAAAGCTATCTGGAGCAATAGGAAGCCCATTTATCACTGCATTGGGAGTTTCATATTTAAGCATTTCCACTCAATTCACATACTTAATACGAGATATCAATCCAAAAATCAGACAATCTCTAGTATAACAGTTCAAACTTTAACAGAGCGAAGGCTGGTCTGTCATTGGTTATCCATCTTTCCTGGGGTGAACAAATCATCATTTCATTACCCAGCCCACCAGGGAAGTCCAAGCTCCAGTGTGCTGCACCAAGTCTCCCATGTTATGCTTGTCTGGAAACCCAAAGTCTAGAAGCAGCAACTAATGTGATTTAACTCAGACGTAAGTATATACGTTAATGCAGACTATGAAAAAGAAATGAAAACCTTGAGAGGAGCAACTTTATGTACGCATCACATCGTATATAAAGACGTTACTCTAGACTAGGGCTAGGTTTAGAGGAAGTCTTTAAATTTAAGGTCATGTGCTGAAATCAGAGATCGCTAACTGTTTTTGCTGTATTTTGCTTCGTCTTGTTACTGCTCTGATAACTCATCATATGCCTGATTCTGGAAAAACTGTCAGGTATCAGTTCAAGGTGTGTAGAAAACAGTTCCTACCAGCCCTGTATCAAAAAACAGGATTTGGATAACAGTGGTGCAGATCAAACATACGCTCTCGCCTGTCAGTCAGAATGACACTAGTCAATCATGGGTGTCTGTAAGCTCATGTATGCAGAAGAGGGTAGATAATGATTCCTGCGAGTGTGTTAACTTGCCCTGAGAGGAAGCATGAGCACCAGGTTTAAAAAATGTGGCTTTGTCTCAAAAAACATGTGAGATGTGCTCGCCTGTGTGATATCTGTTGTTTGATAGGGCTGATGGGAGATAATCAGCAGGTAACCCAATTGGGGAGAAAATGGGTAAAAATTTTGTGAAAGTCAATAGGCAGTACCATTTGTTTGTTTTTTTGTTGTTGTTTGTTTTTTTCCCTCCTTTGATCTTGGATAAGCAAAGTAAATAGCCCAGAAAGCCTAGATACCTAATCTGCTTGTCTCGGGGAAGCGATTATTTTCACACTCTGCATAAAGCTTGCGTTGTCACAGAAGAACAGCCTAAAATCACTACAAGTAATTGGCCCTGGGGTGGAATCTTAAAACAAATTCACTACTTATCCACAAAATTCCATTATCTGATTCTTTTTTATTAGCATTATCAGATTATGAAGTCTGAAACCTCTTTGAGATTCTAAGGCAATTCCGGTAACTAACGGCTCTTCCTCCAGATCCACCCATGATCACAGACGTAAAGAATATGCCAGCTCAAGTTGGGAAGACGGCCATCTTGCGCTGCGAGGCCATGGCTGTCCCTACTGCATCCTTCGAGTGGTACAGGGACGACCGGAGGTAACTATCTTGGCCAGTTTAGGTAGTACATACAGGTTTTAAACTCCTGCCTTAATCCTATTGGCTTCTCTTGACAATTGTGAAATGTATTTTAAAACACCCAATCTATCTTATCTGTAGCTCTATTATTTAATATCTAAACAATATTGGTGAGTGTGGACAAGTGGGAGTTTAAGAGATAGAGAGAATGGGACAGTGACTAACACATTCTCTTTCAGATCTACAGCCCTAGTCACTTTTCATTGCTTTTCTTATCACTTTTAGGTGTGCGGCGTTTCTATTGTTTTTTTTTCTTTCTTTCGCTGACTGTCAAGGCGGCTCCGCAGTGCCGCCTACGAAATTGAAGAACTGAAGGAATTATTATGGTTTTCCCCCCCACAAGATTTCTTTCACATATGCTGCCAGTCATGCTAAACCTTTGCTCCACAACCCCTAAAATCAAGACGCTGGATATTCGCCTTTAGAATTTTTTTTGTGTGTGGGGGGGTATTAGATATTTGTTTTATCTCTTGTCTGGTATCCATGACATGTGCCTGGGTTGGAATTGGATTTCTATCCAATCGACATCTCATTTTGTTCACGTTACAATCAGATTTGTCTTACTACCAAATGGATTTTAATAGCAATGGAGAGAGCTTGGCTGTAACACCCAATGGTGAAGACCTCAAACAGGAATCAAGGCAACATTCAAAGATGCCAAACAAGTGAAAACTAGTCATTCACAAACTGTTTGAACCGTTTGACTGATTATCAGGATATTTATTCAGCATATACCGAATCATTTTGAAGTAGTTGCCATGTGAGTTTAAATAGGGGGCAGTATTTGCAAAGAAATGCTTGGACCCCTATTATAGTATCTCTGGAATTGCTTTGTGTTTTTTTTTTCAATTAATCATAAGGTGATGCTTTAAAATATACATTTAAAATATATATAATACACACTACCAGTCAAAAGTTTGGACACGCCTTCTAATTCAATGTTTTTCTTTATTTTTATGACTTTAAAAGAGACTGG
>JAQQZR010000019.1:2846009-2864160 GCA_030068235.1 Notoglanidium macrostoma
ACACCTGCTACCTACTGTCAAATTTGGTGGAGGTTCCATCATGCTGTGGGGCTGTGTGGCTAGTTCATGGACTGGGGGCCTTGTTAAAGTCGAGGGTCGAATGAATTCAACCCAATATCAACAAATTCTTCAGGATAATGTTCAAGCATCGGTCACAAAGTTGAAGTTACGCAGGGGTCGGATATTCCAACAAGACAATGACTCAAAACACAGGTCGAAATCTACAAAGGCATTCATGCAGATGGAGAAGTACAATATTCTGGAATGGCCGTCACAGTCCAGACTTGAATATCATCGAAAATCTATGGGATGATTTGAAGCAGGCTGTGCATGCTCGGCAGCCGTCAAATTTACCTGAAGAATGGTCTAAAATACCTCCATCCAGAATCCAGCCACTCATCAAAGGCTATAGGTGGCGTCTAGAGGCTGTTATATTTGCAAAAGGAGGCTCAAGTAAGTATTGATGTAATATCTCTGTTGGGTTTTATTTAGGTCCAAATTTATGCACCTGTCTAATTGTGTTATGATGCATATTGCATATTTTCTGTTAATCCAATAAATTAATGTCACTGCGGAAATACTACTGTTTCCATAAGGCATGACATATATTAAAAGGAAGTTGCTACTTTGAAAGCTTAGCCAATGATAAACAAAAATCCCAAAAATTAAGGGGGGCACCCAAACTTTTTCATATGTCTCTATATATATATATATATATATATATATATATATATATATATATATATATATAGTAGCATGTCTGCCATAAAAACTGTAACAGACATTACAATTAGGCTAATAGTAAAAATCTACAACCTAACTAAATATAGACTCATTTATATAAACTGTAGTCGTCCTTTTATGGTTCCACACAGAACTCTGCAAAGGATTCGTTTTCTTATTATAAACATTTAAGAAGGCTAAAACCCTTGAATTATCCATAGAAAAAGCAACTGTTCATAAATTTATATGTGAAACCCAAGTCATCAACTTCAATGTCTTAATTTATGTGTTTTCAGGATTCATTTTTCATGTTAATAGTAGGAATGCAGAGCACTGAATACAGTTCACATTCAACAACAGCATAAATATATTAGAACTGCCATCTATTGTGACAAACCGTCCCAACACTCCCTGGATATTTTCATTTTCAAACAAAAAATTATGTATATGGGCGTCTTACGTTTGCTAACAGGCTTCAGACAATAAATTAGAAATAACATCTTCCCTATATATATATATAACTGGATGAAGCACCAAACAAAAGCCCTTGTGCATTTGTTTCTTGCCACACATACTTAGTGGAGTACATTTACACACATACAGCACACACACACACATTCACAGCCCAAGATTAGCAATCAAGGACAATAACCTTATACAAATATTTATTAGGTTCATAAATCATAACTCACAGACCAGTATCCTGTAGGGAGATTCGAGACGCTTATGAACAAGAGGGAAATATACTATAAAAATTTTATGACGCCGTAGAGGCCAGAAATGGACGGCAGACATTACAATAAGCAATATACTCCTCATGGTTCTCCAATAAACACGTTAAGTAATGACAGCTAATTTCAGTCTGGGCCTGATGAATTGCTCTTTGCGGTAGGGTTGACAAGATAATCAGGCTTCGCTGCTGTAAGATTTGAAGAATTTCATTAAAAACAAGGTATAATGGTTTATTGTTATTCATTTCTTTGCTTTTTATTGATTTGGGGTTTTTTTTGTTGAGGTATGAAAGGTTTAGTGGTTTTGTCATTTCCTGAACTGAAGTTAGAATGTGTTAATATTGAAAGCCTTTATATTTGTGAGTGTGTGTGTGTGTGTGTGTGTGTGTGTGTGTGTGCTCCATTATTCCTTTTTTTCCTTTTCTCTCTCAAATAACGTCTGGTGTTAGTTCCCAGTCCATCACCTATTGTTCATTTTTCCTAGAACCAAATAACCTGCAAATATTAACATGGGACAGGTGAAAGAGCGAGTTCTATTGACCCAAGTATTGCCTGCTATTGCAGATCCTTTATCTCCACGCTGAACAAACTGTGACTCTGTGCTTAATCTCCACCCAATCATACTGAACAGTCCGAGTGAAGGGTCCTTTCTTACCCCTCCGTTCAATATGCCCAGTGCAGTGCGTGTCTTTAATTCCAGCTGAAGAAGCAAGCACAAGAAAACATATTCAGGGCTAGACGTTCATAAAGCACAGGCCTTCTGTTTGCAAACACTCAATATATGGCGGTCATGTGTACACAGTGGGGTGTATATGATGTCTTTCATCTTGTACTGCAGACTCATAAATCTCGCATGTGAGGTCTGTTGTCCAAGCCCTTACCGTATGCAGAAAGCATATGGGCATTACTTACATAAAGCCATACAGGTATGTTGAAATCTGTTGATAAAGCTAGATCGGGTTCTGGGTTAGCAAACAGAAGTCCGGCTCTTATAATTGTGTTTGGTTTGCTTACTATAAAGTTCTCTCTTCTATGTAACATCCAATTGTTAAATAAATAACCTCCAAAGAGTAGATTTTACTGACCAAAGTGTTGTCTTAGTGTCTTTGAGCAAAGTTCCAAAGTCCCGACCACTCCAGGTGCTGTATAATTGTTCCTTTGGGAATTAAAATATAAATTCAGATGAAATGGTTGCATCCTTTCCTGAAAGGATTCCGTAAAACACAAGCACATGGTCGCGTACCGTTCTCGCCACGACCTTCTATCAGAAAGCATTAATCTCACCAACTATTGGAAATGAGTTTTTCGTACTCTCTTGCCCATCTTTTCTCAGTCTCCGGCAGAAAAGAAAACTGCTACCTGCCTTTATTTTGTGCCACACCCCCTGCGCCATTGATGCCAACGTGCTCCGGACGGCTGCCGACGACAGGTAAAAGATGAGTGGATCCAGGCAGGCATTGAAAGTGCTGAGTAGCAGTGTCTTGTCTCTCCATGCAGGGCTGCTTCTGGTGATGAATCCTAGCACGTGCGAGACGTTGTAGGGTCCAAAGCAAAGCGCGAACACCAGCAGAGTGCCTAAGGCAAGTCCAATGGCTCGAAGCTTCCTCCGTCTGCCAATGTTTGGCAAACGCGACAGGATGCGAATGAAGTTGACGTAGCAGAAAGTGCAGATGAGCAGCGGGATGCAGAACAGCACAATGCACAGCTCCAAGCGTACAGGCAGCAGAATGCGCAGCTGGGGATCAGTAAACTCTTCATAGCACACATTCCTAGACGGTGGGCCTGTCCCATCCGGGTTATAGTAAGGCACGATGTAGACGATGCTAAGGTGGAGCATGGAGAGCATCCAGAGGAAGATGGAGGCCAGCACGGCGTAAATGGGTCGTCGTCTTAACGAATGCTGGATGGGGAAAGCCACTCCCAGATAGCGCTCGACACTTACTGCGGTGAGAAAAAAGGTGCTATTGTAGATGGTCATGTAGAAGATGAAGCCAGACAGCGGGCACAGGAAGTACGGCATGTTCCAGTGCATGCCGTCGACCACCTCTTGCATCTTAAAGGGCAGGAAGAGAAGGAATAGCAGATCTGAGATGGTCAGGTTGAGCAGGAGGATGTCGATGGGCACTGGCTTTCTCCACACCTTGCAGCTGAACGTGTAGAAGGCCAGGACGTTGCTTGGGAAGCCTGTGATGAAGGTGATGATGTAAACCGAAAGGCAAAGGATGGTCTCACACTGCTGCATGGCTCGCTGGTGGAAAAAACAATCTGCCAAGAGGCCTCACCTCATTTTTTTTTCAATGCTGAAAAGCACAAAAAGGAAGAACAGCATTACGCAACGATATGTAGAATGGTTAATGGTAGGGAAGCCAGGTAAGGACACATGGAGCTTAATGAGAAACAGATGAAGCCAAGCAAATGCGTTCAGACTAGCAAATCTTGAATTGCTTGCAATTTGTCTCTTGGGGGTGTGTAGCCGACTAGTTAAACACAAAATAAATAGTGCGCAAAACAGTGAGGTTTTATACGAACCTTCTTGGTGGATTAGCAAAGCAGGAAAATGCCACTAGATTTGCACACTTACTAGACACTACAAAAATTGCATTGTAGCGGGGTTTTTTTTGGTTTGTAATGTCTATATGAGAAGTTGTATAAGACAGGGTAAGTATTTCTTCCAGACTCTAAATGGGAACTAATTGCAGGTAGGAAATAAAGTTGTGAGTGGGGAACTGAAGAAATGTCCGACCACATGCAGTACAGGATTAGGCTGAGGAATCGACAGACCCAGTTGTTTGGATTTGTTACTTTATTACAACATAACTAATTGACAAAATTCAATACAAATGTTGGCTGCCGCACTGTTGTTTTGCCGCTTGCTGCTGTCACTGAAATTGTGGCTCAGTGTCACTTACGCAATTAGAAAATAAATGCTCATCTGTTGCTTTGCCGCTTGCTAGCGTATACACAGGGCAACAATGTTCGGAACACCAACTAAGCAACATGAACCAACAATAAATCCATGGATACCAGACCAACACGTGATGGCTTATTTGCTTTGCTTTTTATTCTTTGTGCCACCTTTGTTGTAAGTCTAAGACTGTAATTTTGCTGTGGAGAAAAACAATCCACGTGGTTGTTATGACATATCTCACTGTGTGTCGTAGCCAACTGTTGGAACACTGCCATGTTTCGGCGTTAGGATTGCTTCAAGAATGTTTAATTGCTTCAAGTGCAATAAACACTTACTAAGCTGCCAGTAATGTGTGCGCTGTGACATCAGCGATAATATTTATTGCAATATACATTGTACAGTAAGCATATATACAGTTTACGCTCAACTGTGCCAGGGTTTTTCTTGAAAATATTGAGATGGTATGGTCATTTAAACTGTTCAATCGTCACTTATAGCTTCCTCAAAAGTTCTCGTTTGGAACCCTTTCAGAGAGGAAAATGCTCTCTTGAAGGGTTCTATGTAGAATCCTTAGGCGTTATATATTTGACCTTTTTTTGCAGGTGAAATGCCATTTAATTAATATAATAAAGAGTAAACTAGTCGGAGGTTCTAGCCTTGATCTTTTTTTTTTTTTCAATATGCTTCTTTAACAGCAGGAAAACTATCATATAGGGTTTTACATAGAACTTTTTTCCCTCAGAGGGACAAATAAACAACCATTTAGAGTTTTAGATTTTGACCCTTGTTTTTTAAGAATCTAGATTAAATCAATTGATTTAAATGACATTTAATTAATATTGTCAATGATTCTTGACAATATTCTTTCTGTTAAGGAAATATTCTTTTGTAAGGTTCTGCATAGAACCTTTATAGGTTCCCTCAGAAGGACAAAAAGGGAGTTGACCTTTTTCCATTAATATAGGATAAATTATTAGCTTTAAATGATTTTGTAAGCAATTTACCAGGTAGCTCTTTATATAGATTTTAGTTAATAGCTTCCTAAAAGTACTAGTTAGGAACCCTGTTTTTTTTTTTTTATTCTAGTTTGGTTCTAGTTTGGAACCATTGGTGATAAGGAAACACTTGCAGGGTTCTAAATAGAACCTTTAAGGGATCTTTAAGATGGACAAGAACGAGCACTTAAAGGTTGTACATTTGATTTTTTTTTTTTTTCAAGAATGTAGGTTACATAAATTGTTTTAAATGTCATTTATTTAATGTGATAATACAGGAAATGATGATTGTAAATGATTTCAGTAAAAGAATCAGTTCCGCAGCAAATGAACTTATCACTTGAGTGTGTTAAGCAAGTTTGCGCATCTTGCTTAATATTCTCGTTAAAATTTCAAACCAGTTCTTTTGAACTGTAATTCAATTTCCCTTAATTCATTATCCATTAAAATATTGCGGATCTTTAAAAATTTAATTAATTAATTTTATATGAAAATAACACATTTTTCTGACGTGTCACTTATTCTAGAATTTTACTTCTTTGCCTCAGCTGTTTCACAAATTTAAAAAATGTGCATGGCACTCAAGTTTCCCATTCTTACACACTTCTCTGTCCGTAAAAGAAAATGAATCAGCTCTTTCTATTTATAAAAGCAGTGACATTACCTTAGGACTTCTTCATGTGCATTCCTGCCTTGACGAGTAAAAGATACCAGATTGCCCAAGGCAGAAAAATTAAAAGTGATGTAATAGTCCTTCAGTGTTGTGGTCAGCTCTCAGAACTGTGACTGGGAAAAAAATAGAGGAGTGGTGCTTATCTTAACGCTGTCCTGCTGCTTTGATTGGAGGCGAGGGTCTATCCGCAGCCTGCCGCCTGCTCCCTCACTGTCCTCGTCTCACTGTTTGCTCTCGCCATTTGATCATGGAAAATTAATAAGCACGAGCCACCCAAACTCTCCAACCTCTCTCTGTGGATACATCCCTCCTGTATGTTATTATGTCTGCGGGAAGTGGGTGTGTGGTTGTGTGAAACGTGTGCAGGTCAGGAGTTACAGACAGCCCGGCTCTTATCAGGAACTTCAGGTGTGTCTTGATTAGGAAAGTGAGACAGCAGAGACAAGGACGAGTGTGTGAGCGGCTTCAGAGAGCCTGGTTCTTATCTGGGTTTATGCACCTTCAGGTGTGTGTCTTGATTAGGGGAGTGAGCGGGAGGGACAGAGACAGAGGGGATAAAGGAGTGTGTGTATGTGTGAGAGTGTGTGTGTGTGTGTGTTGGGGGGGTGCATGTAATGTATGCAGGTCAGTAGCTACAGACAGTCCAGCGCTTATCTAGTGTGTGTGTGTGTGTGTTACCAGGTGTGTGTCTCAATTAGGGAACTAAGAAGGATGGGACAGAGACAGAAGGGACGAACGAGTGTGTGTGTGTGGTGTGAAATCTATGCAAGTCAGTAGCTATAGACTGTCCGCCTCTTATCTTGTGTGTGTGTGCGTGTGTGTGTGTGAGTGTGCGTGTGAGTGTGAGTGTGATTTAAGAGTGGCTTCAGGAGTGTAATTAATCTACACTATTCCTCCATAGCCCATGTCTCACTCTCATGCTTTCCCCCTTCCACAGCAACGAGCTGTTTCCATATTTTTTATCATCTCCCTGCACAATGTGTGTGTAAACGCTGCTGATAGCACGCTGAATTTTCCCCACTGCGTGAAAGGTTTATACCTTATTCAGTAGCTCATGTGCTGGAAAATCCCTTATGTGTGAAACGCAGGTGTTTCACAATAGTGTGCAGCTCACATAGCAGCACGTTTGACACGTAAAACGTTCGGGAAATGACCAAATGAATGTTTCAATAGTCTCTTCGCCTTTCATCTTTGTTAAGACCCATGCCTCTGAGGTGTGATGATTACATACCATGGTTATAATGTGAAAAAATAAGAAATAAAACACTTGGGGATGTGCTGTTAAAGGAAAATAATCAAGATGTAACACCAGAGGGGATACTGTTAACAGCCTCAAGTTGATTATTTTCCTTTTTCATTCCATTTTTTTTTTCTCATACCACAGCGGTTCGCCAACACTAATAATGTTTTATTAATCAATGAGCATCATGTTAAGAAAAAAACACAGCTTGTCATGTTATCAAGAAACTGTAATAAACCCCTCATTTTTGAAGACTTTCCTGTGAAGGAAAACTTACTGCTTCAAAGCTGCTTTGCTTTTAACTGCCTATTATTAGTCTTAGATTATATGGAGCATTCACTATACAAGTCCCAATGTCAGTGAATTATTTAAACTTAATAATAATATGAATACACTCGCTCAAATTAATGGAGTAATTATAATTCACGAGAGAGGTTTAGCCAGTGGTTAATGAAGCATCTGTATTCAGACTATGATTTTGATTTATTTATTTTTTTAATACAGCTACTTCATAATTTTCGGAAGAATACTTTGCAAATAATTCATGGTTTAAAAAAAAAAAACTCTGAAACGAACAAACAAAAAAAACATCATCCAGCACCTTTTGGAACTGGAAGCAAAAGCCTTTTTTAATTAGCATTCTGGCAGCAGGGGAAAAAAATGTACTGTGCAATGCCAGCTGTGCCCGCAAGCAATAAAAACTCTCTGCTTCATGTCCAATAAAGAAAAAAGTGTAATTTAGGGAATATTGATAAATAACTGTTCCACAAGTGTGCCTTTTCAAACATTGTGCATATATATATTATGTATTATATTACATAAGTTACTTTATGTGGAAAAGTGCCTTGGGTCTCCTTGTGCTTGTCTTCTAGTGAAAATATAACTTGAAAGGTGTCAAAGTTAGAGATTTGGCATGAGAAGATCAAAAAGAAGTTTATTAATTCATCTGGAGATGTGAAAGCGAAAAAGAAAAAAGCATGAATAGGAGACCACGCTCGTTAAAAAAATAAAAAAATAAAAAAATGAATGCTAAGTATTTGTATTTAGTCTTTTTGTCTTTCAGTTTCCTTCCTCCTACTATTAAACTTATAATAAGCTCACAACAGGATGCTAGTGAGCTAGTTACAATAGGCTAATTCTGCACCATCATTTCTATTTCTGTCACCTTTATATTCAACATTAAGAGTTGACATTTGCATATTTTTAAATCTAAGGAGTGGACTCCATTTTACGTTTTATGCTAGCTAGCAGGCTAGGCCAGTTTCAGAGCTTGGATGAATCCATGTATGAGTTTACTCAGCATTCTGTGTTGATATTAGCATAAATGTTTATGTATGCAGGAGACTCTATGCTACTTTCCTATGCTAGCTAGCTTGCTTGTTACAGTAGCCTAATCATCAGCCATGATATTTGTCAGTTTGTTCAAAGCTCAGGGTTAATAATAGCTGATTATTTGAAAGCATTGAATTCTCATGTTAGCTAGCTATCTAGCTACAGTAACCTAATGCTTGATGATGATTTTTGTCAGGTTATATTCAACATTCAGATTTGATATTTGCACATTTTTAAATCTATGTTAGCACAGCTAGCTTGCTATGTTTATGTTAGCCAGCTAGGCTAGTTACAGGGCTTGGGATGAATCCAAACATTTGCCGTTACAGGAGCTATCTACTGTTTTTACTTCCTACAGGCTAGGACGCACTTTGCTTGCACAGATGATGTAGAACTTTTATCCAAAACACCTTGTTTTTCTTGAACTTGTGTGTGCTTCCCTTGACTTTTACTACAGCTACGATAATTATTTAAGAACACTTCTTCTTCTTCATGGATTCTTCTTGGTTATTAGTTAGCTAGCTATTGAGTTAGTTTAGCTATACATATTTTTAATAATGTTATTTACTCTCTCTTCTAAAGCGATAATCAGATATTTGCATCCAATTTTTTTTACATTAAAGACTGTGTACTTTATAACATCTGAATGTAAAATGATATATGTAGTTAATTTTCTGACAAGTAAAAAAAAAAGTTAAAATAAATCATAATAGGACATTGATTTTCTGAGCTTGTTTAATGGTAAGAATGAGACACATTCATTATTATTATTATTATTATTATTATTATTATTATTATTACTCCTTCACATTGCCCTTGCACAATGATATAACGATTTCTGCTTTTACCAGATTTTCATGAGCCATTGCCAACAACCTCAAGCTTCATAAACAGATCAGCTTTATAATTTACAGCAGTAGTTTCAAACAGAATACATTTAAATATACATTCCTTATTTACACAAATCCTTACTTAAGCACATTCTCTTTGAAGGTCCTTACTTAAGGGCCTCTGGCACTCTCCGCCAGTGCTGGGATTTGAACTCTAAGCCTTCTACTTTGCCATAATTATATTATTGCCATATTTCATCCAAAATGCTAAACCAAGCAAAAGCTTAACAATAATTATTATCATACATTTTTTTAAATAAAAAAATAAAAAATTCCGACACCATTAAAAAACAATTAAAAGTAGTCTAGTTCGCAGCAGTACACTTTGATTAAAATGTTTCATCATATAAGCATTAGATAACATTTTCCTTATTTTACATAACGCAAAGCGAGAAATACACATTATAAATCCATGCCATCGCTAGATTACAATATTGATTTTGCAAGAAAGTTAACACGTGTTTATGTTAAATAAAATTATTGTACATCACATTCATCCCGGTCAGGGATGTGCTATAAAATAAACAAATTTCTTAAAACTTTACTGAATACCTGTTACATTATACACCAAGTAAATAACAGAAGCCACAAAAACAACGGATGGAAGATGGAAGTTCTGTTCCAATACAAATTCAAGGTGAGTGTAAGCCAGTGCATATCCCTTCTGGTCTTTAAGTACAAATTACCAGACTTCATATCCAGATATTTAACAGAAGACACCTTCGCATGTAATTTATGCAAATTTACATTTTCAATTTTATTTTCAAGCCTTGTGATTTCATGAGTTTTATCCATCTGTATATGAGAGGCGATTACAAAAAATAATTCTTAAAAAATAAAATAGAAATGATAAAAAATTATTACAATTTTTTTTAAATGTTAACACTTAGTATATGACACTACAACACTGTAATAACTTAGAGGAAACACAGTACCATCAAAGCACATGGAGGCTGAGTTACTAATTTTGGCCAGTGAAGCTTCACTGTTCAAAAATCCACGACACTAAGCAAAATAGAAAAATGTTGAATCGCCTTGTATTAATAGCTTATGGATAATTAAAAAAAAACAACATTTTGTCATAAATTGTTTCTGCATATCCAAAATTTGGATATAGAATAACATTCATTAATCAAACAATCAAATCTGGATATAGAATAACATTCATAAATGTGCATTCACTGTTCATCACATGCTGTGATGTTCGCCCAAAATATGCTATCCTGACCTAAACACAAGAGGCAATGTTCACATTCATTGGGTTCAGAGAGCTATCTTAAAAGGAGAACATTTAGACAAACAAATGGTGTCATACTGTTACATTTACCCTCATGCTGTTAGGGTATTTACAGTATGGTCTTATTTTCATTGCAGTAAAGACCAAGTGCTTTGGATTGATCTTCACCAGTGAACAATGGATTGACATGGGCAAAAGGAAAGTTGGCCAAAACACAAGTGGCCAAAAAGGGTTGATTCATATTTTCAAAGGCTACTGAGGCGAGAGCTAATCATGGTGATGTTCCTGGGTCATTATCAGCTTGGGAATATCTCCCGGACACATGAAATTCTCTAGCCAAGGAAGACCACTTGTTGAGCATTAAGGACATCTCTGTTGAAGGACACGATCTTACTGCCATCAGGTTGTCTACATCAGTGCGCTGTAAGGATTGGTACATCCGTAAACAGTGTAATAGGACACAAAGATTTATCATTTATGGCACTGAATGATTAATTGTGTAGCCTAAAGAAACATTGAAGATAAATTATAGCCTGTGTATGGCTGTTAATTGGAGCTTGGTTGGACATTCTGTGCTGTTGTTTATCAGCATCAGTCTACTACTATTTTGGGTTACTGGTTGACTTGTAAAATGTAATATTTGTAACAATGCTGGTAAAAAAAATATATAAAATATTCTTCTTATCCACAATGATAGATTTTTTGTTTCTAGTGAGTAGTGTCATTGGAACTCTGTGTGCTTTCTTCATTTGTAGTACAGGATAAATGGGAACAGCTGAACAATTTTCGGCAGCAGGAAAGGCGCATCAGATTGGTGGATCTTCGTATCAGGTGTTTTAAAGTCCCCCGGAGTGCTGAAGAGGAGAAATAAAAAATGAGCGGGTCCAAACAGGCATTCAAGGTGCTGGGGAGCAGTGCATACAATCTCCACTCGGGACTTCTCCACATAATAAAACCCTCAACATGGGACACGTTGTAAGGCATGAAACAGAAGATAAAGACCAGGAGGGTGGCGAGGGCAAGCCCAATGGCCCTGGAGCGCTTCTTAGGCTTGATGTTTGGTAGGTGGGAGAGAATGTGGATGAATTTGATGTAGCAGAAGCAGCAGATTAAAAAAGGGGTGCAGAACAGCACGATGAACAATTCCAAACGGACAGGTAAAAGGACCTCCAACTGTTCTTCGCTAAACTCATCATAGCAGACAAGCTTCTCAGACGGATCAGAGGACGTTTCATTACTGTGACTGAAGTATTGCATAATGTAGACAATACTGCAATGGGCCAAAGAAACCACCCAGAATATGACACTGGCGATTATGGCATACCTAGGATCTCGCTTGAGCTTGTACTTGATTGGAAAGGCCACTCCCATATAGCGCTCCACACTGATAGCTGTTAAAAGGAAGGTGCTGTTGTAAATGGTTGCATAGAAGAAAAGCCCTGAAAGTGGACAGAGGAAGTAGCTCAGGGTCCATTCCTGGTCAGCCGCCTCTTTTATGCGGAACGGAAGGAAGAAAAGGAAGATCAGGTCGGAGATGGTGAGGCTGAGTAGAAGCACATCGATGGGCATAGCTCGCTGCCTCACCTTTTGAACAAAGGTGTAGAGAGCCAGCAGGTTGGCAGGAAGACCGACAATCAGCGTGATGGTATTCACCGTCAAGACCAAATTGCTCAGATAGTCGTTCCACATGGTTGGCTTTTAACTCAGTCTGTAGAAAGAGGAACATTTTAGTTTTAATTTTAAAAGAAAGTATCGTTCTCTTCAAGTCACCATTTCAGTTCACAACTGGTAGGTTACGTTGTTGAGAACTGAGACAAAGATTACCCAATTTGCTGGAAGACCAATTCTATTTAATGCTACTTCTATTTCCATAGATACTAACACACTAATTTGACAGCCATTATTGCAAGCCAAAACTGAAAAAAATTATTTTCTCTGTCTACTGAAAACAAAGTTAAACTCTCAAATGCTGAATGACAATCAATTAGCAAAGGCCCTCAAGCAAAAGACATGCATGTACTAAAAAGAATTGCTTTTCATTCCAAAGCAGCTCAGAGCTTCACAAGAGGCTTACTTTTAGAAAAGACTCTGTGTTGCCAGTGCTTTCCAGAATGATTTTTTTGTAAGAATCTCAGTCTATATAAATCGTTAAGGTCAGTTAACACACTTTAGAAATAACATCATTTCACCATCACAGCAAGAGCTTTCAGTTCCTTAAAGGTTCAATATAGGATACTCCAACAAATTGTTTTGCTTTTAGTATAACCCTTTTGGGAAGCCAAGAACTGTCCATCATTACTATCCAATGAAATGTGTGATATACACCGCAAATTATTCATTTGTTCATCTTCATTATCCTAGTCCACCTTTATTCGGTGGATCCAGAGCCTTTCCCAGGAGCAATGGGTCCAAGCGGGAACGCCAGTTCATCACATTTACAATGGTGGGCAATTTTATAGTAGCAATTCCGTCAAAGTGGGGACCCTGGATTGGGACTGTCTTGATAAATAATACACATGTAATTGTTTGATGGTTTATAGGGCAGAAAGAACTCTACCTTTAAGAGTAAACATAGAACCAATGCTGTGTTTCAGAAAAAAAAAAGCCTTCTTCAAATGGCTCTTTAGATCCTTAAGGGTTCCTAGCTTCCAAAAAAAAATCTACTCACAAATTTTTCCTAGTAAAAACCCTACTGATATGGATATTTCTAGGAGGGTAAATCTAGAACTTGTGAGTTTAATGCGTTTGAAGGGTACCTCAAAAGGTTATATGTATAATTAAAGGTTCTTCCTAGACATGTTCAACTTTGAAAGCTTTCTGAAAGGACAGAAGAAGTGTTCTGTTGTAGGGTTATACACTGAACCTTTAAGAACAACCCTAGCAACTTTTATGTTTTTCTGATAATAAAGATTTTTAGATGACAGTAACATAAAATATTGAATTAATGGAAACTTGAGCAGCACAATATGTGACTATTAAACTACAGTCATTCTAGGCATTCGTTATTTAAGCTGCTAAAGTTCAGCGGTTGAAGTTGATCATCACGTAAAGGGTTTCTCAATTGGTAATAATAATAAGAAAGAATGTTTGAAATGATAGTGTCAGGGAAAGTTAATCTAAACGCAGAAAATTTCCACTCTTTTAATAGAATGGTAAAAAAAAAAAAAAAAAGTTAAAGTAAACGTTTTTGTTTTTTTTTTAGCCGAAGGTTAAACAGTTTTACCTTAACTAAAAGCTTTTTGACTTTTAGCAGATCTGTCTCATGTAAGGAAAAGGTGAAGGATGGGTTTAGCTTAATTTGTATGAACAGCTCAACGTCTAAGCTGACAACTGTAATGCGTTACAATTCCTACTCCTTTTAATTGAGATTGCTTGGAGATGTTCTTTGATTGTAGGCATTACAATGGATAAAGTATTGGAATGATTTTTGTATGAAAGGCTAAGAAATGAAAGAAAATTGTGTCAAAAATGCACCAGTAGTCATGGTAAAGTAGATTAAAGGAAATTAGGTGAAAGCATGTCCAGTTCTCCTTAAAATTTCACTCATTTAACTTCAGCTGGTCTGGACTAATTCAGATTATAAGTGAACAGGTTTTAATAGGCTGATCAAGAATAAGTCACATTTTTTGAAGATATGTTGAGTCCAATGATTTGTGAATTCCAAATACTGAGTAAACGCTTCAGGGCTTCTGTACTTACTATTAACTTTATCAAGTAAAACTCCAGAATCAGAATAATTCTGAATATATTTGTGATCATAAAAGTAATGAACTTAAATAATATTGAACCTAGTGAAGAGACAAACAAACCCAGGACCTTCTTACCTTTGGTAATCTGTCTGATGTGTCTTGCTCAGATGTGTCCAACACAACAGATGAGTGCTATAAATAATGATTTGCCACTGTTGAGTCACTAAAAAGAAGAAGCACTTACATCCTCATGAGGTCTTTCGTGTTACAGAAAAGACTTATTCCAGGAAGTGAATGCATACCTGATAATATAGATAAGATCGCACCACCACCACAAACGCACACCACACCTCCCCACCCCCACCCCCACCGCCCGCCAATTATTTTCATAGAACACAGCATCGTTATGTGTTTTAATCTTAAATAATTTTTAATGAGTCTCAGTAGCTGTTTCTTAATGCACAATGTTAAAACATCCTTGAAAGGAAAGCATGCTTCTTTTTTTCTATACTACTTTACTGCTCATATTTGTCACAACTGGACCTATATATACCGGATATAATCGGCCAATATGACTTATTTGCAGATAAATCTGTATCGGCGTTTATAGTGGCCGATAAAGGACGATTAAAACGAAACAGGGAAAAGGAAGACTTTGGTATGAGTGTTGTCGTTGCATACTTGGTCCACCAGAGGGTACTCTGCAGCTCCCCTGTTGTTGACACAAGTCAGTGAGCAGAGCATCAATGCGTAGGCTGCATCACAATGGAGATAATCTGTGTTCCCATGAAAAATACACAACTTAAATAAAAATAAAACCCCATCACTTCTCCTCTTAGCCTGACAACATGCCAGCTTTTGCTGTAGTGATGTTAAAGCCACGGTAGAGGTACATTTAACCTTTCTGTACTTGAGTGGTGTAACAGAGTTGACAAACTTGTATGTAGATTAATTCATGAAACAATGCGGCAGTTGTAGCGAATGGTGCAAACTATACCTGGCGACATAATGCAGCTTATAACGCTGTCCATTGCTACTCACAAAGCTAGCTAACTCCACGTTCATCAGTTGAAGTCGGCTAACGCTTTAGTCAATCTATATCTTTTTATTCTGCTTTGGGCTCTTAGCCTACATTAGCCTAAAATAGAAGCTCAAATGGAATACAAATGGTCCATATAGCCTAAACACCTCAGATAATGGTGAATATATCTGACACGCAATATTACAATCCGTGCATTGGATTGGTGCATTTTTAAACCAGGACATGCCAATAAAAGTGAACTTGCGAGTGTCTAACTAACTAAACTGAGCCCTTACGTTACTTTGACCTGACATTAACACCTATTGAATATCAATCACTATGACAACAGGCTCACTTTAGCAGGATTCATCACTAAACCGAGAAAAGTAGGAGAAAGAGAGATATTTATAAAGGCTCCCACGCGCTGCCTCTGCTGTATAGGTGTCATAGTGACGCCTTGCCATGGCAACCGCAGCTTGTTGCACGCGAGCACCGGTGACCACAACTATTCAACCACCCTGTGGTGGACTGGTGACCTGCCCAGGGTGTACCCCGCCTTTCGCCCGAAGATGCTGGGATTGGCTCCAGCTTCCCCGTGACCCAGATAATGGATGGATGGATGAATGGACAACAATTAGGCTAACTTGTATATTATATTATATTATATTATACCATATTATATTATATTATATTATATTATATTATATTATATTATATTATAAGACTAATATTAGGGGAAACCTTTGTTAATGCTATGTGTTTCTGGGCGAAAAATACTGCAATATTATCATATCAAATATTTGGTATCAGTGTTAAAACTCCTGTATTGGTCAGACTCAGGTGACAATACTACCAGCAACGTACGAACGTCGTTATACCCACAGGCTTACATCTTTATGTCATTTGGCAGACATACTTATCAAGAGCGACTTACATATATTTCAGTTATACAGCTGAGCAGTTGAGAGTTAAGGGTGTTGCTCAAGGGCCCATGAGCGATAGCTTGGCAGTGCTGGGATCTGAACTCACAACCTTCCAATCACTAGTACAACACCTTAACTGCTGAGCTACCACTGCCCACTGCTGGCATACCTAAATGCTGACACTAAACAGACGCATTCCTTTAGCAAAAGTACATCTCATGCTTGGTTGACATGGGACATACCTATAGCTTTGCACCCCCACCACTGCCTCCCCCAGTGTTGTCTAAGTATTTTTATAAAGAATACACAATTAATCCATAAGGCTCAGTGCCACAAACACATGCCACATTGCATATTTTCATAGTTACCTTTATGGTAATATTTAGTGCAGCCATGATTTCAGTCATAACTTTGCAGACCAAATGCTTTGAATTGATCTTGCTTGGATATTGGTAAGTGGATAATTTAATACTGTTTGCATTTACTCGTCTACAACTGCATACTGTTATGATTCATTATCCCAATATCCAGTGTCACCCAGAAGAAAATGGGTTTCACTTCAGAGTCTGGTTCTTCCAAGGGTTTCTGCATGTCATCTCAGGGAGTTTTGCCTGCCACTGTCACCTCTGGCTGGCTTATTATGGATCTACTGTGCGTTTGGAATTCCGTAAACCTGTTAGTGACAGTGTCTATTCTTAAAAGAGCAATATAAGTGAAATTGGATTAGAGTTAGCTCTAAATAAGGTCAAATGAATTAGATTTATCTCTATGTTCAAAATCAAGGGGTCCAATGACACATTGACCATGCTGGGGAAAAGACTGTACACTCTCACTCTCGGACATGGTTGAGTGTAAGGGTTAAATTATCCTGGCCTTATTTGTCCTCAGCATGCTGGGAAAGATATACATAGTAGTGTCAGTCTGTGCCTGTGTGTATTTCTAGATTCTGAAATGCTGTTTGTTCTAGTGAGAATTGTCTTTGGTATTTTGTGATCTCCTTGAGTGTAATGCAGTTGAGCGAACTACCGGAGCAGAAAATGTGAAATCCATTGACGAATCCTCTTGTGACATAGTTGAAAGACTCTCAAGTGCTAAAGAGGAGAAATAAAAAATAAAGCAGTCCAAACAGTCATTGAAGCTGCTGGTGAGCTGTGTGTATGCTCTTCAGTCAGGACAGTACCATCCAATAAAAAACACTTTATGGGACATATTCTAAGGCATGAAACAGTTGATGAAGACCAAAGGGATGATAAGAGCAAGGCCCAAAGGTCCGTCCAGATGGATAGGGTAGGAGACATCCTTGTTGGACAAATCAGGGAGAGTGTTGTTGTTGTTGTTATTGTTGTTTACGGTACTTCACAATGTAGACAATACTGGATCATGCCAGAACAAAATGTTGGCAATCATGGCATATTGGGGATCACTAAGAGGAAGACTCTGTTGTTGATGGTGCTGAAGAAGATAAACCTGAAAGTGGCTCATGGTTCATTTATGTAGTGATGTTATGCCCACATTTTGTACTTATAGTGGCAGTGCTACCAGTTTTACATGGTTCATGGGGCTATGTTTTATGACCAATAGAGGCCTCTAGTGGTCAATTGAAGCCTTGAGAAATTAACCATTTTTTCAACACAGTTGGCTGGAAAGTAGTGAAATCTCACCATTCCTACTTTATAGATGGTCTCAAAATCACCAGATTAAATAATGTTAACACACACTATATTGCCAAAAGTATTCGCTCACCTGCCTTTACACGCATATGAACTTAAGTGACATCCCATTCTTAATC
>JAQQZR010000019.1:2874514-2888171 GCA_030068235.1 Notoglanidium macrostoma
TTCAGTATATGCCATACGTGTTGCTTCATAGTTTTGATGTATTCAGTAATGTTTTACAACGTAGAAAGGAAAAAAAAAAAAAGAAAAACCTATGAAAAAGAGTAGGTGTGTCCAAACTTTTGACCGGTAGTGTATATATTAACATATTATTAGATCTGATGTGGTATTAATTAATATTGAATTAAACTAAATCCTTTTGCCTTACGTCAGGGCATTATTAGTCTCTAAATAGAAGTTCCCATCTCACTTGAGTGCACTAAGGGTGCTTTCACACCTGGTTCCTTTCAGACCTCCAAACAAACTCACAGTGATTAGTCAGCATATTAGTCAGTTTACATATATGTGAACACACCAAACAAACTCGGACCCCTCTCTCAAGGTGGTCTCAGTTCGGTTCGCTTCAAGTCCGTGTCGCTGTTCGCTGACCCCAAAGCGCTCAATGTTCGTTTTGCCTTTCGTCATTGCGTTTTACCTCTCTGGGCTTCTCATAGACAGATCACATGCTAAACCAGAGGAACTGTGAACAGAAAGTGGACCGAGGCCCTATCAGTTCCGAAGTGGACCAAAAGGAGAACCGAGTCCTCTTTCAAATGAACTCGCAATTTGAACGGAAAAAGGGTTAGGGTTAGAGTCCATACTCTGTTGGTCCACTTTAAGAGGACTGGGTTTGGTGAAAACACCCTAAAAGTGCGATCCAAGCGTCCAAACGTCTGAGACCGCTAGTGAAAATGCTTTTCTTTTGTACTTTGGTATTTTTTTCCATTACAAATTGCATTATCAGAATAAGAACCTGAATCTTTGGCATGTCAACATGTGAAGGCGTGAGACTCAAGGAAAATCTGACCTCATTGTCAGGATGACAAACTTGCTTAAATTTAAATCGAGACCTAGAAACAGTGCAGAATCTTCAATGTTTTCTTTTCTGTGTTTAAAATTTTTCAAAATCCTAAAACATTCTTTTTATTTTTTATTTGCAATGTTATTTCAGAGGTTTGGACCCAAATGTACTGTATATCTAGAATAATGTAGTATTAATGGGTTTTTGTTTTGTTTTGGGTTTTTTTTTTTTTTTTAACGGAAACATTAAAACTGCTTAACTCATTTCTGGAAACCTTAAAATTGCTTACTAATACATGCAGTCCTCATTATACCCTCACTTCCTGTAGAAGACGCTGCTCAATTAGTGGTTAGTGTAAACTTTTGAAATGGTCTACCACAATCTCTATATGACTACTCCATCAGTTACAGCTGTTTTAGCTGTCTGTCCTATCATATTTCATGTTTGTTGGTGTGTGTGTTTTTTTTTTTTCTTTAATCTAAGCAAATACGTATATGCAATAATAATAATAATAATGTATTATTGTAGTAATTTGGAAATATGAATGACAATGCAATGTGTAATATAGTTAATTTCATCAATGTTAAAAAAATAACCTAAATTGACATTTTATAAGTTGCTAGTTTGGTATAATTTCTAAACTAATGTATAAACTTGGCATCCAATAAAGCATCATAATTTTGTTATTAATTGCAGATAGCAATATTTGTTGCAGTAGCAGAAGCGGTGGTGTCAGGACACAATCAAATAAAACTGAATAAATGTAATAAAATCAAAGACAATACATTTTCTTGCACTGATTCCTGTACAAGTTGAGCAAATATGAGATTGAAATGTCCTTTACCATGTCATTATTGAAACAATAAATCAAGACTGAATATATGTCTGATTCCAACAGCAGAGAGAGAGAAATCTTACCTTCAGCTGAGCCGAGTCTGATGTGGTCACAGCACTCGAATCCTCTTCAGTGACACTGCAATGTCATATGCAAACCAGCAGGGCTTTTATAGTAACCTATAGTAGCTTTTTTTTTGCTGTTTTCTGGCAGACTGTGCTGCAACAGCAAAACAAACATGCCACATGCTCATATATGTTTTCATTTTTATTTTTGTCCTGTCTCCATCCCTGATCTGTCTTTGGCTTGTTGCTCATGTGTCTTCACCTGTAATGTGTTATTTCTTAAGTCGTTTGCCATTTTATATCTTTTCTTTATCATTATTCGTCGCAAAGCCATGCATATCAATATCAAGTCCCAGCCTTGGTTTTCATGCATCAGAACACTTTCTAGTTCTGTACTCCGTTAAGCAGGCAGGCAAAGTCCAAAACGTGTAAGGCAAGGTCAAAATACAGGCAAACTGCACAAACTAAAGTCCTTAAATAATGCGAACAGTCATGAACTAAACTCAAAACAGGTGAAACCAATCAATACTCCGGGGATTGTGAAGGGCGTGGTGAATGCTGGGAATTGCAGTACTCAGCGGCAATGTTTGGAGATCACTGAGACTGCTGAGAAAGTCTGTGGCGTGCCGAGATAGGGAAGCAGGTGACAGCAATGACGTGATAGTTTCTATGTTTGTTTTCCTCTTCTTTTTTTTTTATTATCCTGATTTAAATTTGCCTGCCTGTTTTTAACCCACCTTCGAATGACATTTTTTTCGGATTTGCACAAATGAAGCACATCAAGTTCTCTCACAGAACTGTGAGAGATGTATGTAAAGATGTGTGTAAGTAAATAAAACATAATTTATAAAAAAAAAAAACATCATCTGGAAATCTAGCTAGATTTAGATTCACAGAGTATAAATTAAAAGTAATTCAAGGACACAAACTGTTGAATAAATTTATTTTATCTAGAGCAGGGGTAACAGCAATTTTAGTTTGGTGCTATTGGGAGGTAACTTGGGAACTGAATTCCCAGGACTGCCAGAGAGCCATCATTGGCACTTAACCCTAAAAGCTTCAGTATGCTTACATCCTCAGATATTGATTTGAGCCTTGTATGATGCTTTGGATAAAATCGCCTATATATATATATATATATATATATATATATGTCCAGTGTCAAGGGGATTCCTAGTTAAAAGAGGTTAAATAAAATCATTTATAAATTAGCAAAGGAAATCCACTCTTCAGCATCTTATTTTGTTTTACAGATTTTGTTTCAGACAAAACTATATTTATGGCTTGTCTGTAAAAGCCCTCAAAATTCAGGCTTCTCAGAATCGAGTCAGCTCTTCATATATGTAATTACAGTAACCTCGCTTGCTCATATCATGTCAGAAAAGAAGAAGAGGAAAACGAAAGCCTTGGTTCCCCTTTTCACTTTTGATCAGTTGTATTAGGAAGTATGTATCTAAACCTAGATACTACTAATGAAATAAATCTATATTTAGACCTACAGATTTATCAGAAGACATGGTGGATCAACACTTAGCGCTCTCCAGGTTTACTCCAGGTTCTCAGGTTTTCTCCCACCTCCCCACCCGCCCCTACATGTGAGTGTGTGAATGTGCGAGTGCATGATGCTATGATTTTTACATTTCACAATATATTCCAGTTTCTTACAGGAACACTACAAAAAAAAAGAGTGCATTTAGGTGAAGAGTTCTTACCGTAGCTGGGCCTGATGTGGTGTGGTCACAGCATTTAAGCACTTCAATGCTCCTCAGTGATGCTACAAGACCATTTGCATATCCAATAGCAGGTTTGTAAGCATAAAGTAGGCCTAGTTTTTCAAATGTTAAGGTTAAGGAAACTGGGAGACTGTTCGGTGTGATGCTTTTAACCATAAGCGCAGTGCTTTTGTCTTGCTGTTGTTTTCTCAGCACGAGAAGCTTTTTACATCTGCCTAGTGTTAACCAGAAGTCATGCTTCACATGCGATCAGCATTAACCATGAAGCACAAGCAGGATTTTTACAGTTAACTAAAATGCTGTGGTCAGCAAAGTCTGTATGAAATTCTTTCTCTCAAAAAAAAATTTTTACGCCAGCAACAAGAAAGAAATGAAAATAAATACAAACCAATTGGGGGGAAAAAACCTTCGGTCGGTCTCCAGAAACTGTTTAGTTAGCACAAATCCAAAATTGTGTCATCGAGAACAAAATGGAAGTTTTTGGACAAAAAAAAAAAAAAGAGACATAGATATAGAAGTCAAAGCAAACTCATTGCAAAATATGGTTTTGGAATCTTGTTTTGTGGCTGAACCCCTGACTAGAATGAAGAATATTTCAGCCCCCAAAAACATACGATTTTCCCCCCAACGTGGTCAACACGTTTTGGTTAAATTCGCCTAACACGTACGTAACACAATTTGGCTAACTTCCTCCATGTCACATGAAGCCAGCCACTCCAATCTTTCTGGAACGGCTGCTCATGCTGCATCAAAGGGAAGCACGAAACACTCGGAGGAAAGCACTATCCACCCTCTTCTACATACACAAGCTCGTGCATGCCGATGACTGCTTAGTGTCGCTTTGATTGACAGGGAAGACAGAGGATGCCATCCCTTCCATGCAGAGAGCATAGATCAACTGAGTTGTACAATGTTGCACAAACATTTGCTTCCCATTACTATTATTATTATTTGTAAGACATAAGTTGAGAGACATTTAAGAGACAACGGACCTGTTAACAGCATAATTAGTTTGGCTTTTTAGTGTTTTTCCAAAGTACCCTCATATGTAATTGATGTAATTGCACTTTTTTGTGCCAATTAGCACCTATGCGGTGTAATGTTGCCAATAATAACTATTTTTCCATTCAGCAATGGCAATGTGGTATACGTGCGCCCAACTTCCTGTGGATTTTTAGGGGGGAGTTTTTGTGAACCGCAAATCTTTTTATACCAACAGCTTTCTAATTAAACCATTTTCAACCTGCCATACAGCTTCAGGCGATGCATTAATGGCATTGCATTTGAAATTAAGATTTTATTCAGCTGCTTAGATTTTTATTTAGCTGCTTAAACTTTCCATTTGTGCTTTATTTCAAGCAACAAAATTTCTACCTCCTTGACAGTGCACCTATTCTCCATGTCCATCGTGAGAGAAGCGCTATAGAATATGTAGCATTTATCATTACACTTTGATTCACAAATTGTTCAGTAAACACCCATTTTCTATATTCCCACAGCTCCTACATAAATATTGAAATGCGCTCTACACATGCAGAGGGATCGAAATTGCTAACAGTACAACTGGGGCAGCAGAAGTTTACCACATAAACCTTTGTGCATGTCTATGTACAGGATTGAGTGACAAACATGTACTGGTTATACTGATATTAATTTGCAATCTACAGAAATGTTCATAATCAATTTGTAATCAACCAGCTGAGTGTATAAGCTAACAATATACAGTACAACGGTTATGAAATGACCACAAGGTCATGCCTGCTCTGTAGTAATACACATAATAGTAAATTGTACAAACACCATCCATTTTATTCGGAAGACTTCAATCAATCATTTTGTAACAGCACAATACATCAAATCATGCTAAGAGCTGTTCACATCACCCATCAAACTGAGGAAAGAATCTGATCTTCTGGGGACTTTAAATCGTTGCTGGTTCCAGATGGGCTGGTCCGAACATCTCAGAAATGCTGGTCTCCTGGGATTTTCAACCACAACAGTCTCTCAGGTTTACACAAAAAAACACCCAGTGAGCATCAGTACTGTGGGTGGAAATGCTTTGTTAATGAGAGGCCAGAAGAGAAGACTGATTAGAGCTGACAGGTATTCACATAACCATCAATGCAACCATGCTGAGAAGAAGAGCATCTCTGGGGTTTGTGTCATTTGGCAGATGCCCTTATCCAGAGCGACTTACATACATATTATTTTTTTTATACAAGTGAGCAGTGAAGGTTAAGGGCCTTGCTCAAGGGCCCAGCAGTGGCAGCTTGGCGGTGCCGGGATTTGAACTCGCGACCTTCCGATCACTAGTCCAACGTCTTAATCACTGAGCTACCACAGATCTCAGAACGCATATCTGTTCGACCTTGAGGTGGATCTACTACAACAACCGAAGATGACATCAGATTCCACTCCTGTCTGCTTAGAACAGGAATTTGATGGTTACAGTGGGCATGGGTTCTCCCGTACGGAAACGCCGAAGATGGAAAAAAAGACCAAGTGATGCGTTTTCCAGTCTTTAACTGGTGATTATGAGGGGGCATGGTGGTGCAGTGGTGCGCAGTCACCTCACAGCAAGAAGGTTCTGGGTTCCAACCTGCTGGCCAGCTGGGGCATTTCTGTGCAGAGTTTGCATGTTGTGCCTGTGCGGGTTTCCTCTACAGTACAAATCCATGCAGATTAGTTCAACCGGCTACTCTAAATTGCCCGTAGGTGTGAATGTTAAACGTGAGTGTGAATGATTGCTCGTCTCCGCGATAACCCCGAGACAGATCGGTGACCCGCCCAAAGTTAGCTAGGATTGGCTCCAGCTCTCCCGTCACCCTGATAGGATAAGAGGTATAGAAAATGGATGGATGGAACTGCTGATTGGATAATTGCATGAATATATAGTGTATAGGTTTTCCTGATAATATAGGAGGTGAATGTATAAAGTATGCAGACCTCTAGAAAAAAAAAAAAAAAACAATGGAGTTTTACATTTACACTCTACTGACATGAACAGAAATTATCAAACGGGTCAAGCAACTTGTCCGGACCACGAAATTCTCAGTCCATAGTTATGAAGTTTGAGCTATGCACCGTAAGAAACTATTAAAAGTCGACACACGGCACATTTTACCCTGAGCTTTTATTATAGAACCATCTTGTTCTTTGTTTTCGTAGTTACACACAAACAGAGGTTTGGAAATTCACAGATCTAATTCCACACCAAGATAAAGGTCGAGGCCGAGAGAAAGTAACTGCAAATGCTTGTCACCACCCATGTCCTTTCCCCTTCAATGAGATCATTTCTCAGCCAGGTAATTTTTATTATGATGCTTTAGCTGATTAAGAGGAAACGTGTAGGTGTCAGGTGTTACGGAAATGATGCAGCGAAACAGCAAATGTAACCTCTGCACTGCTTTCATAAACGAGATCCCCGTTTCTTAATGAACGCACATTAGGTATGATGAAGATATCAACCGACTCAAATAAAGTGCAATTTTAATCATATGAAATAATATCACTGCTGCACTGACAATATAGTGTAAAAGACCAGACAGACTTTCCGTTCAGCTGAATCCAGTTTTTAGATCAGGGGCTCGAGACAACTCCATAATATGGAGATAATTTAATACCAAGTTACATAACATGACAAATGAATAAACAATAAATGTAAAAAGTAAAACAAAGAGTAACATTTGTAATTAATCAGCCTGCTCTCCTCAGCAAAGAGAGCCACGACAAATTATTACTTTATGTTTATTTTCAAAATCCAATTTGCCAGAGCCCTTCAAGATAACCTCCACCACTCCAAGTCATTAGCATTTTCCAAGTCATTAGCAATAAACAAATGTGCATAATAAATAAGAGCACGTCCGTTTGGTGGCTCTCCTTCATAGTTAGCCGAGCGCTTCGTCCGTGGAGGCGCCGCTAATTGAGCGGCGTCAGAGGAAGCATCTGTGTACCAACTGCTGAATAAACGGCTGTGTAAAAAGGCACTAAACTGGAAGCTCATTACTTAGCGTTTAACAGTTTCTTGAGGCTTGTCCTGGTTTTTCGGTTGGATACAGCTCAGGTCCTGCACACCTCACTCTGCATTTTGTCCACTAATGAGTATGAAATTAGTCCAAAGCAGCAGAGTTTGGCTCGTATTTGGCCAAGGCTTAAATAAAAATTGAGATTTACTGTTTTGTTTCGTTTCGTTTTCTCAGGTATGCGTGCCGCGATGCCTCAGAATGATCCGAATGTGGACTGGATAGTCTCAAGGTCTGGGTCTACTTCTGTGGACCTGCTAAAAAAAGAAAGAAAGAAAGGCGTTGATAAAAATTCATGTCAAACTCTAAGTAAGGCGTTGCTCTTTATTTACAGAATGCTAAATTTGCACATTTCAGGTCTCTGCAAATATTTAAGAAACAGAACAATTCCCCATGTGCGCCTGTAGAGAAATAACCAAAGACTTTGACTCTACATTGCTGTGGCCTGTTTTCCTACAACAGCATGTCGTGAAGAAATTTTGCAACTATAGCAAATGTTTATTTCTGAAAGGATGATGTCATACGCTTTATCCATTTGTAGATGTGGAACAACTGTGAAACAAGTTCGTTCCGGTTACCACTTATGTTAACAGCTATAAGTGGTTATTCCCTAAACAGCTTCTCTTTTTTCTGTCTTGAAATTAACAGGGCAAAACATGCAGCTTGTCGTGATACCGAGAAACCACAAAGGACCACAAAGTCTGCCGTCCTGAAGACTTTCCAGATCTGAAAACTCTTGAAACAGCACGGACGCTGGGGACACTTCCGAAAACGTTTGATAGACGTTTCCTTACAGTGAACATCGATGATTATACAACAGTCAGTTCCAGTCCACTGATTTAAATGGTCAAGCAGTGTTTCCAGAGTGCTTATATTTACTATAACCACAGTGGCACATTTACAGTGCGTATGATTCCGCTCATCTGGGTTCGCCACATAAAATTCCACTTCCTAGTTCAAAACAGTTCCTACAGTAGTGTCAGTGAGATCATCAGCAGACATGGTAAATGATACCTTTAAACACCTTTACCTTTAAATTTAAAATAAGAGAGCTCCTCAGATGAAGATGAAAAGATGCCAATTTCACCAAAAGCACCTTTTAACGCGAATGTACAAGTGTGGCTTTTTAGGATCTATTTCCGCTAGAACAGCAAAAAGAAACATATTGTGTCCAATATGTCAGTTACTTGATATTCATTTCTTGTTTATAGAAACGTTTTTGTTTAAATATATGTTTAACAACACTTTTTTTTTTATCCACAAAGGCTGCAGGTTTTCAGTACAAACCTAACATGAGCGACACTTGATTTAATTAGTTGTTCTTGATTTTCAAAAGACTTTGAAATACATCTACTGCTTGGCTGAAATATTTAAAAAAAACAAAAAAAAAAACAGCCATATTGGTGCTTTGCAACTAAGACTTCAAGATTATTTCTACTGTTTTTTTCCAGCCAGTCACACAGAGGTATTGTATTGTACCATTCACGTCCACCAGAGGTCACAATTGCCAGTATTCTGACTTCATTCTATGGAGAATCAGTAATTCCACCTGCTATCCATCTCTTCCTAATGGTTTTAAGCAATCCTAAGAATTTTTATGCGACTCTTGAGGCAGGAATACAGTCTCAATGAGAGGCAGGTCCATTTCAGGGGACCAAGACCAAACTTTTAGAGTAGCCAATCCACCTACCTACAGAAACGCTACAGTATTTAATGTTCAGGTTGGCTAAATAAAATCATTGTGAACCATGATTTTCGGATCCCACTCCAGACCTAACTGAAGCACTTATTTCTTGTGGAAACGATCTTGTAATACTTTCTGCAAGGTTAGTCTCACCTGGATCATATGTACTGGGAAGCCCTGTGTGTTGCCATGCCAATGTGCATTGGCATGCATGTGGCGGTTCGCTGGGTGTGTAGGTAGGTTGGTTCGCATGGTTCTTGGATGCCTGGGCATGTTGGGAGGTTTATGTCCATGATGCATTGCCACAGGGC
This sequence comes from Notoglanidium macrostoma, assembly GCA_030068235.1. Taxonomy (NCBI): domain Eukaryota; kingdom Metazoa; phylum Chordata; class Actinopteri; order Siluriformes; family Auchenoglanididae; genus Notoglanidium; species Notoglanidium macrostoma. The sequence continues at coordinate 2,884,003 of JAQQZR010000019.1, forward strand.
GTCTCATCACCTGAACCGGCATTACAGCATGTGGTTTCTGTAAATGCTCCCGTGGTAGTGTTTTAAACTCCTCTGGGCGCAGAACTGGAGGGGGAGTTGGAGCAGCTTGACTGGTCTGGTTGATCTGCCTTGCAGGGAGATTTTGAGCAGGTGTTGACCGAGTTCCAGGATGTTGCAACGTAGCTTGGGTCTGCTGATTCCGGTTAACAAAGGGGCTGGGATTCTGGCTGGTATGATTCTGCAAAGCAGCCTGAGTTAGCATCAGGGTGTTTGGCGTGGCAGCATTGAGCGGTCCAGTCTGCCTTTGATCTAAACCAGACTGATCGATCATACGAGTTGATTGAGCAGTCTGCATTGGAACAGTTGGATTTTGAGCAACGGGAACAGCTATGTTCATGTTCTCCGTGCCATGTCTCTGGGATGTGATGTTCTGTGGAGCAGTCCGATTTTGATGGTCAGCACGTGGCTGAGCAATCACGTGAGGCTGTGTGACTTGTCTTGACACGTTCCGGTCCACTCGAGAACGTCTCTGGGCAGCACTGTGAGCAAGCTGTCTCAGAAAGTTTCTTCTTGAAGCTCTGGTAGCTATGTTCCGCACCTGTTCATCCACAGGGGACCTCATGGGTCTTGGAGCTGGAGCTGAATCCTCCGAATCTGATGAAGTTTGGGACTCAGAACTGTCCACTTGATGATTCGGATATGCGGGTGTACCATTCATACGATCCCATGGCATTTGACGTGGGTGTGTACTAGCATCCGAGTTGTCAACATTTGTTGAGAGTGTGCGTCCTAACTGTGTACGAGGCCGCTCGGAGTAAGGATGCGTGTCTTCAGTATTCCGCCTCGACCGTGTCTGGTTGGTGACACGGTGCTCCCTCGGTTGTCCATTTCTTAAGGTGCTATTGAGGGCAGGCTGTGCTGTATTACGGGCGTTATCCATCCAAGTCTGAGGATTAGAGTGGGACCCACTGACATGATGGAGATTTGAGTGGCTCGTATTAGCAAGCTCCTGCTGGACTGCATTACTTTGTTGATCGTTATAGTGCATGGTGTTTTGGTTGGGTTGTCCTGAAGAAGGCGGATTTGCATTGAGTCTGACTTGCACAGTGTGAGGTTGTGTGGTGGCATTCTGACGCTGTGGTAGTGTGTTAAGGTTTATGAGGACTGTATGAGGTCCTGGTTCAGAGTGGCCAGTCTGTATGAGAATATTTGGGTTCTGTTGGCCCATTTGCTGGAACGAGCCAGTGTTGTGCCGATTCGAATTAGTATTCCTTTGACTATAGTGAAGATGGGCATTGGAGTTGAGGTTGGCATTAGTAGAGAACCTGTCAGTATTAAGATGGCCGCTGGGCGGAACGGCATTGTTGTTGGCCGTTCTGTTTTGTGTCAATAAGTTGTTGTTGTATCGGCTATTGGTTTGTGGATTCTCTGAACGATTACGTCCGTTATGGCTGTGCAACGGTGGGTCAGGTTGGTCACCCTGGCCAAGAAACCCAAGATTATCATGGCCATTTTGTGGAGCTGGAAGAACCTGCGAAAGGGAATCAAATCACTCAGATGACTTCTAAATCGGGCATCCATGGCACACTGATATGTAAGACTGTTTTCTTACTGTTGGTCCATTGGTCAAGTTGTCCTTCCGCTGTGCAATGACTGTATCGAGTCTCTGATCAACTGCAACAGACGAAGCTAATCAGAATCACTGAAGTGTAAAAAAATGGCACTCTTATTCAGACATCATGAAAGGCGAGTTTTACCCTTTCGCTGACGTAGTATCAGTACGATGGCAACGATAATTAACACGAGCACTACAAAGCAGGCGACGACAATTCCAGCAACTGCACCTACACTCAGACACGTACCTGTAGTGGGGAAAAATGCTATGTTTGAGTGTCCATTAAAAGAATGAAGGGTTAGTCACAGTTAGTCAGTGGAGCACTGAGAAGGATAAGACAAATGTACTTTGATAATTAAAATGCACATTACTTTTATGACATGATGCATTTCCTGACGTACACTGATGTTAACAAACGTACATCAACTAGTCGTCTCATAGCTAAGATACCATCCTGTGAGCAAATTTAACTAGGCATTCTAATTCAACCTGCCAGGTAGCATATTTGATTTGCTAGTCAGTTTTCAACACAAAATGCTAAGCATATTTTTGAAATGAGACACCGAGTCAAATAATCAAACATAAGAAATTTTTTGAAAGCCATAACGAGTTAGATAATTATTGCAAGATGTAAATTTACCAGAACAGAGGTCACGCTAACACTGTAGAAAGGTAATATCGTACGTACATACTGTATGTTTATCTATGTGTAGTGGGTTACAGGTGAATTGGGCTCTGATTATAATTTTGAGGATTACAGAAAGAGAAAAACCTTTAATTGGTGTTTGTCTGCATGAAGTCACTGTACAGACAACATGGTAAAAGCCGTTTCGGATGTCACAAACAATTCACAACAAACATGAACGATCTTCATTTAAACAAACATCTGGATGGGTCAAAAAGACAAGCTAGCCAGTTAACTTCAGCCAAGGTTCAGCTCTTAAGGATGTGATATTTTATAAGTTTTTGATGGGGTTTAAGTTCAGTCAACTCTAAAGGAGAAAAAGAAGAAGAAGTGAAAAGAATTCTATGTATGAGTAATAATGGTGTAAAATAGAAATGCAGCTACAACGTTTTAATTATTAAAATCTGATGACTTAGAATCCTGAAAATGAAAAAGAATATCTTTTTTTCCCCATAACATTTCATTTAAATATTTCCTAACCATCTAGAATCTGCTCACTTGCTGTGCTTCCCCAGCACCAAGATCCAGTGGCTAGAACTCACCCACAACACTGAGGCTAATCTGCTGCTGCGACGTTTGTGTCGTGATGCTGTTAGACGCTGAGCACGTGTACTGCCCACTCTGGTTGGTGGAAAAAACCTGCAAATTCAACGTTCCACCGTTTGCCTGGCTGGCTGTCAGTGGTACACCATTGAATTGCCATGATAAGAGAGCAGGGGGAAGAGACACCGAATTGCAGGTGAGCTGGACCGTCTGGCCAATGGTGGCGTCTCCTCCGCCAACACAATTAGAGGATGTTTTCGTCACCTGAGGGGTTTCCGGCCCATCTGAAACATATGCAACATTATACATATTAATTAACTGTGTATTAAAAGCTTTAAAAGAAAACCCAGCCACAAAAACAGCAGAATTGCATTAAAAAAAAAAAAACTATTTTAAACTCTGACAATATAAAAGTTTTAATAGTTTAAAAAAAAAAAAAAATTATTTTGACATTTAATCACTTCAGTTAGTCTTAATGAGACTACTAAAGATTTTTATGAATAATTTCAAAAACACATTATAAATAATATATTAGCTGTTTGGGGAATGTTTACATAGATTTGAAATGTTATCCTTTGGCCACACCCTTTGCCTAGTTCTTTAAAAATCTATTAATGCTCAATATTTCACATAAAGACTAACGAATAAAGCATGTAATAAACTCACAACTTGGCAAAATTATATTAGGTGTTTTTAACAGTTTTGATAGGGGACTCAGATTTTTGGTATTTAGGATTTCAGAAGCTTTCTAATACCACAGTCAGTCTACTTTAGAGATCATATGAACGAATGACAAGAGTGCTGTAACCCTTTTATCATAATATAACCACAATAATATGCCTTAAAGATACCTCAAAAGTCAACTGTTAAGAATTTTCCATGGCTGTGAATGTTGCGTAATAATACTAGCATCGCTAATGACAATGGACAATCACTTATAACAAAACCAAACAAAAAGTGCTGTGCAGACTGAACAGACATCCAACAAGAAGGAAATGAAAGTTGAAAGGCAGACATAATACAAAAGATGAAAAGCAAACAGAATACACAAGTTCAAAGGGAAACATGACCCTAAAAAAACAGTCAAGTGGAAAACCAGACAAATGAGAAGACAGTAATTAAGTGCAAAACAATTTTGCAAATGTAACAGACAGATTATATAATGAAAGTATGAAGAATGAATAATAAATACATATGCAATAACACTGCATAACAATATTTTGGAAACGTCTTGCTTCCTGAAACGTTGTTGCTGATTGTGACAGGTACCTACTGGGGATGCACAAATATAGTTTTGGTTTTACTGCATCACGTAGGAACTCTGAG
>JAQQZR010000019.1:2916065-2928130 GCA_030068235.1 Notoglanidium macrostoma
CCCCCCCCCCCCCCCCCCCCCCCCCCCCCCCCCCCCCCCCCCCCCCCCCCCCCCCGCGAGTCACATTTACTAGTAGGATACGTTTATAGTTACATCTGAGAAACAAGTTAGCTCTGGTTTTGTTATGGTAGCTGTAAACAGTCATCCCCTAACCTCACCTCTCAGTTTTTTCTTGAAGTTAATAAGACAACAACAACAAAAAAAAAAAACCTACAGCCTATTTTACCCGAAGACTTTCTCAAAGGGGAAAAAACCGTGGCCTCAAACCAAATATTTCCAAATAAACCTACCAAAAATATTTTTTTCCAAAATTGTCTGAATATATTATAATGTATGACGAGTATCACGTGTAATGCTTTGTTGAGTAAACCTCGTTCAGCATGGCTACAGAGAAAGTGAGCAGAAGCTTAAGGGCTCTGCGATGGCAGGCTTACAGGAGCCGAGCTGGCAGAGCCGGGTACACCTGCCTGGAGCATGATAAGGCCAGAGAAAGGCTTAGTGTTCATCACAGGCCACAACACACACAACGCAGTGTAAACAAGAGCCTCCTCGCAAGCTTCTGGCCGCATTCATCACTTGGACCCGTCGGGATTCTGTTCGTGTTGGGGGACAAAAGCAGACAACACAGGAGGTTTTTCCAAAACAGGCTGCTCACTCTCATCCACTCGCAATAAATAATTCCCTTTGTAGTTAATTCCCAGTGACGCCTCAGCCACAGGTGGGTCAAACTACGAACCAAACGAACGCATCACACACACACACACACACACACACACACATCTTAAAAGCAAAGCTTTTTTTATTGCAATTAGTAGTGAAAGATACACTTCAGTCTAAGGCAAAGCAACACTAAAAGGCCATCAGAGAAAGAGTTACAAAACATACATAAGAAATACTTTTAAAGGTAAAATAAAAAGACCCCTTGGTGTGGCGACACAGAGAGAGAGAGAGAGAGAGAGAGAGAGAGAGAAAGAGAAAGGGAGGGAGACAGAGTCATGGAGCTCCTGGACATGAAACATTCATGAAGAACGTCCTTGAGACCCCCCCGAGCTGAAGGACAGTCCTGAAGGACACTTAGCTGAAAGAGTGCATACTTTGGTTCCTCTAGGGATCAAACTTTACTGTTTGAAGATGTCGTGGAGTTCAGCGTCCTGTGCCGTAGACACAAAACGATGCATTTAAAGAAAATGAAAAGGAACTGGTTTTTTTTTTGTTTGTTTTTTTTTAAATCTGCTCGAGACACTACACTATACGGCGTCCACGGTCGTCATCTGGAATGCTGGAACTTGACGTTTTCAGTAAACTACAGTTTGTAAACAATCCACGAATTCAGGAACAGTTGTGCATGTGCGTTACTCTTCATGCATGAACTCCACCGGAGCTGCATGTTTCTGTCCCCCTTCGTTAAAATTTGTTAAACTAATAACCGCAGACGAGGCCCGCGACTGACGACGGGACGGCGGTACGAGCCGCGGACGTCAGATCGCGCCCGTCTTAACCGTGCTGGACTGGAGGAACCGTACGCTGGACGAGTAGTACATTTTCACACGTGGGGATTTGCACAGTTAGTGGTTTATAAGACGCGACTGCGAGTTAGCCTACTTCTCTATACAAACTAAGGCGACAGAAAAATCAAAATAAAAAAATAAAAAAGAAAAAAATTTAAAGAAAAAAAGGAAAAGTCCGACAACAGTTTAAGGCTGAGGCTCATGTCATCCGAGTGGAATGGGACTGGTTTTACTTCCTGCTCTCTCCTTAAATGGCTCTGGCACAAAAGGCGACTCGACTCGAGCACACGACTACGGACTTCCCGCCCCGAACGCGGGGAGGCTTCTATGGCTGGAGTTTAGCAGCTCTGGATTTTTATAACACGTCAGCTTTGTTTATTGTCAGTGTGGTTCTCTGTCCCCTAAAGAAAAAATAGGCAGTATCGGAGGGGTTTGGGTAGGAGCAGCTCCCTTTGCTTTGCTCTAGATTTAGTGTTACATTTGTCATGAACACCGAACATGCACGTGCCAATAATCAATTACACAATAACGCAAAAATTCAGGATCAGGCTCTCCAAGAGGTTCTTATTCGGAAGGAAGCGGCAATCCCGTGATTCTGTCACTAGCTAAGCGCTCAACGTGGCGGAACAGTGACTCGGAAGTGATTTCAAGCGTATTGATTAAAACAATCAGCAAACTTTATTTAGTGATTATTGTGGTAAGATTTTAATACTGGAATCGCAGCCTTTATATCGCGACGTTGCTGAATTCTCAAACCGGATTGGTTAAAAGGTTTCCTACAACAGCAGCTTTGATGGCTATAATTCAAGTCGCAGGTTAATAACAATGCCCACGTTCTAATGTCATCACTTCTACAGCAACAATTCTCATTTCTACGGCAAAGTTTTCTGTGGAAGGACCCAGTGTCGGCTCCGCAGTAACAGACGGCAAGTTCTCGGACACGGGGAACTGAGGAGCTTGCGCTTTTTATGCATTCTCAAGAACAAAACAGGAACTAAGTTTTTGAGGACTTTTGACATTGCATGTAACTATAAATGGATAAAAAAATAAAAAAAATTGTCTAGTAAGTTATAGATTGTAATAGTTGGCAAGTCACTGTTGTCTAAGAAGAATAAAAATTCAGGATGTACATTTATGGGTAAATAAAAAAAAGAAAAAAAAAAATGTCGAGAGAGAATAATTTCTTGATACTGGAATTTGCCAGAGCGCCACCTCATGTCCTCAGTCACACTCACGCGGTTTCAAAGATCGCTGATAATGTCTCAACGATTAGCGCTGAACTTGTGTTTGCATACTATTACTCTAACTAAAAATGCTCATTCCTGTTAAAAGAATTCTGGTGATCAGAATGGTGGGATTGCCTTCTCGGGTCATTTTCGTTTTCTAAATAAAGCACAAACATATAAAACATAGCAGTGACGTATTCAGCTATCCATGATAATTCTGCGTCGAATATGATTAAGTGTCCGAGTATCACGATATAGCGTCATCAGAACACGTCTGCTTCGACCTGACTAACGTTTACGCGTCCCAGCACTAATCAGGAAAACCAGAAGATTCTGGGAGATCTAGGAAGAAATCGGCTCTTCAGCACTGGCTGTGAAGGGCTCTCGTCTGACACTAGACTGAGTGTGTGAGTGTGTGTTTGGGACGTAGAACGCTCCTGCTGTCCCTCCTTTCCCCCCTCTGAAATGCTGCCTACTACGCGGACGCTCCAGCCGCACTTTAGAACGCTTTTAATAAATACACCATAAAATATTTCGCATATATATATTTCGAATATATTAAAAGAAAAAAAAAATTAAATAAGACAAAAAGAAAAAAAAAAAAAAGAAAAGAAAAAGAAACGTTGGCTCAATAAACAGAAAGAAGTGTTAAAGAGAGAGACACACGCACGCACACACACAAAAAGAACACTTCTTACAGTTATACCTACTCAAATTGTTAAGGATAAATGTCAGGCTTTAAGTCTAGCACTGATACTGTAATGATAGCAATGTTTGCAGTTTAACTCGTTTAGTTGAACATTTGCAGCATACCAAGGTCAGTGAGGTGCAGTGTTTCGAGATCTCTTGTAAGAGGTATTTCCTCCTGGACCGACAGGCACCCATGTGACCGACAAGCGCCTGAGGGGTCTCTAATTCTTGACCCTAATACTCCAGGTCAGAAGTGAAGGTAATAAAATAGACTCGTATTATATTCGTAAGTACTTTCTATAGGGCATTGCACGAGTGGTGACTGAGCCGCTTGAAGTGACCTTAAACCAGCAGGGGGCGCAGCATACAAAAAACAGGCATGTGCCAATATTAAATTCATAAACATCGGTCTAACGTTTCGTCGCGGAGGATTGTAATGAGTTGTTCTGCGAGACGTCTTAAATCTCTTAAGCTACACATTGCCTCGGGAGCTCCTTATACGGGGCGGGCATGTTCCGTCTGGGGGCGGGGCTAATTTCCAATCATTAAATAGTGAGACTGCACAACCTTCAGAGTGGAAACGTTGGCCGCCTATCCAGGCAACGTCCTCCTACACGGGATGCCGGGATTGTGAAGATATTTTGACCGGCACATGCCTACATAAAATTTTTTTTTTTTTTTTTTTTTTTAAAAACCCCAATCAATCGGAAAGCAAGTCAGGCTTTACTTCCTGTTTGGGTGGCAGTCGTTAAAGTGCTGTGCTAGGCTTGTACCAATTCCCCCTGGACACTTTCCCCGCTGGTCCCGACACAAAACCAGAGCTCAAATCATATACGTTTATTTTTTATACTTGGCATATAAAATCATCATCATCATCATCATCATCGTTATAACTGAATATACATGGAGACTTCACCGAGCCTCGTTCTTTAGATGAAAATGTGTGAATGTAAGCTTGTGCATGCGTGTGCAAGGTAAGATAAAGAAAATGGTTTGATCGGTCACCTAATTTCGGATTCTTCAGCACCATCATGAGGAAAGGCACTTTCTAAGGACTTTAACCTCTTTTGGCTCCGCACGGTGTACACTGAAACACTGAAAAGGGGCGGGGGGAGGGGGAAGGCCTGCGAGTTTCGAGATTGTGGTCAGAGACGACTTCAGTCCTCGCGAAAGGACAGCAAAACGTCAGCCGCCGTGCCGAACAAGAAAAACGACGCGACGCTGAGAATACTCATGAGGCAAAATACGACTGCTACACACGGAGCACCATCCTGTCCAACATGCTACACAGCTTTATTCAGAACATCTGCTACCAGAACTTTCCTTAAACAGGAATTCATTAAATACTCGACATTGTTGTGGTGGGACAAAACTGGTGATCATCCATCATAACTCCGATATAGTGGTTCCATTACTGAAATACACAGTCATCACAGTATCGACACCGGCACTGGATCAGGTTTATCCGACTCGGCGATGTCCGTTATGCCGTGAACATGTGGTGTTGAAATATACAACACAGATCTTGCACATCAACGGAGGACATAAATTGTCCTAAAGCACACCGACATGCTTGTGATGATTTCGAGAACTCGGCAACAGAAGCTTGCAAGGAGCACGCCTTGTTACTTTGTATTGGTACTACAATATTGGTATAGTTTTAAAAATGAAACATGGGATTGGTACAAACTTCAGACACTACACTATCACCTGATTAGACGGTGATGCATTCAAGGTCACGGTGATGCTCGACTTTAGCACATGCACTAACATCTCTGTTCAGATGCTGCTTCAGACACAAAGTACAGCCTTAAAAGCACATTCTTAGTCTCTACATAACAATCTTGCACCATAACCACGGTCTATAGTATTTAGTAACATCAGAAAGTCAGTACAATTACATGTTTGTCTAGGAAATAATTTAAAAACAAAAACAGGAAAAAAAAAAAAAAAGAAAAAGAAGAAAAAAAAAAAAAAAGTTATAAATACGTCAGCTCTGGATTGGAAAGGAAGTCGGATTTTTCTTCCCCCCCAGTAAGTAATAAAACTGATAAACGCCATGAGGGACCGTTTAGCGTGACGTGAACTGGTTTGAGGTTTAGGCGTAAAAGGTACCACATCTGTCCTCTTCAGCACACCTACTCAAACAACCCGAAAGTCTGTTCTAACGAAGAGATATGTAGCCAGCACCATTTGCACGCTCCATGTTCCCACCCTCACGACAAAATCTCTGTAATGTGCGCCATAAACGGCGCACAGTATAGCACCAAGCTTTATTCAGCTTTAATTAGTGCAGGTTACTGTCCCCTCGCTCACAAAACGGGACGTGCTCCAGGAGCGAGAGAGCCTGCGAGTCAAACCCTACACTGCCCTCTACTGGCCCATGGGTGAACAAGCACGCACACATACATACGTACATACATACGTACATACACACATACACACACCATGTGCTGCTGCGTCACCTCAATCTCTCTCCTCCTTGAATGACCCCGAAGCACGCCGTCAGTCTCGTCAAAGGAACCTGTACAATAGCAGCTAGATCCTGATCAGAAGTGGCAGACGATGGTGTAAGACGTTTCTGCTGTGCAGGATAAAAAGCTGGGAGAGTTACACGGTGATAACGGACTCGTACTGAATCCGAAGACGACCCGAAGGCCACGCAATACTGATCAGTGAAAGAAATTCTTAACATCATTCCATCACAAAACAGAAGATAATAACAGATCATGGCTTTCTGAAAATTTGACCTCGAAGCCTTTTTAAAAAATAACTCCAGCAAAACCGCACGCTTGGGCATCTTAGTGCACTGCATTAACCATTTTCTTAAAATCTTTTTTTTTAAAAAAACAAACAAACAAACAAACAAAAAAACCCCTTCTAAAAATATTCCTTTTCTAAAACCAGGCACTTGATTTTGAACCGTCATCAAAGAGATCTATTATTTTGTTAGCTATTTTACGCGCATGCGACTGTAAAAGTGCCAAACATACACGCCATACATGCCGACCCTCCATCTCCTCGATTCGGATACAGAGGGCTGGGTGGCTCTCATTTTCCTCACATCCTTAACCCGATTCCATTCTCACATGATCCAGAAAGCTGTACTCTACATAGGCGCTGATCGATTATTGCACTAAAACCGGAATATCACAATCTGTCCTATAACATGGCCTCTACATGGTTTTTAAAACATGAAAAAGAAAATTTTAAAAATGGGAAAAGGGAGGAGACAGAATGATGAAGAAAAAAAACCCTATCTAAATTCATCTAAAACAGGCAAATAAATACTGGGAGCAATTAAAAATAAAACCAAACAAAAAAAAAAAACTACAATATTATACACAAACATTAAAAATAAGATCATTTTGCATTGTAGTAAATGATAGCTCAGTGATCCGGACCGCCATGGGAGGACAAACTCGGCACGAATCTTGAGGGTCACAAACAAAGCTCTTAGAAAAAATCAAAAAAACAAAAACAAAACCAGTCTGTAATAACATTGGCCCTAATGGGTGGCACTTATTATTCTAATTCATTGTGTGTAATTTTTTTTTTTAGATACTCCTAACGTATAATTCATAAAAACCTGACACTCGTCGATCTAGCAGAAGACAAACCCGTCCCCTTTCCTAACTGCTTTCAGCTTTCCTGGATGTCACTCTGGGGAAAAAAAACAAACAAAAAAAACTGGGTGGTCAAAGTGCTGCTGTTACAACCTTGAGGTAAACAAATCAAGCAGACAGACGGGAAGGGGTTATGGGGGAACTCCCTTTTGTTTGGTGTAAGGGTCACCTTCCTCCGAAATAAATAAGAAAACGTGGTTGGCTGGTTTAATATTGCATAACAGTGCTGAGTTTCGGGTGTAGGTTTAAAGCAGGTGTGCACTCTCAGGCCGGATTTGGGATTGGCGAGACCCCCACGAACCCCCCACCCCCCCGCTTCCTGCCGCACAGTGTCCGGTCCGCGTTTAGGAGGTGTGTGGGCGAGCGAGTGTGATGAATCAGGGCTCTCAGGCGAAGTACATGGTCCTCAGGGTGTCATGGTGAATCTGCACAGCTTTGGCCAGAGCCTGGGGGTCTCGGCCGTTACTCTGACCAGAGACGTGGCTTCCCTCAGCACTTGGGGTGTGAGAGAGAGAGAGAGAGAGAGAGAGAGAGAGAGGGAGAGGGAGAGAGAGGGAGAGAAAGATTAACCCCATCATACAATCACTTTCTGCTTTTGTTTCAACAATCCGAAGCAAAACAAGTGAGCTAATAATTTTAGAAATGTGAAAGACCCTCACCTGTCATGCTCTTTATCCACCAGGTGGTAGCGGGCACGGAAGGCCACCAGGTGGGCGTAGTAGGCAGGTGCGGGGATGGAGACGGAGCGTGTGCAGCGCACATACGTGTGGCAGAGCTGGTAGGTAAGCAGCTGGAACTCGTCAGCTGTGAAGCAGTTGTCATCCCACAGCACATGGTAGTGAGAGGGACGGCTTGTGCCCTGGTAGAGAAAACGCTTCAAGTTTACACGTTCGCCTATTCAATAGCTGCTATTTATATACACTGCGTGGTACCAATACGTACTAAAGTCCATTACAGGTGTTCTGTACTCTCTAGGTCAGGGGTTCTAAAACTTTTTTTTGCAGCCCGGGAAGAGCCACGGCTATCTACAGAAGCCATAGATCTCGTTCCTCCGGAACGTTCCACAGACAGAACACATACGGTCCAAACTGGGTTTACTATAAGCGGACTTGTTTATTGATTGGAATAAACCCATTCAATTCAGGTCGCAAGAGTGGGTTGTGATTTCAAGTATCAGCACAGACCGCACTGCTTTGGGAGTTTTGCCATTTTATAACGTCTACAAGTACGCTGAAAAATATCCGGAGCACTCCCACAATGCACTGCAGGAGGCGAGTGTCCAAAACAAACCACGTCTAATATGGAGGTTTGTTTCGACCTGAAAGTTTAGATCAGCAAGTAAGCAATAGCCTCAAAATTTGTACAAGGACATTTTGTCTTTTGTTGCAAGTTTGTTTTAAATGAGTGAACATGGCGAAAACTTTCATAACCGGGTAAACAGCAACAGCTCGTTATAATTAGTCAAGCAAATGACGTTCATATCCACTTTAAAGCAAAGCGTGGGAGAAAGGAGCACTGAAAAGTCGAAGAGATGCAAACAAATTCATTAAGCCTGATGCAAAGCAATCCCCCACACAGATGTCTAATTCAGGAACATGAGTGTACCTGTATGCCGGCATGGCTGCAGAGGTAAAAGTCAAACTCGTAAGGGTGTGTGATGTCCGTGTCGACAGTCGTACCAGCAGGAATGTTTCCGCTGCGGCCCACCTGCAGACATTAACGATTTAGAAGACTTTCTATTAGCATTAAACTTTTTTTTTTTTGCTCTTCATGTAGTCATTTAGTCTTCCATTTCCAGACGGAATATGTGATACAAAAGGTTAAAAAGTAGTTTCAGACTTTCAAGAGGTTACCAGAGGAAAATCTGGAGCATTATCACATTCCTCTGCCAATTACAGATTTATTTCATTTTAAAAGAAAGAACAGAGAATGTAAATGGCCTAAATATTATCATTAGAGCTGCATTTTCCCTTTCAGTATCCCTGTTAAGCTTCATCAACCGGCCAATTAAGCAATTTAAGATGCCTTTGAGAGGTTTCTACCTTTCTGCTCTAAAACTCTCCCTGTAAATCTGAAGCTTGGGCCTCTGGAGCTTATTGTAAAAAGTCTGATTCTCTCAGTGCAGTGCAGAGGAAGTAAAATAATTACAGGCTGTGAAAGAGTGGACACTTGTGTTAATGACTGCAATTAAGCATTTGGCTGATAAAGATTAGTGAGATGGTAGAGAGATGAGTGAATGATGCCCCAACGACAGCTACTAATCCATCTGGTATGGATATGGTCTGATGTACTAAAGTACTTTAAAGCTAACGTGCGTCAGTGGAAGGAGCTTCCCAAATTAACTGCCTGGTTAACGAGATTCAGCTTTTCAGGCCTGAGGGTTACTGTAGAAAAACTACTGTACCTGTTAGATAAATTGAAAAACTCTGATGTTACATCGCTATTTTAAAAGCATGATGGTGGTAGCAGCAAATTGTCAGGATGCTTGACTTGGCTGAGGGCAAGATCAATCTAGCCCAAGGTTCAACCTCCAAAAATACAACACTGAATACTAAGCCTACACCACAGTAGTGCAAAGCCAAGAACCTGGATTGTCAATCAAAGCCCAAGTTCCAAACTGATTGAGCATGACTTGAAATTCGCTGTTCACTAATGGCCTAACAAAGATGAAGCATTTTTTGTAACTCTACAACAAGTAGAAAAGTACAAATACTTGTGCAATTATAGTAATAAAATTTTAACATCAGTACTTGCTTGCAATGCATATCATGTAGTGACCACGTTAGCCAAAATACTATGATGGACAATCTGTTACATTCAGAAGAAGGCTCTTGAGGTAGCATTTGTACTCCTGAGATACAGGTCGTCCCATTCAGAGTGTCAGTGTAACTCAAGACGTATGTGACATCATAAATCATGATAAAAGGTGAGGCCTTTATTATGATGGGAATACTGGAAATGTCTAGAGCCTTTGTACAAGCTTACCCTCTCATTGCGGTCGGCGCAGAACAAGCGGGTGTGGTGGCGTTTCTGCACCACAATGTAGGTGATGCCGGGCTGGTACTCTTTCTCCAGGCTAATGCAGGCCTCCCTGATAGCTAGCAGTTCATAATAGAGCACCTGAAGCAGAGTGTACAGAGTGATGTAGCTTTTATTACATTATTCATAAACATTATTATGGATATTTCACAGGCACATAAAATAAAGCCAGGGTTTTCGGTTCCTGAAGTCTGAGGTACACTTTATTGCTCTTCCTCTTGTAGCAGTTTATTGTGGACCAGCTGTGACTGCTGCAGAGCGTGCCATACTGAGCACTGAAGTGTTTTGGAACAGAACCACTTCAAAATGTTATCGCATCCACACAACAAAACAAAACGACAAAAGATAGGTTATAGGGGTCAGGGGTCATGTAGTGCACCACGGAGCAGTAGCTAGTCCACGCTAATCTTTCGTCCTGAGAAGGTGCCAGAACCTCTCTGAAAACGTGTAGTTGTTTAAAATGCTCTGCGATTACTGACCTGTCTGAACTGACCCTCGGACACACCGTCCCTGTAGAAGATGATCCGGGTGGGTTTGTAGCGTGTGGACTTGTAGAACTGGATGAGGAGCTCACGTACCATGGAGGCCAAGTCCTGAATCACTTCTTGCCGTGGTCTCTGCACCCGCACGGTGGCACAGTACCGACTGGGGTGGGCGTCCATACTGCCTACCACCTACAGACAGACACACAGACAGATAGACATGAAGAGACAGAAATGAGTGAGAATTAAGGCATGAAAACAAGAGATAAAGGCAAAAGAAAGAAGATGAACAAATGATGAGCAGTTAGAGGGAGCTGGATGAGAGAATCACTCACTGCAGCGATAGATGGCTTCTTCCCATCTCCAGCAGGAGGGTGTGTGACATCTGCACCCAGGAAGATCACAGGCTGCTGGAACACTGATGGCCTGAAGAACATACACATACATGCTGGTCTCACTATCCTTGTAAGGACCTTCCACTGGGGAAATTTATTAATGCAGCTAATTAATGCTGTGTGTACATCTAAATCTAACTCTGATGTTAACCTCAATAACCATAAGGAAACCTTTGCCACTTTTGAAGCTTTTAACAACAACAGGTTTTCCTCATTGGGATTGGCCAAATATTCCCACAAGGTCAAAACTGTTCCTTTCCTTGTGGGGGCAATTGGTCCCAACAGGATATAAAACCATGCATACTTCTGTCTTTATCTACTATTTCTAAAATCTCTTTCTTTACTTGTATCCTCAGCCATCTTTTGTCCACATTAATAAATAATACCCCACACTTCGTCTCTTCGTACACCTCTCTCGCGTTCTCACTCTCTCTGTGCCTCCTGCTCTCTCTTGCTCTGTGTGTATGTGTCTATATCTCTCACTCGCTCACCTTTGATGTGGTACCAGGATGTTGTTGATGCCGCCGAGTTTGACGTTGATCTTGAGGCAGAGGTTGGAAAGCGTCTGCGGTGACGTCTTCACCACGTTCTTCACTTGCACGCACTGAGTGGCCATTCCTAGGAGAGTGTCTCCTACTCGCTTCACCTCCGCTACACACACAGACAGTTTTTATACAGGCATGTTTCCACCAGAGGAACCATTCAAGTAATGTATGGGCTTCAGGAATGTTTCCGCCAACTGGGTCAAAATGTGTTGTGCTGAACATTCTTGATCAAACATGTACATGTTCAAATGCACAGGGGTTTTTCAAATGATTATAAACTGCCACTTAAAAATACAGTACAACACCCTGCCCACTTATTCAAACCCCGATTGGACAGACAGTTAACGGAGACGCGTGTTGCGCTGTTGTGTACCATAGACGGGTGTTTTCCCAGGCAGGATGACGATGATGAGCTGCAGGCCGGAGTAGGTGTTCTTGAGGTGTCTGAACATGGGCTCCACGCTGTCGGCTCCCTGTGCGTACTTACAGAAACACGGCTGGCCCTGGATGGGCATCCCGGCATCCTTCGAGATCTTTCGCAGCTGATCTGTGAA
>JAQQZR010000019.1:2930152-2940311 GCA_030068235.1 Notoglanidium macrostoma
ACCTCCAGGGGCAGGTAGGTGTGTTTCTGCTCCTGGCCGACCTGCAGACACGGCAGGTGAGGGTACTTCAGCTGCAGATTGTACTTCTGTTTAAAATACTGCGCCACCGTACACTCCACCGTCTGTCCGCTCTCCAGCTGCAGCGGGAACCTGCGAAAAGTCGTACTCAATAACTGACATCTATGATAGTACCACCACGGCAGAACAAATCTCAGAATTTAAAAAGAAGTTTTAAAGAAGCTGAATTACACACAAACTGGCTGATCATTTGCACCGCGTTATAACTTGATTTCAGAAAAGACGATCCGCTGACGGATTTTATAAAGTCATGCCGCGAAAGTGCTACAGATTCACACTCGGGTTCGCACACTCACGTCTGGTGACTGGCAGGACGGCGCGTGACGTTACACACGCGATACTTCCTCTTCATCTGACCGCAGTGTGTCACCTCTACCTTCAGGCCTGAAACACACACACACACACACACACAGTGTTATATTGTTATATATTACAGAGAGTGTAATATAGTGCATTAATATAGCACTAACCGCTGATGTTTTATTTAATTATATTCTCAGGTTTGACATCAAGTCTCTCCGATGTGTCAACACATCCAGAAAACTGTACATAAACATTTATTAAAAGAGTTGACCGCCTGCTGGCGTAAATCCTTCCAACCACGTCCATCAATAATCCACAAAAGAATAAAAACAGGACGAGAATATCGCTCAGGGGTAATGGGGGGGAAAAGTGATTGTCTGGAACAATTCAATCTGATTTCATATATACCTGCTCACTTTAGGGCATTCAATTAAATTTTACATTTTATTGATGCTTGTGATTCACCTAGTTGGTTCAGAATGATTCCGAATCGAATCGATTCACAAACATACCACGGAGATGAAAGGGTCAGAGTGACCGGAGCGGCAGCGAGTCTAACGGCCGCCTGGTGAAGGTGAAGGCGAAGTGAGCGAGTCGTGGCCTGTGGGCCGTAACTCACCTTTGATCTCCTTGGTGAAGCGGACCCTTTGGGAATCGGTTAAGGTCTTGGGCTGCTCGTCAATGTTGCGGATGTCCAGGACCTCACACATGAACTCGATGACAGGCTGGGCTTTGTAGAAAGCGGTGGCCGACACTGGAGATGAACAGATTTCAAACAAATATGTATATAAAAAATTTTTTCCTCAGCAGCTTCCTTTTTTCTCTCTCTCCAACTTTCTCCTGAACACTCAGAAAGACCTACTGGGTACTGTTGTGCAAATCGCAGGAATTGCTTCATGCATGTCTGTGCGTGCGAGTCAAAGTGCGTTCCTATTTTAAATTCCATTCCTTGTTGTCCCTTCCTCTTGGTTGATAAGTGACCACTTTTGTAGATGTCACGCACTTTCGAAAGGAAGTCGACAACGGTGCTGAAATTTGGCGATAGAAACTTGTTGGGGGATTATGTGAAAAGGACCAGAAAAATCACCCGAAGAACAGCCCCGCCCACTTTTATTGACCTGAATACATGCAGCCATTGGATAAGTGACTAATTCAGACTTCAGACTCTATCTACGATATTGGTCGATCTATCTATCTATGACCAACGTTAACTTAATTACAGAGCAGAACCGGGTTCTCTTGGCCTCTAGAGAGAGTGTTAGCATGTCTCATGATGCGTTTTACCACCATAACCCAAGAAATCAATCAATCAATCACAACATGCTTTTAACCCCCAAAACAGTAAAACCGGGCTGAAGTGTAAAACTGGTCAAGTCTTGGACACATAAAGCATTCGGCGTACCGTCAATGTTGAGCATCATCTTCCACATAGCCGGCCGTACAGACTGATGGAAGCCAAACCAGACCTCCCGTCCTCCTCCCAGGGGATGGTAGTACCCTTCAGGGGGAGAGAAGAAGGAGCGGCCCACTGGAGTGTACCTGTGGCGGCGTCACGGAGAGTGAAAATGTAAAAAATGGCAACATATCCAAGCTGAAATTTGATGTTAATGTTGGACCAGTGATAAGTGTCATTTATTGCATCATAAAATAGGACAGCCTATCCTGTTAGACTACGCAACAGCAATGTACGAGGCAAGTAACTGGGTGCCATTTCTAATTACAATTACAAACTGGGATGGCACAAAACTCTACGGTTCTCAAAACGAGTTCTTCGGACTTAAAATAACAATTCAGAGTCAAGGTATCGTCCAGCCCTAGTGAAACCTAAACACTGCCAGGTGTATCACTCATCTCACGTGCCTCATGGATGCCAGGTGTCTCATGGCCACGTCCAGAGCCTGGACTGAATCCAGCGGGACCTGGAGCCGCCCGCTCACCAGCGTCTCCTGCAGCAGCCGCCATGACACCTTCGCCAGCCAGCGGATGGACACCTTAAAGATCCGGTCCTTCCCCTCACCTGGAATGGTCACCTCGAAGTCCACCTGAGATAAAACGGGCAACGGGATCAAAACACTTCGCAGCGCAACGATGTACGCAGAACGACTTCGCAGACTAAACGGCGCCTGACCTTCTCGCTCCCTATAGGAAGCGCCAGGACCGTGTAGATGTTCTTCTTGCCGTCGTATACCGGCTTGCGGTCGCCGAAGAGCTGTGGTTTGAAATGCTGTACCATATACTCCACGACTTCCCTGCGCAAGGGAGCGATTATTAGTACTAGTGTGACACAGAAGGCACCACCGTTAGCCATCACCCTCTGGGGGTTAACAGGAATTCACTCATTGATAAGATCGGATTAAAATAAGCACACAAACAAACATGACGCAGGTGCTCCTTAGGGATTCCGGCGCTACCTGTTGACTCGACGAGGACACTTATCGGGTTTGATGTCCACCTCGTAGTGGTAGACGTCCATCTTGGGGATCTCCACCTCAAAGTAGTTGGCCAGCAGCTTGATGGGCTTCCCGACGGTGCCCATGCCCGGCCTCCGCGGTGCCTGGAAGACCTGCTGCAGGGGCGGGGGGTACGGCCCCGCGGGCACTAAACGACAAGGAGTAATGGAAAGAGTGAGTGCTTATTACAGTTAATTATTAAACAGAATTTCGTTATCTATGATAGCGCTATATAAAAGCTGTGGAGGGACAAATCCTGCTACTTTGAAGTGCATCACGATATTTACGCTTGACATTCATTATGAGCGCTACCTCTTCTTACACACAAGGAGGCAGCACCGGAGGCTGAAAGAGTTGGCGAGTGGGAAACCGGCATCTGAAATCCTGATCTAGTTTTCTTACAATGCAATGCATTGATATTGCAGTGGTTCGATTTGTCATCATTACAAAATAAATGTATTAAAATGGAATCATCTTGTGTGTCAAAATCTTCCTGTGAAGTCTGTATTGATTTTTGCATCCCATCGTGGCTTTGGTGCATCATCTCATCACAACACATCACAACACACCATCAGATGTCATCATCTGAGAGAGTGATCAGGAGTGAGAGAAGACAGTATCTATGGGGATGAGATCACATGTATTACGGCTCAAAAGCGAGAGAGAGAGAGAGTTGGTGTTCAAGTATCGGTAAGGATGAGATCATTATTACAGCACACAATAGAATAACGAGAAAGAGAGGTAGATGAAGAGCAAGGAGAGAGAGAGAGAGGATGACACGGAGTAAGAAGAGATCAGGAGAGACAGGATTAAGTGCATAAGCAAAGAATTTGTGGACGTGGGGGACAAAAGATGGAAAGGGGAACAAAGACACAAGGGATGGGTGGCTGGATGGGGGGTAGGAAGGGGTCAGAGAAGCAAGAACAAGAGTTTTAGCATGCAGAGTTGATTATGTTTGAAATAATCCAGCTTTGGACATCCTGAGAAGAAGAAAAAGTTTTTGATTTTTAAAGACCTGGCCACCAAGTCAAGCGGATCAGATTGTTGTAGATAAACAAACAAACAAACAGTTTCGCAATGTCCTCATCGCCCCAGGATCCAAAAAACTCATAGACTTAACCCCTGTGCGTCCAAAAGCATTCTAACGTTAAGGTCGAGAACGCGCAACAGGGTGAGAGCGTGTTCAGAGCGATGCTCACGCTACCATTTCACAATCTTTTTGTTGGGAGATGTGACGCATTAAACGTTTGACTCGGCATGAACAAAACAAAATGGTACGGACATGATGTTTAGGTCCGAATAGCCGGATGAAATCAAACCATTTATCAGACGCAGGTTTTAAAACCATTGTTAAGGCCGTTGCTCAGTCTACGGAGACGGCAAGTGTTAGCATGCTAGCTAAAAACCCTCGCACGAGGATAAAAACACACGATGAGGAATGCGCTTTGCAATATGATAAAATACTGACATCACAATATTGTGGCTAATTTGTTTAGCGCTTTAACTATAAATTATGTAGGACACTATGAAGTAAACATGTACATATAATTAAAGCACTACATTAATCTCAAGTCTCTTCTTCTTCTTTGGAATTGAATAAGGTTCTAGCTTAATAATCTTTCGAAAGGTTCTAGCATGAGCCAAGGTTTGACCCCCAACCAGGTCACAGCACATATGTTTCATACACTTAGTCAAGGCTTTGGTTAAAACCTCTCACAACTTCATGTAAATAACGTGTTTATAAGAGCAACGCAGAGGGCTTGAATTCATCCATCATTCAATGTTGGGCTTTGGTGTTTGGATTTTTACTTTTCCTTCTGCTCCCAGTTTCCTCTTGCTTGCAGGTTTAATGCGCTGACGAGTCGACGGACCTCACAAAAACACAGTTTGCCATCATCACATGTTGGGCCGCATCCTGTGTCGGGTTTTATTCGTGGTTGGCCGAGTTTGGCGTTTGGCATCATTCAGTGTCGGCCTTCGCAGTTTGGCTTTCATTTCACCAACTTCTGCTCTCAGCTTCTGCTCGCTCGACACATATGTTGTACTGACAAGTTTAAGAATGCAGGTTACATGTTGGGTAGCGTTCAGTGTTGGGCTGCATTTGGTGTTGCTTGTGCGTAGCAGTGGGCCATATTCAGCTCCAGCGTTTCTCTTGCTTGCCCGTATGTTGTTCTGATGTCCAAAATTGCTAAAGTTAATTTACAATACACATCAAGTGCTGGGCTGCGTTCAGCGTCGGACACGAACCGTTTCCTCTTGCTCGCACATATGTCGCATCAAGTTTAAGAACCTCCAAAAAAAAAAAAAAAAAAAAAAAAAAAACAATACAATCTACAGGACACATTTAGAAGATTAGACCTTAATAGCGTTTTGATTTCCAAGCGGTTTTCTCAAGTTAAGTTGTTGAATCATGCCACAAAAATTCAAATAACATTTTAATTAAAAATACATGGCTCATCTAGACTATCTGGCAAAACAGGACTTTTTTTTTTTCTTTACACATTTTTTTTTGCTTTTCTCGGGCTGAACCAGTCACGCTGGGGTCAGATTTCAGTTTGCGCTAGGATGTGTCTATCTCTGAACTCTGAGAATTAGGGGTGTGAAACACAAGATGAGCGCTGACTCCTGCTTTATTGAGCGTGTTTTGGGGGGCAGGGAGAAAGCGAGGGAGTCGGAGCGCCAGAGAAAGGAGTTGGAGAAAGTAAGAGAGCGAGACTGACGCCCCCACATCACAGACGCGGCGCTCATAAACGCACCGTCCCCCCTCTACACACACACGCATTCCCAGCCTCACCATGGCGACTCCACAGCAACACACATTGTCATGGAGATGAGGCGACCCGCGGGTGTGTGGGGGGTTCGGAGCGCTCGTGTTGCGGTATCATATTGGGACGAGGACATCAATCTTTCCCCGCACGCCCACTCTAAGGGACGGGAGTGAGATCTGATTTAAAGAAATCCGATCCGATCCGATCGCTGCGCGGCCAGGTCGGTCGCGAACAGGTAGTGAGCGCGAAGGATAAGCGCTTACACACACGTATGAACACACACTCACATGCTGCGGCCAGAATGAAGGCAGATGGTTGGAGTGAGAGCCAGAGCCACAAGAGCGAGGACAATAGTCTGTCCCTCGTACCCCACCCCTCCTTAAGGATCTGAGACGGGGTAGAAGTGGAGGGCAGGAGCAGAAACCCGAGCTCTGATTGGTCCGGCATTCGGAGTCCAGATGTCTTGCTGATGGGCGTTTCCTCTCACCTCGCATTCAAACTTCACGTTCAGACTGCAAAAGAACCTTCAGGGACAAACGCGGCGAGGTCGGACAGGTGGTGCGTGCGTGATCGGCACACGTTTCAGCATGACACGCTCTCACGCTCCAACTGCAAGACATCATCGATACTTCAGCCGTCTTCACGAAACCAGGCTCGGTGGTTCTGGACACTTTTCCATCCGTCGGCAAAATCGATGCTTTGAGTTCGTGGATATTGAAACGTTTCCAACGGGGTTAAAATTTGTTTTGGTGTTCAGTATAAACGGGAACGATTTCATCGTGCAAACTCCATTTAACATTTAGGTAGTAGCTCTTATCCAAAGTAACGTTCACGTCAGGAGAATCCATTCCAAGCCTCGAGCTGACGATTAACAATAACGAATTATCACGTTATTTTGGACGGGTTTGCTCACGTTTTGGACATTCTGGCTGCTACTTGATCCTAATATCCCTCCTGCAGTCCTGGGTTTATCCATTACGCTGCACTGTTTTGGATTAGATGTAGTCTGATGTACCTGCAAGTGCACTCAGATTCATCGTCCTTATTACGCCGTCCATGTCACGTCATGGTATAATGCATGGCTCGACACTGATATTCTCATTCGCGAGCTATTGACAGATATCATCTTCACAACCAGCTGCCACGGGGTCAAATTCAATGGTGTTCGTTTCTTCTCAAAAGTAATGGCACTCAAAAGCAACGCAGGGTCACCATCCCCGTTCCTGGAGATCTATCACCCTGAAGACTTCAGCTCCAACCATAATGCCGTTGCCTCAAGAAGTTCTTGATCCAACTAAAGGAGTGGTCCTTTTAGTAAAAGGAAATGACCTGCAGGAAGGGACCGGCCTGGTAACCACTGCTTTATACCTTTAATACAGTTATGTAAACTGATCTCAGGTCAGTGATCTTACTCGGAGAAGTTCCTTGGGCTTAGTGTCAAAAATTGGGATTGGAGGAAAAAAAGAAAAACTCACATATAGTAAGATTAAACAATTCCAACTACAGGGGGTCTAAACGTCGTATGTCGAGATGGATGTGACCCGAGGACCTCCTGTATACCAGGTAATGTTGAACTGAACAAATAAGAGTAACAATTACTAGTTCAGCATCTAAACGCTATTTCAGCACAGCAGAACAATTTCAAATGTACTTCAAACTTTAGGCCACGCCTCCTACTGACGCCTGAGGGTTGGAGTAAAAATGGCCGCCGTGAACTGTGAGCTTCGATCTGTTCATGTTGCGAACACTAACCGGGTTCCCATTGCGGTTTTGCCCAAAATAGTGGCGATATATTATTTAAATTCGACAAAACACAAAATTGCAAATGGTCCGTGTGTCCATTAAGTACTGTTAAGCGGTTAAAGCTGGTTTTCTCCCCGCGTCATGGCTCCTACAGAGCGCTCTGTTCTCAGAAAGGCAGCGTTTGCTCAAGTCATGTGACTTAAAAAAAAATGTGTTTCGGTTTCAATTTTGCAAAATATTGCTTTGTCTCCAAAACCACCTCGTGTGAGAGTAAAAAGTTTTTTTGCGATATTTGAGTGTTTTCTAAATTCAGGGGTTGCCATTACTTGTTTTTTAGTTCACAATTTCAACGCTCTTACTGAAAGTATTAAAAAAAAAAAAGTGTAATTTGGGCCAACACACACACACACACACACACACACACACACACACACACACACACACACACAAACATCAGCAGCTGCATTCTTGATTCCTAAGTGTTTCAACTCTGGAACGCTTTACTGGCTTCATGGGAAGTTGGGAATACCAAACACGGAGCAAAAGTTGCTCTGATTAAAATCAACAGCTCGGTCATGTGTCCTTCCTGAGTAATTCATACTCCGACTGGACAGTGTGTCAATCTACTATAATTTTCTTTTCCAAAATCATTTTCCGGGGGGGGAATGACGACCGAGTAAATAATAATCCACTTCATTCATGTTACATCTGCGACTGTGTTTTCACAAGCCTGGTACTGATGTGTCAGCAAGCTGCCAGACATGAATCTACAGTCTGAGCTGGAAAGCAATCAGCCCCAGCTTCACGTCTGCACATTTTGTGTACTGCTTCTGGTGACACTTAAGACAACAAATAATACAGTATACTGATATAATAATAATAATAATACACTATCTGTATAAAAAAAATAAAAAAAAAAAATTAAAAAAAAAAAGCAGACTTAGCCCGGCTAGCTCATTTTCGCCACTGGACTTTACACGTCTCAGACACTAAACTTCTTTATTTGATAACCTTCTAGCAAAACTAAATACCTTAACCAACAATAGAGGAAAGGTTTAGTTTGAGACGTAACGGTTACGTACAAGTGTGATTACTGGCTACAATCCATCCTTTAGATGTGCACCTGTCCTGAGTGTGCAGAAAGTACTGCCTGTCTTTCAGGCTCGTACTCTTTTCAGCGGTGGTCCTGAGGAGCACTCGAGGGTTACTGACCTTGTGTTGACGTAACTACATCTGCCCCCATTTCACCAGGATCAATTATCCCTTGGGATCTTGCTGGGAGGTGCAAGATGTGGGTGTGTGCGTACAAGAGGCGTGGTTTATGAGAAGGATGGGGATGGGGGATGGGGATGAGGGGGTCGGGCCGGGGCTCTTAAGCTTCATCTCACCCAGGATTCCCACGACCCCCAACACCACCACCACACTTTCTTTTGCAAGTTCTGATTTGCTAGATGCATTTGGAGGTCACTGGCTATTGCTTTTAACGTTTTCGGGCAAAGCAGCATGACTTCCAGGTTTGCTGTGATGTGATTGGCTGCATCTAAGCCAAACATACAAATAAACAAACAAACAGTCTGTAATGTCATTCTGCAATGTGCAATGCTTTAGTGTGTGCATGGCTGCTACCATTCACGTGAAATATTCAAGGCAACACCCTCCAAGGTGTGTTACATTCATGCACTTGCACTACTGCTACTTTGTGCAAATGTACATGCCTGCATGTTGCATGCTTTTGCTCAAAGCCCATGAACATTTCTGAGAGAATAGCGCCTGTCTGTGTTGACCTACCAGCTCCAGATGGTCCCGGCTCCATCCCATTCACTCAGGCTCCCCCGCGGCTTTAACCTTATCCTTGTGAATAGTTAAATCGCCACGGCGGCGAGCCTGGAAGCGTGGCCGACTCTCAGGCTCCTTTCCTCGGCGTCCTAGCGGCTCTTCCTCCCCCCCTCCCGGCTGAACCCCCCAGTCGGAGCCCTCCACGGACCCCGAACACAATAGCTCCCCTTCGGCTGCTTTCTCCTTCTCCAGACTGCGGACGAACCTCGGGCTTATTTCCGTTGTCCGTATTCGTTGAGGTTTCTTTTTTTCGACAGTTTTCTTCCTGGCGGTGTGTTTATGTTCCTGCTCACCGTTCAAACACGACTCTCCAGAGGAACAACAAAAAAAACGGCCGAACAGTCAAACAAGCAGGCAGGGAGTCAATTCCACCCCGAAACACCCTCCTTCTCCTTTCCCCTCCTCCTCCTTCTTCTTCTCTTCCTCCGAGCGCTCAAATGTGTGCGCCATCATCAGGTTCATTCTTGGTGCTGCCCTCTAGTGGTCAGAAGTGACCGCTTCATGTTCAAGTGACTCATTCATTCATTCATTCAATTTCTTTATGGAAGCAGAGCCGCTCAAGATAATGCTAAATTAGTTTGCTAATTGCAAAATTGCTAACTCACCACTATGTTATGTTACGGTATGTTTTTTTCATACCGTACTAACCTCTTCAACAAGGTTTTAAAGGTCCACTATGTATGATTGCAAACACTTTTAAAAAATTTCCTGTAGTATCTCACCTTGAATTCAAGTGAACACATCAACTGAGTCAGACTTATATCTATAATAACTAAATAATATGGACAATGGACCTACCTTAATAACTTTGAGAATATAGCTATAGCTGTAATGCCCCAGCTGTCAGACTAATAATAATAATAATAATAATAATAATAGGCGGCACGGTGGTGTGGTGTGGTGATTAGCACTGTCGCCTCACAGCAAGAAGGTCCTGGGTTCGATCCCCGGGTCACCCAGGGTGTCTTTCTGTGTGGAGTT
>JAQQZR010000019.1:2941942-2953609 GCA_030068235.1 Notoglanidium macrostoma
GTGTGTTTTATTTATATTTATGCTTCCATTTATATTTACATATGTGCTTGCGCATGTTACAATAAATCACTGTACCTCTTGTCTCATTTTCCTAGCAAAATATAAAGAAATATAGGGGTATAGAAAGAAATGAGAAATATATATATATAGTCAGCCAAAAAATGTATACACTTCAGGAACACTTCTACACATAAATGTCTGGAAGCTAATAGCCACCACTTTGAGCAACTTCTGTAATTGTAGAGGTGATGTGATGTCTGAATAAATTTAGTATTAAGATATTTATACACATTTTTCTTTTCCTGAAGTGTGTATAGGTTTCTTGGCTAACTATATATATATATATATACATATATACATTAGAATTTTTTTAATGTAAGCACTAGCGTTTCCTTCAGAAAATGCAAATCTGGTTACAAGGTTGCGCCATACGCCTATGTTTTGTACATTTGTTTTACTTTTACTCCTTTTCCTTATCATAGGCTTAATAAAGTATTTTTACTTATGGCTTAGATTTCCTCATAAAACAACCTGGTGAAATAAAAGGCATTTACTGGCTAGTCAGGCGCCATTTGAATTAATATGAATATTTATTAGATTTCCCCGCCACCCTGCAAAAAGGAAATTCACGGCAGGGCTTTGGAATTTAGGATGGGAACTCCAGTCCTGCTCTTTATGATGAGCCGGTTCATTTCGCTCAGCTCAGCAATAAGAGCCCGATCTTTTGGCTCTTCACTTTAGCCAAATTTAGCAATATTTTGACCTATGATTGGTATGTGTACACTGATATCAGAATATAACAGAATATATCACACATATCAGAATGTAGGCTAATTATACTAAACCTTGCAATTTCCAGAATGCCATTTTTAAATTAAAATAATATATATTGAAACATCAATGTGAAAACAATAATTATTATACATGTATTTAAGATTTAGTTAAAACTGAACACAGTAAAGTTAAGTTTAATCATTTGTGGCATGTGGTTATTGTGCATAAATGTATGTAATTCTAATGCTACTGTGATGCCCATAACAAATAATAATGAAATGATAAATAAATAATAAACTATCGAAAGAACAGATTACACTCAAAATGGAACACGGTGTACCATATAGCAAATAATAAATAAATTACAATGTGAAAAATAGCAGCGTCAAATCGTTTTAACAGTGAAACCTTTTAAGATCGTATTTAAGGCACATTGGTATTAAGATTAATTATCAATTAATCAATATTAATTGTAATAATATTAATATAAAAGAACAAAGAAAATAAAAAAAGGAATCGGCTCTCAGCCAGGAGCCGGTTCCCAGTGTTACCATAAAGGAGAATCCGCCACTGGATTGACTGCTGCACCGCCCTGGCTCCACTGCTGCACCACTATTGGATTGACTGCTGCATCGCCCCTGGACTGACTGCTGCACCACCACTGGATCGTCAACGATGAGCTTCAGGAGAGACGACACGCTGGAGCACCAGGAGGAAGACCCTCAGCTCTGGTTTACCGGACTGCACAACCCCTGGAGCAGCAAGTTATCGAGTTTTCTCATTTTCATTTAAGCAAGTGCTTTAAGTATTACAAAAACACCTTATTTCCATTATCACGCATTATTACCCCCCAAAAATGGTCAAAACAGCAGCATCAATTAGGCGGAACCGCAATATAGCTTTAAGATCAGCGATCTTGTCGTTATTGTTTGGCTAATAGTTTTACACACACGATAATTAGCCTAAAGTTAGCACGTAGTAGATAAAATTGGCTAAGCTAACTAGCCAGCAGCATTAGCACATTGCTAATTGAGTATTGTAGCTATAAAGGTTACAACACTGCACACAGTTGTTAAAAACAAGCAGAAGCGCTTAAAATGTCACTAAACGTTTTAAAGTACAAGCAGCAAACTACAGGGAGCAAAGAGGAAAGAAGAAAACCGTGTTAACGCTTTCAGAAATGTGAATATTAGCATAAACAAACCATTCTGCTAATAGTTAAGATACATACTAATTAGCCTAATGTTACTGTGCTTGCTAGATTTGTTTTGTGTTTGTTAGCTTGTTAGTTAAGTCTGGCAGTTTACTTTAAGTTTGCTAAAAGTTCACTGAAGTCAAATAGCTACGCTGAGGAGGAATATTAGCGAAGCTAAGATTAGCTAGCCGGCTAGTTAGCATAGCTAATGTAAGTAAAGTAATGTTTTTCAGTGATCAGGGTTTTATTTGTATATTTATCAGGTTGAAAAACAGTGAATAGACACTGCAGAAAGTAATAACCGTGTTAAACAGGTACAAATGCTTACAATAACATTACAAAAATTATGTCCTAGCTTATTATCTATTTCATGTGTGTGGTTCAGCTACTACTGTTGCACTGTCTGAGAAAGAAAACTGTCAGTTTAATGATAGATGACCTGCAGCTTTCACAGGAACTAATCTTTTCAATCACACCAATGTAATCCAGTGAATTTTACCATCCCTAGTAAGCACTGTTAGAGGAGGATTACAGTAAAATTGGTTAAATATATTTTGTATAGATGACAATTTAGAGTGAGAATTTCCTGCTGTACAAAACAGACGCTCTGTTATTAAAAGAAAGATTTCTGAGTCCTTTGACGAGATGTGCAGATGTGTCTCACTGTCTGTACGTCTCTTTATACGCAGGGACACAGACGGAGGAAACAGTGTTTGACCTGTTTGACCTTTACAGAACCTGTACCCTTTGAGGAACCCATCCCCTTTGAGCAACCCATCCCCTTTGAGGGCCTCATCCACTTCACAGAACCCATCCCCTGCATGGATCCTGTCTCCTGTATGTGACCCGTCCCCTTTGATGAGCCCGTCCCCTTTTATGAGCCCATCCCCTTTTATGAGCCAGTCCCCTTTGAGGATCCCATTCCCTTTTTGGAATCCTCCCCACTTATGGAGCAACTCACCTTTATCGAGCATGTCCCCTGTATGGAATCCGTCCCCTTTCATGAGCCCGTCCCATTCTACTCCTCCTGGTCCCCATCCTCACATAGTGGACACATACCATGCCTAGGGTTTGGTCAGCCGAATGTCACTCACTTTGTGAGGATTCCTGTCCAATGCCAGGGGATAAGGAGGAGGCGGGATGAAGAGGACACTGATGATGGAGCCCCTCCTAGTAGGAGGCAGCATGTTGAGGAGATTTAGGAGGGAGGACTTTATCAGTGGTCCTAATCCCAATTTGTATTATTCTAATATTTATGAATGAGCTATACTTTTCAAAATCTTGACCTCATCACATCATATTCGTCATTCAATTTGTGGTAAGTATATGTGGTGTGTATTTTACCCGAGGCTCCAGGAATAGTCTTTTTTAAATTAATGGTAAGTATTTCACCGATAGGCTCAGGAATAAATTTTTTTTTTAATTAATGGTAAGTATTTCACCCATAGGCTCCAGGTGTAAATTAATTATTTTTTTAAATTAATGGTAAGTATTTCACCCATAGGCTCCAAGAATATTCTTTTTTAAATTACCAATTAAACCAATAAACCAATTTTATAATTGGGCCTTTAATATGATTGTGATATAATTTATTAAAAATAATAATAATTTTAGATTAAAGCAGATATAGCAATTATTGTTTTTTTTTTATTAGATAACTTTATGTAGGACTGGTTAATGACATAAACTAGTATAATTAATAGTAATAAAATAGTAATAAAATTCATACCCATTAGTGCATAGTAAGGTATGTGTTCATGTAAATATGTATATATTAGTTCTGTAAGATTAATAAGTTTAAGATTAACGGCTAACAAATGACAAACATTTAAAGTTTATAGCGCGTGATTCCAAATATACGACAATTATTTGCCAACAGTAACAATGATTAATTTATTAATGACATATTACATATTTTAATTATTTATAGCTAAATTTCAGAAAGTGTAACTAATAAATGGATAGGTTTATGATGACTTAATTGCAGGGACTTTTTGCTTTTAAATAATCAATAAATAAATTTATTTAATAAATTTTTTCAACACTCACCTGCTCTCTTAAGTGTCTCTTTCTTATAACACACTATATGCATTTCTCATTGGTTTCATATAATTACAGTGTAGAAATATAACTTCATTTGAAACCTTGGTGTTCAGAAGTAATGGCACTGCTTTCTTCACAAGCAAATACATTCATTCCTTCTCACGAGTGATCGCAAATAGTGTACAGGTGAAAGTTACAAACTAATGCACCATGACGAACAAACTTCAGGAGTTCAGGAGGGTTTAGATAACCAGTTTCATACTTTCTCTTTACACATTATCATACATTCTGAATGAACCTTGAAGACTATACACTGTAAAAAAATATTCTTTTTATGGTTCAAATAAATTAAGCAGCTCAAGCAAGACAAAACATAAATATAGTGAAAGAAATACTGTATCTACATATAGATACAGAGGGTGGATGAATTTAAGTGCTTACAAGGTCAACTTCCAAAGCAAGTAGATCATCATCTGTCACCTGGAATTAGTCATTGCTGGATCACAGTGATGGAGTACAAAGAGAAATAAAACCAAATATACAGTAACAGTTAAAAAAAAAAAAGGAACCAGTGAAAACAGACAAAGGAACAAAAAAGTGCAACAGGAAATGTGTGTGAATGGTGTTTGTAACAAAAACGATGCAGTGATATGATCTGCTGTTTATTTGTTTAAAAAAACATTAGAATCATTAGTGTGTAGAACATTAATATGTAGTGGTAACAATACAAGGTATATTGTATAAGGTATTAACTCCAATAAAGCAACTTTTTTAATGGGAATGTATTATTTTGGTATGAAGAAAATACATTTATTTACACTACTAAAGGTTCAAGACCCAAAGAACAATAAACACATGCTGACAACAGATTTTTTGACACGAAAATCGTCAAAAAGGCCTGCAGGAGTCACATGTGATGGTCCCTGCAAGCACAAGATCCGCAGATTTAAACAGGTGGATTCAGGTGCAGCTCCTGCTCAGCCGGAGTGAAAACCTGCATGCAGAACTGCCCATTGTATACTATATATATTTTTTTCCAATATGTAATCGTTACCATATTTGTAAAATCTAAAATACAATTTGTTTATTTTTGTCCAGAAACAGGTGTAAATAATTATTTTAGCCGTTTAACTCCAATCACTGAGTACTATCTCACGAGCGCCCCCTACAAACCGGAAGTATTGAGAGTGTTAATTCTACGGTTTACTTTTTTAATCGAACGTCATTAAAGAATTTCAGGAAGTAATATTTATAACAAGATGTCAAGAAGCTTACATCGTGCATTCTACATACAGAACAATCACGTTATTTACGTGTTATAAGTTTTACAATTTATCGTTATCACAAACTACAATCACTCTAACCCCGGAAACAGTTTGACGGTCAGCAACATGTACTTCCTGTTATCGCACTTACTGTTTCCGTTTTGTTCGCGACTTTGTAAAAAGGTTTCGGGACTGGTAAAAGTATGCATGATTATAACTCCTCCTCCTCCTCCTCCTACTACTACTAATTATTATTATTATTATTATTATTGGCAGTAGTGGTAGTAGTATATTAGTAGTAGTATATTAATATTGATATCATAATAGAAATGGGCCATAAGATAAAAAAAATCTCTAAAAACAACTTAAAAAAATATACTTAAGCATACATTTATTATTATTATTTTAATTTTTATTATTATTATTATTATTAAGAGAATATTAAGAAATTATACAGTATTACAGAAAAAACAAATAAATGCATTTATTTCTATTTTCGCGTAAACGTAAAGCAAATATAAGACAATTTCTCTCTCTCTCTCTCTCTCTCTATATATATATATATATATATATATATATATATATATAATATAAGGATATTTATATCATGAAATTTATTACATATTTAAATATATTTATTATAGTTATTATGCAACATATTACATTTTGTTCCTTGTTTTGAAGCCGTTCAGCTTTGAAACTACTCGTGTTTCCGGGAACGTCACTTCCTGTCGGAGCTGAAGCTGACGTCACCGCACAGACAGGTTAGTGAGTTGGATCTTTTGATATTTCAGTTTAAAATGTCTGGAAATTTAAAGAGGGAAGCATGAAGCGATTCGGGTTTGTTTGAATGAAAGTTTGTGTTTTTATTTCGCCATCTTGCGACAGTGTTACTTGTTATTAAAGTGTTTCTTGGTTTCGAGTTTGACACAAACCTTCCTGGCCTCTTCAGGCATCCAGCTACACTGAGACGTGTTAATGAATGATCAGCACTTAATGAACTCACTGCTCCTCCATGCTGAATCAACGGGTCCCTGTGCTAAATACTGAGCTGATGTCTGGCTTGTCAGATTTTCGAAGTATTATTGATAAGGCTGTGTGTGTGTGTGTGTGTGTGTGTGTGTGTGAGAGAGAGAGAGAGAGAGGGGGGGGGGGTATTTATAACACATTTATTCATCCCAGCATGCATCCCAGTTGAGTGTGATTGGGGAAGCAGCCTAATCACAAGCGCCTGACAAAGCTGATCAGCTGTCCCAGACAACATTTACTGCATTCCAGAATTTTCTGTCTGTGTTTATTTTTGGTTCGTGAAAAGTTCTGAGAACAGATTGATTTTCCAGGAACATTTTTTCAAGGGAAATATACTGTACAGTAAATTTACGTTACAGAGAATGTTCCCATAACGTTCCCTTAACATGTACATAACTTTTGCCATAACCCAGGATGGGTCTGAGAATGTTCTCCCAATGTTCCTAGAACAATCATTTAACCGTCTTGCCAGGAATCTTGAACTAGCCAGAGATAGTTTGGAGAACGTTCACCGAGCGTGATTTATATGAATCTCTCAAGAACTCTGCATTAAAATGGGACATTTTGGAGAACGTTCAGTTAACATTCTGGTAACCTTTTAAATCATTTAGATCTTTTGGGAATCTTGCATTAACATGAGATGGTTTGGAGAACATTCCCCTAAAGTTCTGGAAACCTTTCAATTAATTGAATCTTTTGGGAAACTTGCACCAACCCAGAATGGTTTGGAGAACATTTGCATAACGTTAAAACACTTTGAACTTCTCAGGAACCTGGCAGGATGATTGTGAGAATGTTCTCGTAACACTCTGGCAAATAATGTGATCCTTTGGGAACCTTGCACTAACCCAGGTTAATCTGGAGAACATTTCCAGACGTTCTGCTAATCTTTAAATAGCATGAACCTTCCAGGAACATCAGGGGAACATCCCGTAGACCAGCATGTCCCTTTTGATAGTCAATAATTTAAAGTTCCCTGAATAATGCTGACTTTAACACAAATAAAACATGCCTAGAATGTTATTAAATGGCTCTCAAAAAATACTAAATGGAAACCAAATGCTGACGTTTGTGGAAATGTTTTTGTGTTTGTTTGGGTTGTATCAGTCACGTTAAAATGCTTTTCGTTTTGTAGTATTGCTCTTATCTAAACCAGTTTCTCGCACTCAGATGTCTTGGATCCGTGAAGGAGAATTAAGCCTTCTTGAAAGGCTCTCTGCCAACATCCTAAAGGTGATTTTTTTTTTTTTCTTTTATTATCCTCGCCTGTAAGAGTCGAGTCTGCCTATTCCTCAACGATGCCCTGACAGTTTGTTTTTTTTATTATTAAATGTATTGCTTAAATTCTGCTATGTTTTTATCATAATTCTGCTTTTTTGCTACATCCCAAAAACATTTAGCATCACGTGTCTCATTATTTCTCTAATTCCACTGTACTGTTCTTGGCCAGAGAAACAGTCGTTTCTCTCGTCTGTTTTTTCTTCACCGTGCTGTGCATTTATGTGTCCGCAGGCAGGACCGATGCCCAGACATGTGGCCTTTATTATGGACGGGAACAGACGTTATGCACTCAAAAGACACGTGGAAAGACAGGAGGGCCACACTCAGGGCTTCGACAAGCTGGCTGAAGTGAGTTCATTTCCGCTCATGCCGCAGAAAAGGTTGAATAGAACCTTTATTACATGGAACTTTAAATGGATGAAAAGTCCGGGTTGCCATTCATTCATAAATAAAAAACATTGATAAATTGTTGTCCTATAAGTGGAATAAAACACTTCAACCATTTTCACAAAACGGGTATGGTTACAGATTCGCGTCATTAATTGGTAGACTATATTTGCATTGCTGTTGGGCTTTTTTTTGGGGTACGTCTACTCTGAGTGTCTTTCACAGAACTAAAGAAAGTGAGTGCGACTACATTTTTGCAACGTTTGTCACCTCCCAGCTCGGGTGTGAGAATTTTGAAAAGCGATGCTTCCCGCTAGAACACCAGCTTGAGCAGTAGACATGAGGAGATGAACAGCGACTAAAATGATAGTGACCATTATTTGTTCCTCGATATTGATTGATATTACTTCAAACACTATGACGAGTACATAAATTTTTTTTTTTTTTTTTTTTTTTTTTTTTTTTTTTGCACTTTATTAAAACTAAAAGATGTAACTTTAATTTGTGCAAATACAATCAAGTGCCAATCTTTTTAAAATGCATATAAACACACTTCGACTTAAAGGAAATACATATACTATACATATACACTGCAATATTCTACACTTGGATTAGGTATAAAAGTCACACTTAATTCATTGAGAAAACTTTTAATACATTCGGTATAGGCCAACTATTATTTATTAACAAGTGTTATTACAATATTAAATAAGTTACTACATAAGGTAGACATTTTCTTTCTTCGTTTTTTTTTTTTTTTTTGCATAATAGTACCACATTGTGCGTTTTAAATGAAATACCCCTGACGCACCTCTACATTCAGACATGCCAGAGGTAATAATAGCAAGGAAAAACAACCTGAGACAACATGAGGGAGGAAAAATTAAAAACCCTTGAAGAAGAGTAAAGACAAATGGTACTAAGTGTGCTGAAAGGATCTTCATTGTGAGCAGATTCTGAGTCCTGGGATGCGCAAAAGGACAGTCATTATGTTTACAGCAGCAAGAAGGAACGAATCTACTTTTCCTTGATGTGTTCTTTGTTCCCCTTCGTCAGACGCTTCGATGGTGTCTAAACCTGGGCATCCACGAGGTAACGGTGTATGCCTTCAGCATAGAGAACTTCAAACGCTCCGAAGAGGAAGTGGACGGCCTGATGGAGCTGGCTAAAGAGAAGTTCCTCCGGCTGCTCGAAGAGCAGTGAGTCTGGCCGAATGGACATGATGGTGTAATAAATATTGGTCATACTGTACATGTGAGCGCATCAAGAGTCCATTTGTGTGTTTGTGGTTTTGCTTTTAATTCTAGAGAGAAGCTTAAGAAGCACGGCGTGTGTATTCGGGTGTTGGGAGACCTGACGTTGCTGCCTGAAGATCTCCAGCGGCTCATTGCTAAAGCTGTGGTTTCCACTAAAGCACACAACAAGTATGATTAGTTAGCTGAGATCATCAGTGCCTCGTGTTTTTATTCCGTGACGTTTGGGACAACGAGGAAAAGTCTATCTCACCTGAGCTCTTTTACAAATATTTCTCTTAATGTAATGCAGAGTTGCTGATCTGGTTTAGGACGCGCTCGTTTTAGCCGTAGCGTTTTGACCTCTTGCTATGGCGACACAGGACACACCTTTTTTTTCACGTTCGTATAGATACGGAAATTATTTTTTTTTTGGTGCCATCGCGTCCACCAGTTTTTTCAGATTTCACTCCCGAGGCCCATCTCCGTAAATATTGTGACGTAGCCAAAAATAAGCATAACGTTTGATGGATTTTTAATATATTCGTAAAGCTCAAATTTAAACTGTACTTTTTGGATGATATATTTACATAAAAGAGATTGGTTGAGATCGACGCCCATTTTATGAAGCGGTTGTTGGACCCCAAACATGCCTTTATTATGTGTAATGGAAAATGATGCAAATTTCAGTCTGATATAAAAATCCTTTTTTTTCCCAATTCAGTCTTTCAGTTCGGAGGCTACACTTTAATTGTGCTTCTTTTTTTTTTTTCCACGCCTGATAGGTGTTTTCTGAATGTTTGCTTTGCGTATACGTCAAGACACGAAATCGCCAACGCGGTCAGAGAGATGGCTTGGGGAGCCGAGCAGGGCCTCATAAAGTCCAGGTAATATTTTTCTTCCCCCCTAACAAGATCCTCATTGCAGTCCTGTATGAATAGCTCATGTCCTGAATATCATCACTCTCCCTTCGCGACATCTGGGCAGCATTTTTCTCCAGAAATAAACAACGACTATGAACGTGTCTCTGTCAGAAGGAAGCTTAAGGATAACCGGCTTCCTTAATTCTGATAAATATGAAGCATCTCATGAGTTTTGAATCACAATAACTCTAGTGATAACCCATTTTATACTACAGATTACTGTGTTGTAGGTGTTTGGGAAGCTGATGGCACACTGATTTGCCTTGCTTCTTGGTTATAAGGCATCAACACATGATAGTTAGGCATCTTTATCCGAGTTATTTGCTCGTAGCAATCCAGCTGCCGTAACCTTTCAAATCCAGGGTCAGAAATAGACAGTGGAATGTAATTTTAGTTTTCCTGCATGAAGAAAAAACGCGAGTAATGAGGTGACAGACACCAAAAGTCTCAAGTTTCAGCAGTAACACATTCTGCTCTATTCTGCACTCGCGCTCTCTCTCTCTCTCTCTCTCCTTCATCTCTTGCAGCCTTTCTCTCGCGTCCTCTCTCACTGTCTCTCTTGATTTCGTTCTCGCCTGCTCTCACTCACACTCTTGCATCCTTCTCTTTCTCTTTTACTCTCTTTCTCTG
Source organism: Notoglanidium macrostoma (assembly GCA_030068235.1). Taxonomy (NCBI): domain Eukaryota; kingdom Metazoa; phylum Chordata; class Actinopteri; order Siluriformes; family Auchenoglanididae; genus Notoglanidium; species Notoglanidium macrostoma. The sequence continues at coordinate 2,952,702 of JAQQZR010000019.1, forward strand.
TAGCATTCTTCCTGTCTCTCTATCTTGCGCTCTCTCTCTCTCTCTCTCCTGCGCTCACTTCTTTCTGCCTCTCCTTCCCTTTTTTCTCTGTCTCTCTCCTTGTCTCTCTCTCTCCCCCCTCCCCCTTTCCTCCATCACCGCTTCCTGCCTTTCTCTTTCATCGTCTTTCTCTTTCCTTCTCTCTCTCTCACCTTGTCTCTTGCTCTCTCTCTCTCACTCTCGCTTGCCTCCTTCTCTTTCTCTTCCTTTCTCACTGCCTCTCTTTCTCTGTAACATTCTTCCTGTCTCTCTCTCTGCTCTCTCTTTCTTTCTTCCTCTCATCTCTTTCGCTGTAGCTCTCTGCCTCGCCCTTTCTCTCCCTATCTCTATCTATCTCTCACTCTATTCCCTTAACTCTCTGACTCTCTCTCTCTCTCTCTCTCTCTTATAGTTATTTATATGTCCATAGACATGCTGAAAGCTTTAACAGACAAGCTAAAGTTAGTCATATGTCAGTCAGGACAGAACCGAGAACTCAATCACAGCACCATTAGCTCCTTCATTACTTTCTGTAACTGAGTTTTATATATTCGTTCAGCTGCTGTGGACCAAATTAAAGCCTGAGGAAAATGTAATCGCTCTCAAACTAATTGTTCTAATTATACATGCCTAACTTGATTTTGCACTAGAAGTCCAGTATTCATCTGTTTTCATGTATATGCTCACAAGATGATTTTTACAGTTTTTGCAACAGAAGTGGCGTATCAAGTGAAGTATGAGTATGGAAATATGTATATATAATATATGTACACTACCAGTCAAAAGTTTGCACACCTTGTCTTTCAGAGGTTTTTCTTTTTTTTGTTTGTTTTCTACATTGTAAAACAATACTGAATACCTCAAACTATGAAGCAACACATATACTGAAT
>JAQQZR010000019.1:2956535-2971400 GCA_030068235.1 Notoglanidium macrostoma
GCCTTCTTAATGCGTTTGAGACATACAGTAACTAGTAAATGGGAAATGATAAAAATACAGTATTTTTTTATAACAGCTCTATTGAACAACTGGAGTAATCCATATCATGTCAACAACCGCTCAACTAAGTAAAGAGAAACGACAGTCCATCATTACTTTAAGACATGAAGTGCCTTTTATGTAATAAAAATAAAGAAAAACCCTTGAATTAGAAGGCGTGTACAAACTTTTGACTGATAGTGAATGAGTATGGTTATATGTGTTTATGTATAGTCTAAATTCATTTTCAGTCAATTTTCTGACGTGTGTGTGTTTTTATTTTTTTTTCTAGTGACGTCTCCGAAGCGCTCCTGAGTCAATGCCTGTACACCAGCAGCTCTCCCAACCCTGATCTCCTGATTCGCACTTCTGGAGAGGTGCGCCTCAGCGACTTCCTGCTCTGGCAGGTACGGAAGCCCACAGGGCCCGAACTGCCCTTCCAGATCATCACAGCTTTTCATTTCCTTTTTTCCTGGAGATTTTAAGTCCTGCACTGAATGTAACTTGCACTCACTTTACAAAAGATTAGCCCCGCCCACTTCACATCCAATTTCTGCGCAAATTTTCTGGAGAGGTTGCTGAGGTTCACTCGCAGAGTGCGATTAAAGTCTATAGTGTGACGCAACCTTACATTCACAGAGCTAATAACATGACACTACAAAGTGTCAGGAGTGATTATTAGCTGCGGAAGTAAAGCAACCGTTGGTGAAGTGGGCAGTCCAGGAGAGGCACTAAAGTTGTACTGAATTTAACTTTATGCAAATGAGAAGCAAAGCGATGTGGTGACTGCCAATGAGCATCAGGATGCCGGGACTTCTTTTTTTTCCCCCTGTCTTTGTGTTCTTTCATATCCAGCTGCCATGTAGTCCAGTGATTGTTAGATGCTAAGTAAGGGAAAAACACTTAGGTGTATTTTTTTTTTTTTACAAGGAAATAATGAACGACAGGTTGGTGTGATGTAGCCTGTAGTTACACAGAGTTTCTATTATCACCCTGAAGTTGATTATTTTTCCAATGATAAATGACCTAAATTTTTATTCTATCATCACCACACCATATGGTCAAAAGTTTGTGGACACCATACCATCGTGAACAAATGTGCATGCTGAATATCCTATTCCAGATTTATTCCCCCTTTGTTGCTATAATAACCTCCACTTTACTGAGAAGGCTTTCCACTAGATTAGCTTGATTTCCACTAGCGTGACTGTGGGAACTGTGGGAAAACGTACAGCTTTACTTCTGACTGTTACAAAGCACTGACACCGAAGACTCTTCCGAAAACACGCTAATATAAACCTTGCAAAAGTCAAAAAGCTGCTGTAGAATAAAATTCATATCCTGACCAATCAGAATCCATTATTCTATGACGTATAAAGATATTTAGTTGCTCAACAAATAATTTCATCCACCATCAATTTTGTGACATGCTGATGAGGCTGACCTGCATCTATGTATAATTAAAATAGCTAAGACTAATTGTGTTGAGAGGTGAAGTTGCACTCTTGTGTCAATGTTTTTTGTTGCTTTCCCCACAGACGTCCCACTCTTGCATAGTGTTCCAGTCCATCCTCTGGCCAGAATACTCTTTCTGGAACCTGTGCGAGGCGATTTTACAATACCAGCTGAATTATCGCTCCATCCAGGTAAGACGACAGCCTGAGACTTTCAGCAAGAAACTCAGGAGAGGTTGGAAATTGCAAAATTTGCAAAAATTTTTAAACCACAAAGAATACCGATATCTTTAAATAAGGACGGATCTGTTGGGTGGCCAGCGTTAAAAAAAGGGGCTGCCAACAATTTACCTGTAGCATTTACAATTTTTTGACCCCTTGCTATGAGGATATAGGAGACACCTGAAAAATACACTCTTCTGCTTTTTCATCTGAAGCAACGATCAGACCAAGCCCAGGTAAAATTCACGCTACAGTAGAGCCAATTCATTGAAACTGAAAGGGCACAGGATTATATAGGGCACAGGAAAATATATTGCTTAAGCTGTTAGCATGGTGACGTTTCACCCACCAACGTTCTTTTTCTGGTCAAATTCTGTTTTTTGTTTTTTCTTTGCTTGAAAGGATTTTCATATTACCAATGTTGGCATATCTCGTAATCTTTCACTTAATCGCTTGGGCATTGATAAATAAAATGCAATTTTTTTGTAATTTTATAAAAAAATAAACCAGTTTTCCTAGTGTACATGAACTAGGTCATGTAAAATTATAGAGGCGTCCATATTGGACCATTTCGTTAACACAGTATGATCTCATTCCACGTCCTAGGCTCCTCCTCCTAAAATCCGAGGTCGTAGTTTTACCACACAGCTGAAGATTATGCAGATGATAACAGGGTTCTTTTTGGGAGTTTGCTTTCTATCTGATCTCATTTTGTGGAATAAGTATGTTGTGAAGTGAATATATACAAATGTACTTATGAAAGATTTTTGCCTGAGCTCTATCTCTCAACCAGAATTGGCCACTAAATCTACGTACGGTGTTATGTTATGTGATAGAAAGCACGGGAGCTGCACAGAGAGGCTGAAGAGGCTCAACAACTAGAGTCTGATCGCTCGTGTGTAGCCGAACTTCTTCATCAGGGTGGAAATGGCAAACCCGTGGACGCCCGGTCCCGTCATGCGGCGCTGCTGAGCTACACGGCCAGCCGCGAGGAGAGAGTGAGCCGCTTCCTCGGTGCCCTCCATCAGAAAAGAGACACTTTCTTCGAACATATGAGCAGCCCAACAGCTGTTGCTTAAACTTCTGTTGTTAGAAATTATGCAGTCCTCGCGCGCTTTAACTGCTTCCAAGACATCCGATTCGGTTTTCCAGCTAATTCCGAATCTCTTAATGTGTTTAATCGGTTGTGTCAGATCAGAGAAGCGCTGTGTAGGGCTGTGCTGCTGGATACAACATGGCTGCCTATGGATGTGGTTCTAAAGCCATGAGCATGAAAAGATTTTTATATTTACTGATTTGTATATAGTTTCAATGATCAGGATGGTGTACCCAGTTTTATGGGGACCTGAGCTATTTATAGTCGTCTCAAAGATGATTGTCAACACTAGATACATGAAACTATTTCAATGTCTGTTTTAATGCCTTTGAGGTGTATGAGTTGCAGAACGTGTAGCTCTAAAATGTCATTCTTGAGCTGTGTTTCAAATTACGTACTGTTCTAAAGTATTTCCAGTTATCGTAACCGTCCAGTTTGTTCAAGCTGAGGAATATGAACAAATTGTAGTACAGTTTTTTTTTTTTTATTAACAATGTAGAGTATTTGTAGTGTAGAGTAATTTTCGTTTGCACCAAGCCACCCCATCATGCACCACAGAAGAAGAAGGACTGGTAGCTGATAACAACATGGCCACCAATGACAGCTCTTTGTCTGTTGTGCGTCTTGTCTGTCTCAAAACTGCTAGAAGGACATTCTGAAAGGGAGAAAAAAAAAAACCTTGAAGACTTTTCTTTGTCCCCCAAGCCACTTCATTCCTGTATTGAGATTACATATAACTCTTGAGTTACCATTGAAGAAACAGGGCATAGTCAGGAGTCCAAGAGAGCCTAATTTTCAGTGGTTGGAAAAAGATAGTATACTCTCAGCTGTCAATCAGAGCAACACTAGCCAATTGTGGGAGTCTGTGAGCTCATGTATGTGGAAGAGGGTAGATGGCACTTTCCTCCGAGTGTGTTCCACTGCCCTGTGATGCAGCAGTTTGAAAAGGTGCAGTGGTTTCACATGTGTCAGAGAAAGTATGTATTACTTTTTGCTGTCCCTGGTTGATAGCTGGCATGTGATGGGGAGAGCTAGCTAGTGGTTGGGAACTGACAAATGACCAAATTGGGAAAAGATTGGGGAAACAATGGAAGTTTATAATAGTCAAAAGTTCTGACTGGGAGGAAGGCAGATTTTGTAGGACCAAACATTCAAACAGAAGCCTGAAATAAAGAAGCTAATCAGAAGCACTGCATAGCAATAATGCTAATCACAGTTTGTCTATAGTACTCTTGAAATGACATGATTATTACAGATCCAGAGAAAACAATGTTGGTTAAATTATCCAGTTAACTCGAATATCTGAATTAATGCCCCTTTCATGAGCCCACTTAAAAAGTCTGATCTACACACTAATCTTACATTATACATTATATACATTATATAGAACATGTACCTTTTGTGATTTGAGATACAGCTATTGACCAAGTTCACTGGACACCATGGTTACACCGTTAGTGGAACCTTTGCTTAGTGATTTTCTAAGCAAACCAGTGCTGCCACGTCCTCAAAGGAATGAAGAGTCCGGACTGCTTGAGATTAATGTGACCACGTGTATTGAAAGCAAATGTCTTACTAAATAAAATATGAAAAAAAATAATTTTGATGCCTTTTTGTAATTCACGTCATTAAGTTCTGAAAAATGTGGAAAAGTATATAATTAAAAAAAAAGCCCTCAAAATATAGATATTCAAAATATTCTGTCAAATATGCTAACAAGGTAACTAGTAATAAAGTCTAAAAAGTTTTTCAAACAAGCAGGAGAAAAACTTTTTAAATGGTCTGAGTTTTTCCACATAGAATGTGAACTGAGTCATGACAGGACAGGAAAGTTTTGCAGTCTTGGTGAACACAGTCGTCTTCACATTTGCATCAGGGTTGAGCTCAGTTCAAGATTGAACTACTGGGATTCTAAGTGACAAAGGTTTATGGCAGACAAAAGCCTCCACAGCAGCTTGGACATTGATACTCTGGAACTGTACTGGAAAGATGAAAACCATTCTTCCAAAATACATTTTTCCCAGTTGTTTTTTTCATCATGGTGGTGTACAACACAGTAAGATGTTGCTCCAAAATCACCCATAGGTGTTCAATCGATTTGAGATTTGGTGACTGCGAAGGCCATCGCATCTGATTTGTGTCATTTTCATGCTTATCAAACCATCCTCATGCTTTGTGGATCGAGACTAGTCATCCTGGAAGAGAATACTCCCATCAGAGATCAGCGATCCCTGCTTTAATCATGATAACAAGATCTAAGTGACCTGTTGGGGTTGGATAGAAGGAGCTTCAATCTCAAATACTGCTCCGCTGGCACATGTTTGAAAAGAAATAATGAGTAAAGGAATGTCTGTATTTAGACAGTATAAGGAATAAAACACATGGGAGTGTGCTATTACGGGAAAATAATCCATGACATGGTGGAGTGACATGGTGCAGCTCGAATTGACCCATAAGAATTTTTTTCCTTTAAGAGCATGTTCCAAAGTGTTTTATTCCTCAATGTGCCAAATGGTAAAAGGTATAGTTTATTAATGAAAAGCACGTTGTGCTTAACCATGTATAGTTACTTTTAATGTTACGGAATGTCTGCAAGACAAGTTATTTCCTGTTATCACTGACCATCACATCCGTATGTGGTTCTTCCATAAACTGTTGGGGCAAAGATGGAAGCACAGAATAGTGTAGGATATCTTTGTATGTCTTAGGGGCGGCACGGTGGTGTGGTGGTTAACACTGTCGCCTCACAGCAAGAAGGTCCTGGGTTCGATCCCCGGGTCACCCTGTGTGCCTTTCTGTGCGGAGTTTGCATGTTCCCCCCGTGCGTGCGTGGGTTTCCTCGGAGATGCAGATTAGGTCAACTGGCTACTCTAAATTGCCATGTTCACATAGGTGTGAATGCGAGCATGGGTGGTTGTTTGTCTGTGTTGGCCTGTGGTGGACTGGCGGTGGACTGTACCCCGCCTCTTGCCCGAAGATGCTGGGATTGGCTCCAGCGTCCCCGCGACCCAGATGGATAAAGCGGTATAGATAATGGATGGATGGATGGATGGATGGATGTCTTAGTATGCTATAGCATACAAATACAATTTCCTTTGAATTTGTATTTGCTCAAACCTGTTCCATCATGACAACGCCAATGTGCACAAAAAAATAAAACGACCTCCATGAAGACATGGTTTGCCAAGGTTGGAGAGAAAAAACTAGTCTTGACCTCAACCCCACTGAACACCTTTGGGATGAACAGGAACGTGCACCCCAGACCTCCTCACCTGACCCCACTAAAGCTTTCTCACTAGAGTGGAGGTTATTTTTAACATTAAGGAGGGATTAAATATGGAATGGGATGTTTAAAAGAACACATGTGGGTGTGATGGTGATGTGTTCAAAATCTTTTGGCCATCTTTCGGCGTCAAAGCGACACAAACAGACACAGCAGCGCCCCTCCCGTTTAAACTATCCTTCCTGCTTTATTTTCTTTGCGCATGTCTCTTTAAAACCTAAGCCCTGCCCAGGGCACGTGACCACGACAGCAGCCAATGGCTGAGTTCGAAATGAAAAATCTGGTTTAAACCGGTTTCCTATCTTAATATTTCAATATAAAAAACTAAATAAACATACACAGCCGTTATTGTATTTAGCACACTGTAAGGAGAGCACCACGGTGTCCCGCGTCTGAACCCTCACCTCCACAAAAAAACCTGATTTTTTTCTGATTTTTTTCCCCCTCTGCCATTTTAAAAGCCAGGATGCCTAAAAGAAAGGTAAGACCTTGGCTTATCCACGACATTATCTACATATTTAAACTAAAGTAAGGAATAGTATTTTAGGGTAAGTTTGTGCTGAGGTACGTTTAGCTGTTAGCTTTAAAATCCTTTAGAGACAAAGCTGTCACTGCTGGTCGCTTTACACGCTTCAGGCGTGTGTGTGTGTGTGTGTGCGTGTGAGGGGAGAAAATAAAAACAGCTTCATTATGTCGGTTTTTGGGTGCTTATAATAATTTTAAACCGTGTCCTAATGCCAAAAAATATTATGAATGAAACTATTGTATTGTGGGGGGAATATAATAATGTTTTAAAGTGTGAGTAATGTTTGTAATGTCGTTTGAAGAAATGCTTTGTGGTATTTAGCTTCTCTCCAAGAAAGGAGGCAACGTCAACTGTCAGTTTATTGAGCTGACACAAGATTTATTAGATTTTTTTAAAAATCATATTTTGTATGCTGTTAAGCAAAAAAAAAAGCAGTAATAAAAAATAATAACGGTAGTTAGATTAATCGGGGTCTAACATTTATGAAGTTATGAGGTGTTGGACTTGCTTGGTTGGTGTTTTTTTATTTTTTATTTTTTTTTATAGCCACCTAATGATTAATATGAGGTGCTTTGTGCAACTTTATCTCGAAAAAATATTCACTAAGAATACCAATTTGTCGTTGGAATGTGAAAAATGCCAACCTGAACACCTGTCAGGAGGGAAAAAACACGCTAATTTGTTTATGCATATTTAAAAAAAATAATAATAATAATATTAAAAATAAAATAGTTTGGTGTATCAGCGTAGTGGCTATCATTCTGAAACCTGTGGAAAATATTCCCGCCAAATTACGACCGTTATAAATGTACAGATTTAAATTTTAAACGTCACGCGGAAGACTTTTTTTTGTGTGTTTGTGTGTGCTAAGTTTTATTAGGCGCGCGCACACAGGGCTCGTTTGAAAGGAAGCGTCGCGCGCCCTCCCTCAGATTTGAATTTGAATAAGCGCGGGAAAGCAGAGTGCTCGGAAATGAAAAAGGGGGGGAAAAAAACCACAAAATGGAGGAGTAGCTCAGACAAATGAAGCTGTTTCAATCTGTGTATCGTGTGGTACAGAATTTTAAATCGTTTAAAGGCTTTATTCAGAATTTTTTTTTTTTTTTTTTTTTTTTTATTAAATACATGCATATTATAATTGTTCTTTTCTTCTGCTTGATTTTGTAGGCTGATGGAGACAAGGCTGCCAAAGCCAAGGAAGAGGTTTGTGTATTGAGAAATATTATGATATGTTATTCTTAATAAGGATTTTAAAAATCATTTTCCCTGTTTACGTTTTTATTTTGATCTCCCTTTTGTCATGTTCTTTCTGAATCCTAAAATGCATATTGTACCCAGTAACGATGTGCGGATTTGTAAAAGAGAGGATATTCTTAAAGAATTGACTCAAAACATTCAGGATATATATAGATGTGTCTTCCTTCTTAAGCACATTTCAGATTTATTCAGGAAAACAGAATAAGTCATTATTACCGAGTAATTATTGATTGTAAAGTGTCTTTCCATTTTCTTTTGCAGCCAACCAGGCGCTCTGCAAGACTGTCTGCTGTATGTCACTGTTTGGTTTATTTATTATTTTTAATCGTTATTTTTTTCCCCGCAAATATAATTATTTAGAATTTTTTTTACTTTGATCTACTATTTGTGTTTGTTCATTTGTTACTCCTCGTTATTTGTAGAAACCGGCTCCTCCCAAGCCAGCCCCCAAGCCTAAGAAAGCTGCCCCCAAGGTATGACCTTATAATAACGAACCTCACTGTGTTACGACTTCACAATGAAATGCTTTGGGGGGGGATTTTAAAATTGGCAACACATATATACATTCATATAACTTGTTTTACAATATATTACTATTACACTTCATTACATACATTGCAGATTAAAAATGATTGGTACCAGTTACATTTGTAATAATAATAATAATATATGTGAACTAAAACAGCAGAAAGCAGCCAAAGGAAAGAAGGGCGCAAATCCTGCTGAGAATGGAGACGCCAAGGCAGAGCAGGTGAGTTAAATACACCTTACCTAATTAACACAGCGTTGTTATATATATGTTCTACAGATAGAAGGTGCCTTGATTTTAAATCGCCACTCCAAGATACATCGTCGCTAGTAATCATTTGACATGCAAATGGCTGAGCAGAGTGTAGGTTTTGTTCACCTGAACAACTTCGGTTTAAGTCCAGCTGGACACTGGAGCGTTTTAGCATATGCTATATTTTAACAGTGCAAACATTTGCAATAGTATCCATGATCATTCCTTTCCCTTCCTCTTTCTTTCAGGCACAAAAGGCCGAAGCCGCAGCAGACGCCAAATGAAAAGCCAAGCAATTGTTTAATGCTTCTGTGTACTTGGTGACTGTACAGTTTGAAATAACTATTTTTTACCAAGTTTTATATTAAGAATATCGTTTATAGTTTGTTGTTTGCCTTCATGTCCATTTTTAATGAAGCCGCCCATGCCCTTGCTAAAATATTTTGCCCTCGCTTAATTGGTTTTAATCTCCTGGACAGTTTTTCTGGGTCTTTTCATTATATTTTAGACACCAAACATTCTCATAAGGCAGCTATAGTGTGTTTTCAACTGTTGTTCTCGTGTGCTTACAGAAATACTGTATTTTAATTCTTGCATTGTGTTCTTGTTAACGCAGTTACGACAAAATGATCACTAAATTTTGAACATAGTCAACCATGGATAAATTCAGAATATGAAGTCTCCGAACTGTTAAAAATGTTGTTTTTATTCTAAGTTATATACACCAATATTGGGAAGATGATTTGTGACTCCTAAAATCTCTTGTTCTAAATGGTTTTGAATAAAATAAAGATTCCAGAAAAATGTGTACACTTTGTATTTCTTCTCATCGGTATTGTTATAAGCATTATATCATGATCATTTCACAACCTTTTATCAGTTTACAATATATCAGTACACTAATTTATGAGGTTATTAGGACCACTTGCTATACAGATGACTACACCTATGATTACTGACAACAGATTGTCTGTTAACACTGTTAGCGGAAAATAGCAGCTACTGATGAACCATTCACAATGAATCAGTGACCTGGCCGTGTGTGCCTACGATGGTCTATATATTGCGTTCCTTTTTCATTGCTAAAGGGTAGAGGATCGTTAAAAACATTGTATAAAGCATTAGATGGGGTTAAATCACGGTCAGCCTGATAAACTTGCAGGTCTGTGTATTACAATGATGTAAAATGTGTTATAATTACAAGGAATACTTGGTCTTGTTTGTCACAATATTATATAACTTGTCTTTGGAGAACAGAATTCTTACCTTCTCTAAAAAGATGTGGAATTCTGCCCTCACATCACAACCTTGTGCCCAAGAATACATCTAGTTAGCAATCTAGTAGATGACGGGCATGATGGTGTTGATGGTGGGATCCACATGAAAACTGAAGCTTTGGAAGCTGATCAATTTTATCGGAGTGTACGGATGAGGAGGTAAGAGAGCTGGACAGACTAATAGAATAAAGCGCCGCTGCATCTGTCTCACTCGCTTCGTAGTATACAATTACTAATAGAAGATAATACTACTAGGCAGCATCTTCAACCAAAAGCCAAAATGTCTAGATCAATAAAGGTTTCAGCCAAAACATGAAATTCAGAGTTTAATCCTAAAATGTGATCTTCAACATCACGTGCAAGTTGTTCATGGTAGATTTTTTTCCTTTAAGTGTTTAGCTATGACGGCCCTCATGTCTGAAAAGTCTATATTAACCATCCTTGCTTACATTACGGGAACTTTTCTTTACTAATATTATACATGTGATGTGAAGATGATGTGAAGCTTTTACAATCACAGTGTGGTGTGTTAGAAAAAAGGAAAAGGCAAAAGAAGGCCTCCAGGTTGTAGAGTTCTCTGATGCATTCTGAAATTGCACCACTAGAGGACAGGATAACATTACGCAATATACAGTTTACAATTCTATTATTCCTCAATAGAAACAAAGCATCTCTCTGGGGTTTATGGGAAAGCAGCTGCTAACAAGACAATCCTTTGCCAAAACTCTTTATGTACCTTCATGTATTATATATACTGTATGTATTCAATCACTTATTTGGAGTTAGAAATGTTCACATTTGTTGTGATTTTTCTGTGCAGATGGTAAGTAACTTACCTAAAATTGAAGCCAATTCAAGCCATGGGGGCAGTGGTGGCTCAACAGGTTAATGATCAGTAGGCTGGAGGTTCAAGCCTGGCACTGCCAAGCTGCCACTGTTGGGCCCTTAAGCAAGGCTTTATCTACTCCAGAGGTGCTGTTTCAAAGCTGACCCGGTGCTCTGGCCACAACCTCATATCTAACTAGAATATGTGAAAAAAAAAGAATGTCATTGTGCTGTAAATGTAAATATGACAAACGAAGGTGGCTTCTCCTTCTTAAAAGACAGTTGAGGCCCAAGGAGATTTGCTCAATGGTTCACAAGTGGCTCTATAGCCAGTTCCAACTCACAGTCATGAAGCTAAACCTCACAGCTACAACCTAGCCCCAAAATATTAATCCATCAAGAGGGATAGTATAGACAAATCAATAAAAACATACTTATGTGAAAGCATTTAAATACTAAATTGGGCTAAGAGGTTGCAATGTTGTTTAACTTGAGGATCTATTTTCTAAATCCTAATCATTTACATTTAGCAAAACTGGTTGAATTCTGAATCTACAGCTATGTGAATACAGTATATAAGGATTAAAACAATCATTGACTTCCAGTCAAAGGTTTTTTTTTTATTTATTATTACAGTTTAATATTATTAAAGGGTTCCACCTTAATTTTTGTATTTGCACAAACATTTCTCTCAAATTTCTCTGTTCATGTCTAATATTTTAGTGTATTTCAGTAGAGCCACTGCTGCTGCTCTTAAATTGAGCCAAAGTCTAACTGCTAATCAAACATGAAATGAGGCTCAGTGGCTGCTCAGCTGTTAAGGTTCTGTACTTATCAATGGAAGGTTGTGAGTTCAAATCCCAGAACTGCCAGAGAGCCAATGTTAGACCCTTGAACCTGCATGACCATTGACTACTCATCTCTGTGCTTACATTTACATTTAAGGCATTTGGCAGATGCAATTATCCAGAGTAACTTTCAGAGGTGCTCTGAAGTCTTTATCAACAAATGCATTCTGATACTGGTTCAATAGGACACAGACTAAGAATACCATCAGTTTAAAAACTCTGTCGGGGAAGTAATATTGTAAGAAACGCACACAGACAACAGTTTTTTTGCTAATTTAAGTACTTCAGCAAGAGATAGGTCTTTAGACGTTGTTTGAAGACAGCGAGTGACTCAGCTGTTTGGACATGTAATAGAAGTTCATTCCACCACCTAGGTGCCAGAACAGAGAAGAGTTTTGATGCATGTCTTCCTTGTACCCTGAGAGATGGTGGGACCAGTCAAGCGGTGCTAGAGGATTGGAGGGAGCATCTTGTAAATGCTTTGAGCTAAGTGGGTGCTGGTCCATTTTTTGGCTTTTTGGCATCAGCAAGCATCAGTGTTTTAAATCTGATTCAGGTGGCTACAGGAAGCCAGTGGAGGGAGCATACCTATGGTGTGGTGTGGGAGAACTTAGGAAGGTGTGTGGTTGCATTCTGGATTAGTTGCCAAGGTCGAATGGCACTCAGAAATGGACCTGCCAGGACCCAGTTGCAGTAGTCCAGTCTCGAAATGTCAAGGGACCGAACAAGCACCTGCGTGGCCTGTGTGGATAGAAATGAACGAATTGAATTGAATTCTTTCTTGCTTGAATTAGATTCTTTCGCTTAACGAATATCATACACTTGAATCAAGGTGATGTATTTAATTGGATATCTTTGACTAAGAATCAGAGTGTAGGAAACATATAGAATCACCGCTGGACTTTAAAATGGCCTCTGCTCTGTTCACTCTCAGTATATATAGATCACCGTTATGCAGTGCAGGGTGGAGTGTATATTAGGTCTCTTTGAATCCTTGTAAAGAATCTGTGTCAAGGTAGTTAAAAAAGAATAGCAACAGTCTCTATAAAAATGCCTTGGCTATGCTGGTTGTGTAATTATTTATAGAATGAAAAGGCATTATATAACAGTGGGTGGTGTGTGTGTGTGTGTGTTTGTGTGTGTATATATGTGTGTACTTTTACTTGCTACATATTGAGGACTGAAAAACATATTTAACCAATGGAGTAGGAACACTTGGAATGTGAGGACATTTTGGCTGGTCCTCACTTCTTCAAAGGGCTGTTTAAGACTTAGTTTTAGGGTTCAGGTTGAATTAGGTTTAGGTTAGGGTTGTTGTTAGGCATTTATTTCTGATGGCTAAGGTTAGGCTAAAGGGCCCGGGAATGCATTATGTCAACGAGTGTCCTCACGCAGATACAGTACAAGCATGAGTGTGTGTGTGTTTGTGCGTGGGTGTGTATGTGTATGTGAGCACATAGGGGTGTGTGATTTAGGGCTTTTACAAGACAGGTAAGTGTTTCAATATCCATTTTTGGTTCACTCATCTCTTATTCAAAATGACTAACTGATGAGGTGGAATTCACTCATTCAGAACTGTTAGGAGCCAAAAAAGAAAAAGGAAGAAAGTATTTTTGTTTCAAATGACAGTGGATAACTGTTCAGTTCCCAGATTGCATAATAATTGGATAATTGTGATAAGTGATCATGATTACCATTTTGTTCATTATTGTATACTATTTTGCCCATAGCATGTACAATTATCACTGTAATGGTCTAGCATCTTATCCAGGGTGTATTCCTGCTTCACACGCAATATTCCTGGGATAGTCTCCAGATCCACCATGGATCCAACAAAGTGAGCTTGTCTGAAACTTATAGATTGAAATTCCAGAAACACTGAGATATAAAATGAGAATCATGAATGAGAACCACACTTCTTTCTTTTGCACTATGCAGAACATTCCAATAAATGCTATTTCTTTCTTTCTTTCTTTCTTTCTTTCTTTCTAGTATGCAAAACATCACAATAAAGGATAATATTGTTTGTTTGTTTTTCTTTCTTTCTTTCTTTCTTTCTTGTATGCAAAACATCAATGTAATGGATAGTATTTTTTGTTTGTTTCTGTCTTTCTTTCATTCATTATAATAAAGGATTTTTTTTTTGCTTAAAATTTTTTTCTTTCCTTTTTCTCTTTTTTGTATGCAAAATATCACAGTAAAGGATAGTATTTTTGTTTGCTTGTTTCTTTCTTTCTATAAAGATATAGAGGCCAATTACAAGCACAAATCAACAAGTAAACAAAAGAAAACCAAATATTTAGTGAAAATTCCTTTCATTTCTCCGTTGCTTTTTTCCCCATGAAACGGCTTTTTATGATTTAGGCATTTAAAAGCCTCAGGTAGGATTAATACATTGAAGTTGAAACTCTTTTGGGCAAAAGTAACGGCAACTTTCCCTCTATTATTATCCTGCTGATTGATTATGCGCGTGCTCCGTAGCCCCGCCCCTTTACTTATGGTCCTTTCCTATATAACCATCAGGATGAAGAGCACGTGCTTTCAGGGTCTACGCGTGCACGCACGTCTACGCACGTACACACTCCGCGGCTGCTCTTCCAGGCAGCGTCCAAGCTACCAGGTAAAACTCTACGTGTTTTTGTGCTGGGGTCTGGCTAAAGGTCATTAATACTAATAACACGCAGCTTTAGTTTTCATTCATTCGTAGGTGTAGATGCAGACAATTACGCGCATTGCCTGATTATTCTTTTCCTCAGTTTAAAAAAAAAAAAACTTTTCTCAAGCCTCACGCAATTAATTTTTACAATCTGTAGGCCCAAAAAAAATCACAAGCCCATTTACTCTTGCACGCCTTTTTTGTTTAAACATTGTAGCCTGAATGTTTTATTTATAACCACTTCTTGTGCAACTGCATCTAGACATTAATCTGTTTTTTTGTTTCTTTGTCTGTTTGTTTTTGTTTTTAAAATTGTTTATTTACTTATTTAGAGAAGGCTTCCAAAAAATTTAGTCTGGCCATAATACAAAAAAATTTGCAAGCATGCTATTGAGTGATATGTGCTCTTCTTAGCAAAACAATTTAAAAAAAGTCACATTTCACAATTTCTCAGAGATTGCATGCCATTTCTCTCGAAGAAACTCCCAAAAAGAAAAGAAAGTAGTGTGGGGAGGGGAGGGTCTCAAAGGTGTGTGTGTGTGTGTGTGTGTGTGTGTGTGTGTGTGTGTGTGTGTGTGTGTGTGTGTGTGTGTGTGTGTGT
>JAQQZR010000019.1:2984427-3023734 GCA_030068235.1 Notoglanidium macrostoma
ACACACACACACACACACACACACACACACACACACACACACACACACACACACACACACACACACACACACCACTTACATTTCATTCTCAGATTAACAGACCAGGTGTTGCCCCCCACAATGCCCCCTCCACACACACAGATTTGCAGCAGAACACTCAGGTGAGCACATGTTGTGACGGTGACCCTTGACCTTACCTTGTAGTGGGTTCTCTTTGACGTCAGGTTCCTCACAGGTACTGCAAAAGAAACACACTATAATTATAGTAAATTAAATTACAATTATACTAAATTATAGTAAAGCTCTGTAGCTGGTTATTAGCTTTGCCATTTTTTTAAATAAATAAAAATAAATAGTATAAATAAATGATATACATAGTGTAAATAGTAGTACTTTCATTCATCATATCATCATTTATATTTTATTGATTACAGTTTATTTCATTACTAATGAAAAGTGCTATATACACAGGAACATGAGTGAGTCTTCTTTTTTTCTCTTCCCTTTTCTCCTCCTTCTTCATCTCAACCTTCCTTTTATTTTAATTCATATTTTCTTCCTTCTTTTTCTTCTTATATTCCTTCCTCTGCCTGTCTTCCCTCTCCTCCTCCTCCTCCTCCTCTTCCTCCCCCCTTTGTTTGCTTGTTTTACTCTTCTTCTTCTTCTTCTTCTCCCCATACCTCTACTTCTCTTTCTCTTCATTCCCCTCCTCTTTCCTCTTCTTCTTCTCATTTTTATTCTCCTCCTTCTTCTTCTTATTCTCCTCTTCATTCTCCTCCTCCTACTCCTTCTTCTTCCACTTCTTCTTCTTCTTCTTCTTCTTCTTCTTCTTCTCCTCCTCCTAATCTTTCTCCATCCTTCTTCTACTACTCCTTTTCTCCTCCTTTTTTCACATCCTGGTGAAAATCACAGAAAGTGGTTCTCCATCCTTAATAAGCTCATGAAATAGATGATGAACTACTGGGGAACAGTTTCTGCTTCCTCTCATTGTTTTTTTTTTTTTTTTAGAGCGACAAGACCACAACCCACATTTTTGTTTTCATGCTTAAAAGGTTGACAAACTTGTGGTCAATGTTCAAAGTTCACAGAATTCTATTTCCTGTTTTAAACTAATCTAGCAATTCCTCTAGCTACAAAATTTGCTTTGATGAACATGACTATATATAAT
The DNA here is from genome assembly GCA_030068235.1 of Notoglanidium macrostoma. Lineage (NCBI taxonomy): Eukaryota > Metazoa > Chordata > Actinopteri > Siluriformes > Auchenoglanididae > Notoglanidium > Notoglanidium macrostoma. The sequence continues at coordinate 2,985,596 of JAQQZR010000019.1, forward strand.
CCTGAATATATTGTACCGTTCCAGCCCTATCTGTAACCCAATCAGGTGAATTATCATCCCAAAGGCCTACTCAGCTCATTATGCTCACTACAAACCTGCTTCTAACTGCCCCATCCCCCTACCACAAACTGTGCTCTTCCCTCAGGATGAAACCTGATCTACATTCCCATGTGAGCACAGCAATCTCCTCCACAAACACACTGATTCATCAGTGATCATTACTGATTTCTGATTTCAGTTTTTCATGACTGAACCTCTTAAGAGGCTTTGAGCCTTGCCTTGTTACAAGTTGCCAAAACTGTCCTCTTCTTCTGTCTTCTCATTGTCCCACTGTACAGTGGAGTTTGGTTATCAAAAGACGTCCATCATCAAAGACCTCCTCAGCTTACAAGTGGTGTTTGGTGTCTTCTGTGCATGTTTGTGTGTGTGTGTGTGTGTGTGTGTGTGTGTGTGTGTGTGTGTGTGTGTGTGTGTGTGTGTGTGTGTGTGTGTGCGGAAGTTCTACATTTGTGAGAGCGTATTGAGTTGAAGGTGTGTTAGTGATGACAGGACTCTCATGCCCCATCACACACACACACACACACACACACACATGTGTCAGATTACTGTTTCTACAGCTGTTGGGGATGTTGACTTTTTCTCTTTGCTCTAAAAGAGCTTCATCTCTGTTGCTTATCTCTAATAATAATACACGATGATGCATTATATTACATTAAAACACATACTGCACTGTTAGATTCCCAATTCTAGCTCAATTCTAGGCAATGGTAACTTAGTGGTTAATACATTGGACTAGTGATTGGAAGGTTGGGAGTTCAAAACCCAGCACTGCCAAGCTACCTCTGCTGGGCCCTTGAGCAAGGCCCTTAACCCTCAACTGCTCACTTGTACAATTGAGACATATGTAAGTCGTGCTGGATAAGGGTGTCTGCTAAATGTTAAATGTAAATTCTGTTTGCTCAGAAGGTCTTGATTAATTTTATGTAACATCTGCTTGGACAGTTCTGGCTGCAAGTTTGTATTAATGCACTCATTCAAATATATTATTGGTTAATCATTGATTTGGTGACTTATGTTGTGCAGAGATGTTTATTTAGCAATTTTGGAAGGAGTCTTCAGTGTTAGCATTTGGTAACAGCTGGTGGTGAAGCTGCAACTTTCAGTTTTCCTTGATGGGGAAAGAATGATCAGAATGATAATTTGGCAATTTCTTTAGCAACTTTGAGAAAAAGAAAAAAAGATGCTGGTGGGAGAACAAATCATTTATCACCGCTATAACTGATATTCTGATATTCTACAACATTAAGTGTAACTATAAATGGATAAAAAAGTACAGTGTGAAGTTCTTTAATAAATACAAATATTAATAAATAATAAAGTGTGTGTGTATGTATATATTTTATATATATAAATTACCATTTGCAATAAATGGAAATAAAAAATCACCTTACATCTTTGGTCAGAAGTAAAACATAACATTCTCCGCAAACATAACTAGCTATTTAAAACAAAAATGTGTTTTTCATCGACGTAGATGCTCGGAACATCAACCTTTTTTAACCATTTTAAAAAATGTTAACCATTCCATTCTCTGATAGCTTCATGTTTCTATATTTGATTTTATGGCAGTTATCTGGATATTAATAATGTATCACATTTCACTGAATTTCCCAGTATGACCATTCTAATATATATATTCAGTACATAAAAAGGACTTTTAAAGGTTTAATAGGTAATTAAGGGATCTTATACTTTGGAAAAAAGATTCTACTTGGCATGTTTTCCTAAAGGAAACACTGTTGTAGGATTCCACACTGAATCTTTAAGGGTTCCCGTGAGGGACAACTGAAGAGCCCATAAGAATTCTGTATTTACAGTTACAACATACGAGGGACAGTTAGGCTCATAATTTTTGCTGTATTATTGAATAACATTTCCTTATGCTACACATACTTACGCATTTTCAAACTTTTCTCTGCTTTATTTATTTTTGTAAAAATTGTTCTTGTAAGTAAAAAGTCCTGTCTGACTCATGGTCCTCGTTCCCTCATCCATCCTGTCAGCACAATTCCATTAACATCCGTCCCTCGGATTCTCCGAGTGGTTTCGGAGCTCCTACATGAAATTCCTTTAGCTGAAGGCTCAGATGGCTCTATTTCAGGCTGGACATATTGGACATATACAGAAATCTGTGGAGCTTTTGGCAGCTTATTTTCTTAGTTTCTCTGGATCTATTTTTTATGTTTTGATTAACAGATTAATTAGTTAATTAACTGTATTTGTGTTAAGACCAATGTCAACGCTTTATATGAAGTTTGCCTTAAAACCTATTAACAATACCAAATTCTATGTGAAACAATGCATACTCAGCTGAGTAGTTTTTTTCATGATTGCGTTCTGCTCCATTACAGTGTCTGCTGGACGTCTTTATTATTATTGTCTCTCATTCCTGCCAAACATAGGTTAGAGTGCTTTCTTTAGATCTTATCCGTGAGACCCGCCATCAGAGTGTAATCAGGAAATAGGAAATTAGCTCTGCCACTAATGAAAGTGTACGGCGAGCCGTGAGGGCGATGTAATGACAGAGTGAACGTTACTCCAACGCTACATGGGGATCCAGCTGGGATCCACCTAACAGGAGACCACCATCTGTTCTGTGCTCTTCCTTTTTGCGCTCTAGCGAACCGGATGATGTCATTCAAGGAATAAAACATGACAGAGTTATTGTTACCACCCCTATAGCACACCCTGAAGTGTTTTATTCCTTTTACACCACAGGAATTTCTCAGTGCTAACATCATGTCATACGTTTGATCCATTAAATGTTGTGGAACGTCTGTAAAACAAGCTAGTTCTTGTTATCACTTATGTAAACAGCTACAAACAGTCGTCCTCTCACCATCCACTCTTTTTTCCTCAATCTTGCAGCTTGCCATGTTGCCAAGTAACTGTAAAAGCCTAAATCTCTTTTCATTAAAAAAAACTAGCTTGCTAGCAGACTTGGCTGGCTCTATGCAAACAATAAAATACTTAATCAACTGCTAACTAGATGCTGGCTGCTGTGCAACTCAAGCTACAGGTTTTATTTACATATTAATTTATTGCAAGTGTCACATATAATAGATTTGATGAGAGCTAGCTTGCTAGCAAACTTGGCTATCTGTCATGTCAGATAGACACTGTTGCAGAGGTAATGCTATTATTAGCAGGCCAAATTGTTTTTTAGGGGTCAGCTAATGTTATAAATGTAATCAAAACCTGTATTTTATGCTACACTGGGCCAGAAAGGTGACTGTTAGCACTGACTATTTAATATCTGAGCCTTTAACTCCAAAGGTGACCGTGAACCCACACTTCCTATGAAGTCTTCAACAACTGTACCATGTTAAGGAGCTAAAATTTGGAAGTACAAACCCCACAACACCAGGACACACCCTACACCGTAAAGTCAACTTTGATGCACTCAAGGGTCATGTGAGTAGACATTTTAGGCAAGGACATACACACACATATAAACAACAGAAGGTCCTTTCCCAGGGTTAGCAGATGGAGTTGAACATGCCAATAGCCTCGAGCTGATTCCTGAGCTTCACCTGATTGTGGACGTAGAGATGAACAGTCGCCAATTACAGATACAGAGAAGCGGCAGTAAATTAGCTGGAAATCCATCTGTCTGTCCCCACAGTGTGCTTTGTAATTACCATGATTAATAGGAGTTAACTGTGCCTCATTAGGCAAGGTTCAGTGGCTAAAGACTGAAATGTGAAACGGTGCTACTGTTTTTAAGTATAAAACCCTACGGCACCCCATGGCACTCGACCATAATCATTTAACAAAGGTTAATCTTCATAAAGTCCTCATTCAAAACTCCTTATATTTTAAAATCCCTTGAAATGGTAATTACTTCTTTGGGGTGACGAATGTTTTAAACAATGTCTCTATTTGACAGATATACATTAATACATACGTTAATGTTCTACTTGCTTTTCTAAGGAAGCGTGCTCTGTCCCATTTAGCTCCATAGAATTATTATTGCACCTAGTGGTCAAAAATGGGAACTGCAACAACTGCAAGTAAAGGCCCATTGGGGAAGGGATGATGCTGCCCCATGCTCAATCTATGAACATTTTCACTGGAGATGGAGCAGCAGACAGGACAGTAAAGAAAGGGTTTCCAGGGCCACAGTTATTAAATAAAATTGGGCTACCTTAAAGAACACTCCACATCTGCGTGGATCTTTTTTAGAGCAATTAATTAGAATTAAATGTACTAAATTTCCACAGAGGCAACAATAAAAGCTAAGTGCAGACAGAGTGTCTGTGATACACAGAACTATTTCTATTGTAAAATTTATTGCAAGGATTGGGACAGGGAAAGGGAGATTATGGAGTGTCACCACGGTGACCTCATTCAAACACAGCTGAACAAAGGTGTGTCTGAAAACACTCAAAATGAGCTTCTAGACTATATGCTGGAGACTGTGTTGTCGATTCTCAACTACCTATTATAGGGCTACTTTAAATTTCACTAGATAGTAGCATGTACAAATTCTATGGTCATGAGCAGCTGTTGGGTTCACTTCCACCGCGCAGACAGTCTTGCCTTCTTCATGGAATATTTTATTTCCAAAACACCTGCACAACCACACTATTTATAATCGGCTCCATGGAACACACGGCTAAAACATTTCCATCATGTGCAGCACATGCCGTGACTCTATGTCTGGATGAACACGGACTAAACATGCCACAGCTGTTGGTCTGATCCAGTTTAACACATATGTAATCAGATCACCTCATTTGACCCTTGGACCCTACATAAGGCAAAAATACATGATAGCCACGGTTGATGCATCTTGTGCAACCAGTACATGTATACGTAAATGTCAGCTTAGCAGACATTTAGATCAGCTCAACACTACTGAACGTCCATGTGTCACGTTGCTCTTTAAGCTACATCCCCCCAACTTCAAAGCAGCGGGAGTGTCTTTAAGTCCTGATCTCGGACCCAAAACAGACTAAACGGTGGGATTTACCGATAAGCTTTGCCCTCTTTGTTTCGTCTCAATTGTCCAGCATCTGCTAACGTCATTAGCGCATTGAATGAGTGTTGTTAGTGCCTAAAGGCCATTAAGAGGCTGCTAATCTCTAATCTCTTTGGGTTTATCTTATCATGTTGAGGAATTAGCACATCAACGGATACTGTTTAGTTATTACTTAGTACAAATATTAGAATTAATTTCATGATTAGTTGATGGTTATAGCACAGATCAGATCAGTGGTCAGTTTTGGTTTCTCAGATTAGGGTTAACTAACCTTTGACACACCCACATGGCATGGCTTTCGCGTGTGTTGTTTTTGAACACACCCTGACCTATTCTCTCTACCCATAGTCAAAGTATCATTGAGAAGTTCTCAGAGCTCAGATCCTCCCTTCCCCCACCTTCTGACCTTTGACCCGGAGCTCATGCATGAGAGACTGAGAGGACAGAAAAGGACCACAATCTGATTTATGGCCTTTTGGTGCCATCTGATCCCCGAGAGCGAGAGCGAGGAGAGGTGATTAGATCCGTTTGAGTTCTCAGGTAGTTTTGGGGACGCTCTGAAGCAGACCATTCATTCATCCCCATTTTGCTGGGTCACGTTTCCAAAGTTAGTTGGTGAGCTGCACAGAAATTGGGAATTGAGAATTCAGCAGGGCTCTGGTACAAAGAAACAAGATGGAACGCCTTTTTTATATCTGTCATGGTAAGAGTACCTAAATTGGTTATCAAATGTTCCCCAAGATTAAACTATTAAGTATTAACTATTATGTAACTATTAAGAGATAAAAAGTACAGAATGAGCTGTTCTTTATTGTATAAAACCTTGAAAATTGTTGTGGTGCAAGAGGAATAAAACACTGTAGAAAAATAATCATTTTCCGAATATAATATAATCAATCACGGTTCACAAATATTTGTATTCCTTATTTGGCGCAAATGGAGAATTGTGCAAATTTGGTGTCAGATTTTGTTTATAACGCTAACTTAGAGCCCCTAGGACATTAGTGACCCTTTGTACACATAAGAATGTATATGCAATAAAGGTTAAAAGTGAATTCCTCTGGATGATTTGCTCTGCATGGCTCTACATGAATGAAGCTATTCTCAGACCATCTCAAAACAAAGCTCTCTCACAGGTGTGCATCTGTACTGGACCGTGATGCTTCCTACTTCTAATTCTGTGGTTGTATGGCATCACCCTCCACCCCTGACACAAACACACAATCCCAGTACTGTCCTCTACTCCACCGCAGACTAAATTAAGAAACATCTCAGACAGGCATTCCGAGTCTAGCCCACAGCGCACGTTTCTCTCCCTCTCTCATTCTCTTCGCCTTTCTCTTTCTGAATCTCTGTCTCTCCCTCCCTCTCCCTCACTCTGTCTCTATCACAACCTCTCTCTGAGCATATTTCTATCTCTCTGTCTCTGTCTGAGTCATGCACAGCTCACTGTCAGGCCTGGATGGCACTGGCATGTTAGAGCTGCTGACGCAGAAGAATTAGGCCAGATTTGCTACACTCCACAAACCCGGCTGTGCCTGCGGTGCCCTCTCTCTGCCCACAGTTTCTCCGCGTCGCCAGGCCGCAGTTTAGTCTACGCTGTGCCATTGGCGTATAATGCGGCTGTAAATAGCAGTGTCTTGTTCGAACCCGGGGCGTTTTCCGAACTCACAGAAAATCTGAGCTTGCATTATTCCCTTTGATTAACACGCTGTTTCTCTTACTGTGCCAGAAATAGATGCTCGTTGCTGCTGGTTGCCTTCAACATCTAAGGATAGTAACAGGATTCAGTGGTAGTGAGTTTACATGTAATTATCTCTTAATGTGGCCCGAGTATTGGACTGAATACTAAAGGTATGCTGCTTCAGGGGAATTAATATTGTCAAGGCGTGACAATTTCCACTGTCGCAGATTTGCTGCCTTTGTTCAAGAAACAGCTGAAAATCTTACTGAACACAGCAGTATTGATCCTGTGCTGTTCAAGCCTTGCTTCTGATTGATCAGAAGGTGTTGATTCATTTTCTATAACAGCAGCCGGCCATTATGTTTCTATGATAACAGCTCATTCACAGGGAATTGTATGGCGGACACTCCACATAATCTATGGCTGACAAACAGATTTTTAAAAAAAGATATTTAGTAAAGAGAAATATATAATCATTGATATGGTGAAGGTTTCTATGAGGAGATGGTTATTTAACATTTATGGAAGGAGTCTCCAGTATCAGCAGTTTGTATCAGTCATAGATAATGCTGTAATCTTTTGTATGTTTTCCACAACAGTGGTGGAGGACATAGCACTTTGAGGTTTATCAGTAACATGACAAGTTTGTTTTCTGCAGTATTAACTTCAAGAGAAACTGAGGGAACAACTCTTTATAGCTGCTATAATTTAAGTGATAACAGTACCTGACTAGTTTAAAGGACATTTCACAATATTAAGGATAATTAAAATCTGATTAAAAGAATGACCTTCTGTATGTCCTTCAAAAAAACCTGTAATCATTGTGCTACAAGAGGAACAAAACGACTTTGGGGTGATAACAGTAACTCTGCTTTACACTGAGCTGCATTTGATTATTTTTCCTGTAACAGAAATCCCTGTGGTGTTTTTCATTCTAAACTGAAAATTCTATACCAAAGAGCTAATCATGTTCCAGTATGCTAATGCAGACAATGCATTATCCCTAATCTCTCAGAGACAGGTCTCTGTATGTGCGGAGATGTTTACAATTTACATATTCGTTGTGGATTGTGGAGTTCTTGATGAGAGTTAAACTGGAGACCCGTCTATGACATTTTGTGTTTGTGCTATTCAACACAGAGAACATTTTTATGGTTTACAAAGCGCTTGGATTTTGAGTGACTTGAAATGTTGAGTCAAAAGGTAAATCCTATGACGCTGCTTTACATGCCCTGTAGTTGCAAGGAGGAATATTGTTTCACTTCTTATTCATTTGTAAAGTATGAGATTAGATAATGGAAATCTAAATTCCCTTTTTCTGCCTACAAGAATCGTCTTGTTGAAAACTGTCATTTCTGATGGTCTGGCATTACTGTAGACTTGGAGACCTGCTTTGGAATTGGGGTGTGATGGTATGTAGATATGACAGGTATAAAGCTGATTATAGCATTATAGCTTATTATAGCATTAATTACTAAGCCTAAGAGCAGTTCAGCCAAAAATGAACTCTTTATTTACCCCACATGTTGTTGATAAGCCAAGACATGTTTGGTGTTGTCCAAAGTTTGCTTCTTTGGTGTTGTAGTGGAGCTACGAGGTTAGTGTAGCTAATTAGTAATCTTTCTTGTGTGGTTTCTGACATTCTATGAACTGTTATTCATTAAAATGGACCGGTAGTGACAGAAAAAAGTTTCTGGCTGGACACCACATGTTATGGCCATATATTTTCTCCAACCAACAGGGGCTTAATCGGCCCAAGCAGTGGCTTCAAACACCAAGCCTCAGGCTTTAAATGATCAAGTCTGATTACTGTTGATGCTTTGCACAATAAACCAGGTTCATTAGGAAGCCACTTGGGATTCTTATTCACCAGTCTTGAAGACATCTCCACATGTGCTAAGAACATGTTTGCTGTTTCTAGGTTCTAATGGAAACTTCTTGTTTAGGAAATAAATTCATGTACAGCCATCAACATTTCATATTTCATCTTAATAAAGTTTTACAGCCTTACAAAAACATAGTCAGTCAGGTGTGTGCAAACTTTTGCCAGGTACAGTATGTAGGAGGTAGTGCATTGCTCAATCCATACCTGGACGTGGGTGCTGTCTTGGTGGATCACCAGAATAATACTAACTGTCAAAATGCACTGTGCCTTCACCAAATCATGGGCTGATGCAAGAAAGACAAAACAAGGAAAAAGAAACTTCTGGAAAAAAGCATTAAAAACAGGACGTTGCACAGCAGTTTTTGATAGGAGGACTGTTATGTCCACACACAGCGGATGGAAGGATGGAAAAAAATAGAAAGGAAAGAAAGAGGGGTGTAACCTGACCACCAAGACAAAACAGAGACCTTTTGGCTCCTCTTTGCTGCTTTTAAATGGACCCTGGTGTGTCTGACTCAAGTGCACTACATGCTATGATTTCCCAAACAATAACAGGCACTTGAGACTCGGTGAAAAACGAGAAGCATGTTGGGAAGAGACAAGACACACTTTAACCCAACCGTGACTTCTTTTTCGACAACCAAAAGCAAGCTGAAAGACATAGGTTACTTTTTTTTTGGCAGATTTATGATTCTTCATAGTTGCTGGATTTGCAGTTGGAATGTAATGTAATGGAACTTCTTGGTGAAATGTTTGCCTTGTATTCATGATGACATTTTTAAATAAGGAGGCAAAAGACAAAAAAAGATTCATTAAAAATACAACTTTATTTTCATTGCCTGCATGAATTATAAACATTTGTAAATATAGTCTAAATCTCTTCTGGACAGAAAAAAACCTCAACTTGGTCTGTAAACATGCAAGAGAGAGATGTGGAAACAGCTTGAGCACTTGGATTAATTTGGTGTCATGCAGGTGAAATGTCTGAATTAGTGTATCTCCGCCTCTCCACCTCTCTCTAAATTCACCCAGTGACCCTAAAATTTCACAGCAGACCTCAGATTCATTTTTCACCAACATTTCTTAAAATGACCCTGACCCTTTGGTTGACAGGACGAACAGCTTCATTGTAATGAATCTGCCTCATTGGCATGAGAAATCTGCTTTAGTATTGGGAGTGTGGTCAACAGGTCAGTCACTGATGCTAATTTGTCAGTTTAGCTAAAATGAATGTTTGTATACTATTCGTGTTTGGAAATAACAGCTTCATTTGCTTTTAATAACACAACAATGGTGATTGTCATTGCAATTTCTTAATTATAAAATGGTTTCATATGTGTGAGCCAAATTTGACTTTTGTGAATCAAACTAGTTAAATGAGACTTAATTAAATTGGGGATATTTCTTTGGATTAAAGTGTTGTCCAAGACCAAGGTTGTTTGTATAAGCTAAAATAAGTGTCTCCCCCTTACACCAACACCCCTTCCCCCCACTCCCCCACTGACTAAATTCAGTGCATTAGTGCATTAAGACAGGTCTGTTGTCTGTCTGTTCTGGCGCCTGTGTTTAATAGGGAAAGAAACAACGCAAACTAGAGGTATGCACGGTTCACTTCACACTCACACTTTAGATCCCCAGTACAGGGAGAGCTTAGTGGTTTTCCGTTTTTAATTATTCATCTATTGAGATGTACTTGAGAACACAGAGCTGTTGTTCCCCAACAGCAAAATGAACAGAACATACTAGCATTACTTATTTACAGAGACAATGGGACCACTGCAAGGATGGGAACTGAGCTCACCAAATTAGAGACAGGAAAAAGAAAAACAGTTTAATCGTTCCAGTTCCCCTCCTAAACAAATGCAAGAAAAAAGATGTGCCATTTATCATTCTGCAAAGTTCCCTCATACACAAGTATTCCATATGAAATAAATATAGTAGCTCTTCAAATGTGTAACAGCCAATATGTCACTTAGTCCATGAGTCGTGAGGTTTGTCTTGTTTTGCAGCTACACAGTTGACTCTTTGGGACCTTTGGGTCCTTCCTTTGCTGCGTTCTTACAGCCATAAAGCCATTTTATCACACGGGCATTCCTCTCGATGATGGACACGGCCGAAGGTACCTGCTCGGCCACTTCCTCCTGGAAGAGGCCCTCTCCTGAGTGGCGAGAAAACTCACTGGGCTCTGAGCCACCTTCCAGTCCCCCAATACTCCTCAGAACCAGTGAGAGAGTGTCAATTGAGCTTGCACCTGATGGGAAGTTCTCAGGCCCAAGCCGATCCACCAAGTCCCAGTCAAGACCACAGAAGTCAAAGAACCGCTCCTGTTCAGACAATGCCAGGGATGAACACAGTCGAAGGTCTGATTTAGAGCGCTGTAGTGGCATCACTGGCTTCCAAGGGTCCATATCATTCTCATTCGCATTCTCCATGCTATTTCTCAGGGAATTTTTCATTCCAAAGGAAATAAAAGGATCCTGGAAGGTGCTATTGCCATTGTTTGACTCAGTCCTACTGGATCGCCTTGTCCCATTCCCGCCATCTACTGTGTCCCGGTCAATAGACCATGACATGCGTGAGTCTCCATCCCGTGATGAAGACTTCTCCTCACTGATTGTCAACTTATCATCGTTCCTGCTATTCTTCTCTCGCATAGAACCTTGGAAGAGCCGGCGTACAAAACTATAGCCCTTCATCTCAGCACTTGTGTTTCCGTCACCATTTCCCATTGGACTCTTACACTCTTTTTTCTGCCTATAGATGACCAGGGAGTCAGGACGCAGCATGCGCTTCCCAATGCTCCGTCTCATCATGGGGGCACTGTGCGGAGCCACCAATGGGGTGACATTTGGACTCCTTGGAGTTGGCAGAGGTACCCTGCTGGAGTTGTTTTGGTTTTGCTTCTCTACATCAAGATACAAAGCTCTGAGGTTCTCCTTCCTGGAATCATCCTCATTCTTGTTTCTGGGTGAGAGAGAACATGGGCTGAGTGGTGGGCGTCGAGGCAGAACAGGCGTCGAGGGCGTTGGTGCAGTGAAGTTGCGGCGTGATGGGGGCGGAGGGGTCGCACAAGGAACTAACACAGGTTCTTGCTTGGTGTTGATGACCTGCTGGCTCTTGACATATTTGGCCTTGTCTGCCTCTAACCGCTCGACAGCACTAACAGAGTGGCCCCTATTTCCACTGTCTATCTGTCTGCGCAGGTAATCTGGGCCCTTGTTAAGAAGTCGTAGGGGCGAGGGCGAGCCAACTGGTGTTAAGGGCTTCATCATTTACCTCCCCACTGGGAAAAAAACATCCAAACAGGAGCCTCCAGTGCCAGTGTCCCTATTAGATGGTCACTTTTTTTTATCAAAGTCTAGGGGCTCAGGAGCAGGATAGTCCTGAGCAAGAATTCCCGTCCTGGTTCCAACTGGCCTTCGGAACTTCTACATGTAAATATCTAGGCTATCCATGCAATACAGGTTTCAGGAGCTTTTGCTATAGTTAGTCTCCAGATTGGACTCTTTTGGAACAAGAACAAATTGATCTATATAGAGTATTTATATAGCCACTCAATGGGAAGGGCTAGAGCAAATCCTTTTTCCTCTTTCCAACTGCAATCCAAAATGAGATGTTCCCCTTACCACAGAGAAACAGAAATAGCAGTTCCAATATGCCTTTAACTCCAAATATGCCTCTTCTGTCTTCTGCCCTTCAACCAGTCCTCTCTTTCAGAGTCCTACAACCTTCAGAGTATTTACTTTTGAGAAGGTCATCAAGAGGAAGAAACACAATGCACTTGGCTGTTTGCTTTTTGATAGCTGTCTTGGCTTCTTTGGGTTGAGACTTTTGTCCTCCAGAATCCGGCTTGCTGTGACTGGCACTAGAACACTTAGATGGATGGATGTGTTGCCTCTTTTATTTCTTAACTAAACTGGAACCCTGCGAAAACAAAAGGTAGAGAATGAGAGACCGGTCAGATGATGAAACTTTTTTTTAAGCAAGTTGAATCAGATCCCTGTAGATTTCTAAGTGCATTGGTGGACAGAGAGACATTTCCAGACCATGTATTGAACCCAGAGCGTTATATCTTCACATCTGAATGAACCATGCTCACAATTTAAACAACTCAAGTGCTTTACTCATATATAATGCATGAGGTGGTCAGGATTTCACAGAGACTAGAACTCGTAAATCTAATGCACAACCAATGTGAGTGTAATTACTGATGTGTCTAACATAATTCATATTTCTTTGCAGAACCATTCATCCTGAACTCCAGGCTCAGAATTTATACTATGTACATCCTGTTACATTTAGATCCCAGACACAACAGAATAAAATCTCAGCTTTATTAAAAGTAAAAACAAAAACAAAAAAACAAAAAACAGGTGACTAGCATGTGTCTAGTCTCATATCTACTCTCATATCTCAACTGTTCTCAAATGGAATTATTCCAGACGTGTGGCCTGTCTGAGGAGGTGCCAATGTCAAACAGCATAATTCAAAACATGACACATCAAAGTGCTATTTTAGTGTATCCTCTTCTGTCATATGGTAAGCTGTTACAACAACAACAAAAAAAAAAACAATATATAGCCTGCTGGGCCGGAAAGAGCTCGCTGACCCAGTTAAAAGTTACGAGTGCGGAAATGATCTGACTTCCCAGCTCTGTTGTTTGAAGAGCTCGTAGTAAAACAACGTGTATATTGCACAGTCAGCTTTGTCCTGACACTAAAATTCAGACCTGCCTTTGTTGGAAAATCTACTTATCACTAAAATATGGCAGGAGGAACACTAGTCAGTAAAAACTGGAGCTTCGTGCACTTAGTGTATGACTGTCCAGATTTAATATTGTACTCCTTGCTCCAACGAATAAGTACACCAAGCCCTCATTCCCAAAGTCTCCTCTACAGCCTCCTGCCATAAATCAGCAAAAAGCAAGGGCTGTGCTGTTCCCAGATGTCAGGGAGGTTGGGAAAAAGCTATTGTTTGGGAAAGAATTCAGAACAGGTGTGAAATAAAAACAGAAGCCTGGATCAAGACAGGGGGATATATTGAGATGTTACCAGGGTAGTTGAGCAGTGTACCACTTTATCACACACTCCTCCTGAAATTTTTCCCTGTTTCATTTTTTTAACTGTATGAAAGCGTCGACGGGTCTTTTTATTCTGTCCCATGTTTACTAGCTCACAACTGCATCATGGTTCTCAAACACATTTAACTTTGAAAGCTAGCAGGGGGAAAAAAAAGGCTAATAAAAAAAAACCATCTTGCTAATATATATATTACCCTGATGTCACTGATTTTGCATAGGAGTTATTTAGGTGCTAAGACACATAAACTTTTAATAGTTTAACAATGAGTTGATTTTGCGTTCGCTAGATCTACAAGATAATTGCTTAAAGATGGGACACTGCTTTGTTTAACACCAGGACTACTCAGCAAAGCAGATCATGCCAGAAAAAAGGAGGTAGGCCAATTTGTAAATACTAGGCACTAGTACAATGTTAACCATGTGAGATCTTTTCAAACTAAAACAGATGAACACATCAGTTGCTAAAATATAATTCTGGGCTAAAGAAATTCTAAGCTAGTAGAAACCAGCTACTTGCACCTTTGCTAGCGAGTGCCTGCTAAACTTTAATCATTATTAGCACTTTAACTCCTGAAGGTTAAGTATTCTTTTAACACTAATGAAGCTAATTAAGGCTGTTCCCCTTTCCCTGTGATCTTGCCGCTGAGACTAAGACCATCTGGGAAACACCAACAGGCCCTTTCCTTTACTCAACCAGGTACTGGTTCTCTCTCAGGGGCTTGTAATTAACCCCCGCTGTTCCAGTTCCTTCTCATCTCTTATGGCTTTCATGCCTGTGTTTCCACGCTTCCAACAGGAACCTGAGGAGAAGCCTAGACGCCTGCAGGGAAGTCTGGACAAGGCACTACACATGCTTAAAAACAAACCAGATGTGCAGTGTCATGCTGTACCAGGCTTGCAGACCAATCTGGGGACCATCATGCACATAGGAAAAAAGATTTAGACCAAAACGTCAGGGGCATGACAAGGCCCTTTACAAATCCTGAACAGTTTAACAAATTTCCAAACACCCTACCAGACCACTCTCATGGCCACTAACTGCAAAAAAAAATCAAACCATGTACTGCTCAGCAGTGTAATCAAAATCTGAAGTGAGACAAAAAAAATGGTATATACCTTCTTGGTAAGGTTTATCTGACCAAATGAAGACGTAGAACTGGTGAGCGATGGTGTCTTCTCTGCTGTCTCAGAAACATCTGCCTCATCCCACCCCTTGGCTTGGATTTTTATTCAGGCACTCTATGACAATGACTCATTACCATGATTAGATTAGCGATACACTAACCTCTCCGTAGTGTCAATTCCATACTAGCGATATTATAAGGATCAGGTGATGCAATCAATTAAATAATCTATGAATAGTCTAAAATGAATGTTTGCTTTGCTGAGGCGTTAATGGGCAATGCGAGCCATGCCAGTCCTGATTTGGAACAAGATCCAGGAAAACAACCCTTTAAACCCAGACGGTCCTGCATTATTGATAGGTCTATACAATAGACTCCTCTGGCCCTCAAGATAAAGGAGAAACCAGGGTGCTGTGCCTCATTAGGACAAAGTAAAAAAAACAAACAAACATGATAATAAATGTCAGGCCAGGGAAATGTTCCTCTCAAGACAAAGCCAGGGGTGGTGTATAACATCCACACCATTGTGTACCATTAAGCTGTTGATATATTGAAGTTTGGATCATGGGAAGGTCACAGGGAGCTTTTTAAATCCCCCTCAAGCCCTCACCCTCAAACGGAGTCCACTTAAGTGACCGAATGCACCTTTGCTTTTGTTATTCAGCAATGACTAATGCTCAGCAGAACTATAGGACGGCAGCTAAAGCAGACACCAGGGAGGAGAAAGTGTATAATGGGGCAGTTCAGGGTCCAGCACCGGGTGTTGAGCAGCTTTTAACCTGCATTGTTCCAGGTGTGAAGTGCCCTAACCTAGTTGGTCTTGTACAAAAAGCCACCTCTGAGTCAAAGTCACTGAGTGCTCGTGCAATTTTGCATGGCTGACGAACGCCAAGCACGAGCTCTTGTGAATAAATAAATAATCTCACTAGGACCTATAATCTTATCAATCTTGTGCACCCAAGATAAGGAATCTGTGAATTGGAACTGGCAGCTACAATCCATTTTATCTACAAAATGATGTTTTGTTTTGACACAGCCTTAGTGCTTTGGCCCATTACTTCACACTTATTGCTAACGCACAACATGTCACGTAGATACACGAAACTCAACCAAAGCATAATCTAACAGTACTTTTAAAAAATACTGATGTTCACGTCTCTCTTTATTGCATTAACCACACCATAAAGCACATTGAGCTCAGATTTTTTTAAGTTACACTTTCCTGAAGAAGGTTCTATCATTTTTACCAGTTTAACAGTACATCCCAGAGCTACTTCTAATCCAGATACATTGGATTCAAGCTACACCTCTGAGCCAATACTGGAATGTTAAGCCCTCAATCTACTGCCTCATGAGTGGTGAGTGAAATACCAAGGCCTCTTAAAGCAAATTTAGATATAATACTGGACACTTTTGCATGAATAGGGAATGCCTGGTCTACAGGTTCTCGTTCTAATGAGCAATGTGTAAACATTCTTCATTCAGCTCATGGTGGACTTGTTACTTAGGGGTCGATGGTAAAATCAAATGTGTTAGAACAAGCGAAACACTTTAGAATAGTTTATAACACCCTCTGACTCTGACTCCAGAGACTGGTTGGTGCTAATTTGGTAAGAACTCACCTTCTCCAAAACGTATTCATTAATTCATTAATCTATCTGCTTTATCTTGTTCATGGTCGCAGTGTATCTGGGGGTTATCCCAAGAACATTGGGCATGAGGAGGGACACATCTTGAATGGGACAGCAGAAAATTGCTAATTTATTTTGATTTTTAAGTTTTGACTACGAAGACTATTACAGAAAAATAGTGTATACCACCGTTCTAACATTAAAACCAATGCACTTCATATTCAGAAGTATTATATACCATTTTCAAGGGTCTTTTATGCATCTTTTTGGTAAAAATAAAAAGTGTGTGTTTTTTTTCTTCAAAGATAGATGGACTCGTCAGTCGTTCCACAAATAAAAGGCACCCCTTTTGGTGTATATGACTTTAATGGACAATGGGTCTCAAATGGTCTCAGGCCAAGATTAAGAAGCCAGATTACAGGATCAGTGCTATATCTTCAGGAGCTCTGTACCAAATCTAAGGTCGAGTGTCAATTTTTAAGATGAGGCACTAATGTGTTCCAGACAGGTGAGCACTGGATTTGTGAAAAAAAAATTGTTTAGGTTTAAGCAAATACAGGTCTGTCAAACTCTGATTAATCTAGATGTATGTTTATATTTAATGCTTTTAAATGGTGTATCCTTTAGTGCAGTTTACAGCAGGATTTGCTTATATAATTAAAAAAAAGTTAAAAAGTTAGTTTATAAATCAGTCTGTTTTATAGTTCCAACATTGACACGCTGGTATTTGAATACACTTTAACTTTACGTCATGGTTTGACATAATGAAAGTTTGCACTAAGACGTTATCTGATCTACATAAGTCCACTGCATTACATCTGAGTAGTGGGGTTAAAATTGCTTCAGTATTTACAGCATTCGGTGTGTCCATTGGTAGAAATCCACAAAAACAAACAAGAGCTGATTTCCACATATCTTCCCGAGATAGGCGTTTTCCTTAAACACTCCAAGGCCAAACACATCTCCCTTTTCCCACCTTTCATTCTCCACCAATAACACATCACATACATTTCTCAGAAGGTATCCCGAAGCCATGAGGCATTTTCACAGCATTCACTAACTGTATGACGTGTCAACCATGCGTTAAGGTCACAGCAGTGCAACGCAAGTGTTATATTAACAGCAAGGGAACAAACAAGTGCTACTTCTGGGTAGGTAGGAGGTCAGAGAAGGCTGCATTACCTCTAGAGTCATAACACATCTCAAAATGAAAGCAACTCTCACACTCATCTTGTGTCCCCATGCAACTAGATCTATAATTTATCCTTAACCTTTATTTGGTTTGAGAGCGAACACAACATGCATTAAGTCACGAAATTGTTTGTTGCCAACCTTTTACTTCCTCCTTTGTGCTGCTTAGCCCATTTTTCAGATAAGAATTTTTGCAACAACAACCATTATTAGCCACATTAGCCATCTCATCTGCATGCACTAGAAACTGGAGCATGTTTGATCGCGTTTGCTTCCAGCCCCTCTGCCCTACTTAGTGATTTTCTCTTTAAGGCAAATGCAATATGGTGCAATCTGTCTGTACGCATTACGTTTGGACTATTGAGTGCAGTTATTTCAGGGTAGCAGATATGGCTGTGCTTGTATAGCTTAGCTACTCACTGTAGACGTTGTGGCAACATAGCAGCCTCAATTACTCAGCTCTCCCCCACCCTGTATTGGAGAGTCTCAAAAGACTGAAAGGACCTTTTCACACCTGGTAATAGACAAGAGCTTGCACCCACCAATTACCATGGTCAATTACCATAATGTAAATTTCACAGCTGTTTACTTTTCATCAGGCTGTGTTTGCGCTTCTAGTAGGACTCTTTTTGGGTTATAGGTTATTTTTAAAAACTTTTATCTACTATGAGGTTATACTTGACACAAAGCTGTTAACTTGCGGTTTGGCTCACTTGGATTTGACCCCCATTTGACGGTGGCTGCCATTATGCCCTTGAGTAATGCACTTACCCCCAACTTGCTTTAGGCTGAGTGTCTCTATGGACTGGTTAATGTATGTTTCTTTGGGCTATGTACATGCGAATATGATGAGCTTAATTCCCACTAGAGACGTCGGGCCATAATAAAGAGCCACTCTCATGCATGCTTGCCCAAGATCTGTCTTTTCTTCTTCTTATGTTAGTGCTGCAGATCCTCAGCTGAACCCGCTGCCTGTCCAATTTCATTAGCCGCTAGTCAAGACATGAGTCATAAACAGGCCTCGAGTGCTACTGAAATAGGGCTCATTTTCCCTTTCTACCTCCTCCCATCCATTACAAGGAAACAACTGTCAATTTCCAGGGCTGACAGAGACAAAGATTTGTCACGTGGGACATTCACATTGTCCTGACTCTGATCAGAACTGGCAGCTCTGTGGCATTAAGCAGTGCTCACGTGGACAATAAAGAGAATGTGACACTATCTGCGAGCCACCTTCAGAGATGCGACTAAACCACTGGGGATTATACTGGACTGATTATTTATAATAAGGATGGTTAATAAAATATGACGGCTGTTTGAAAAAAGCAGAAATTACAGCTAAACAATTCTAGACACAACCTGATTTCATTTCACTGTAAAGTATCTTTTATATATATATATTTTATTATATATAAGCAACCAACATACATAAATATATCTATCTACATATAAATTAAGATGGATTATACAACACACTGTTGAATTCTCAGTTCCGGTTAGACGATGCTGATTAATTTCCTATAACAGCAGTTCTGACGGTAATTCTGGCTACAAACCACAGGTTTACATAAACGCGTACGTTTTAATGCAATATCGTTTCTATTGTAACCACTTACACGGGGAATTGTATGGTGGATGCTCCATTGGGGCATGTTTCCGTGAGGAGACATTTATATAATATGTTTCAGAAGGAGTCTCCTGTGTCAGTGCTGGGTAACATTCAGAAGTAATGATGTTGCTCATCACAGGACTCTTATTCACAAAATACTCATCTTGTACATGCTTTCAACACACTTTGCAGGCCTACTGTTTGAATTTGCTCCTTTACACCTGTATACTGTGTTGATTTATGTTCCCGCTAGCTATTGTCATAACTCAGGTCAAATCAAGGTATTTTTACATCATCCTTTTTTTACAATTGTGTGCAAACAGCTGTCTGGTGTGCGATGAGACACACCACCACTCTCACAGACCCCTGTAACTTTTACCTATAGAGCTGGAGTAAGCTGATGTCACTAGGAAAACCCCGACCCCTTACCCTCTAATTAGAAACAGGTGTAAGTGGGGGCTTTATGACAGGCCCATGGTTACACACGTTGTCCCTTCAAATATGGAGCAGACCTGTAGCGGGAAATGACTGTTTACAAGATCAAGCTTGTCGAGAAAAAGGAAGGCATAGTGTTGTGCGACGCGTCCGTTTCTAAAGTTCATGAGAAGAAAAAAAGGAAAAGAAAGAAAAACAAGAACAGCTGGTGCTTTTGTGCGCTCCAGCCATAAAAAATGTTTGTGGGCTTTGAGTTTTCCTTGTAGTCCAGACTGATGTGGTCAGTGGTTAGGTCTACTGGAAGAGATACGGAGAGACTTGAAAGACAGGTGGTGAGTGCTTCCTGAGAGTTAGGGGACGAGGAGAATGATTGGACACGTGGCTTAGCATTCGAATGATAGGTCACCTCAGGCCTTCTGACGTTCTATGGGGAGTCATGCAGTGATCTAGAAGTGATCAAACTTCCTGAGAAAAATGCTAATGTGGCTCATGAAGAATGCAAAAGAATTATATTGCAGAAGGTCAGCTCAGGCCTGGTGACAGTCTTGGAGCATGTAGTGATTTATATTCCCACAATTCTTCTCCACCAGGCATACTGCCATCATCAAAAAAAATGCTAATGTGAGTATAGCATTAGAAAAAAGCTAAAATACAAATGATATCTTGATGAGAAACTACAGAGGGCCAAGCTACTCTGTATTTGGGTTAACAAGACAAGCCAGAGAAAGCCTGCCTGTGTTGTAGCTCTTGCTGTCTTGATGATGTCATGTTTGCTGTCAACACTTCAGAAGGAGGAAGTGACTTGGCAGGACTCTGCTTGAGCCGCTGGGCTTCTCCACCTCTTACTACAGAGGTAAAAAAAAGTGTTCACGTCTGCTTAATTGGGCTCGTCTGAAGAGGTTTACGTGCCTCGTAAAGAGTATGCTTAACTCGTTTGAGGTTATAATTTAGATGAGATGCATGTTACTACGCTTCAACACATTTATTGCTCAGCCTTTTAACGTTGAGGCTGAGTTATTGTTTGGATCAGTAGTTTATGCTCTGCATGGGAAATCTGGTTTGCAAATACAGAGACTTCAACAATAGACAGTGGGATGAACACGTCAATAACGAATCCAAGAAAATAAAAAAACAGAAATATAGTATAATATCATGCAAAGGTAAAGAAGTAACGCTTTAAATTAAGGTTTTCTTAACAGACATTATTTAACACTTTTATTAACATTAAGGAAAACTATCACGTTTATTAATTGGTGGTTTTGTCTAATAAATGTTTGCATTAAAAAAAATATTTCTTTCTTTTTACTTTGTGTCTTGTGTGTGAAAATATGTATTATTTATTTTAATCTGGGCTTGTTTTTTTTTTAATTTATTATTTTTTGTGTATTCTGTATTTTTGTTATTTTGTGCCTAATTATTTATTTATTTGTCTGCCTTCAGATTTATTTGTTTATCTATCTATCTATCTATCTATCTATCTATCTATCTATCTAGCTAGCTATCTATCTATCTATCTATCTATCTATCTATATAATGGCTTATTTATTTATTTACTCACTTATTTATTTAGAAATCAAAAACACCTGATATTTAAACCATGAAATGGCCTTAACGTACATTTTCTTTTGTTAACTTGCAAAACATTTACACAAAGAGACAAGAGTTCCGAAATTTATCCACATTTATGTACATGATGCAATAAAATTTTTGCTTTGTAACTAAATTGTTGTTAATGTTAAATAACACAGTGAATACCCTAAAGTTAAAGCTTTACCCTTAAAGCTACCCACTTTGCATCTTTGCAAAAGTGTGTTTCATAAAAGTTTTACAACTGAAGTTTCAGATGATCCGGATGAAGATGTTAGTTTTCTAGACACAGTTAACACGGGGTAATGTTTATCCTGGTTGAGTGAGAGGAGATAATACACCTGCATGGGCAGGAACACTTCAGTGGTTCGAGGACAGGTGAAATTCTTCAGTTTGGTCTAAGTATCAGATTGTTTAGACTGGATGTGACTGACTTACTCCTCGACCCGGTTAGACACTCAGTTCCACCAGGTCCCTGTCACGCAGAATCAAGAGCCTTGCTCCGATAATCATTTATCTTAGGAATGAAAAATACTGTTATAGAAATATAATGTAAGACAAGGTTGTGTGAGACAACATAACATCAAGCGGAGTTGACTGACGTTGACTGTTTTTCAGTACAGCATGTTCTTAGTGTTATATTTTAGACAATTACTTATTAAGGAATGACAAGTCATGCTCCTAATGCATTTATAATCACTTACGTTATAGCAACTACAAGCTGTCAGGTACATCACCTCGCTTTTTTTCTCTCTTTAAGTTAGATAGAAGACTTTCCTGTGGTGAAAAACCTACAGATCGTTATTACTGACTCCTTCCATAAATGTTAAATAAACATCTTTCTTATTTTGAAACTATGGAATAATGTATAGAATATTATAAACTAGTTTAACATGACCGATTGTTTCCTTCATGTGCTGTATCACAGACACTTTGTCAATCCTGGAATTGGGACTTTCAAAGTGCTATTCTAAATAAAGTCCATGCAATTATCATGATATGAAAATGTAATATCCTCGCCTAATGCTTTGAAGAAGAGTTATTTCCTTCTGTCCAGGATATGATCCGCTGCCTGGCTGCTGAAGAAAGACGTGCGCCTTTTTTCAGCCTGCTGGCACTCGGTCCATTATCAACTCTACGGCACTTGAGGTTAACGGACCCCGAAGTCCAGCAATCTCCATAAATCAACTCAGTATTTCAACCATTCATTATTAAAAAATAAACTGTAAATCGTGTGCAGACATGTAATCAGAAAGATACAGTGCATTATTAATAGCCGGATGGAAAATGAAGTGTGTGAAATGTTGGATACGTGTTGGCTGGAGCCATTAACACTTTTGACGAGGTTTGAATTTTGCTTAATATTAATTAATACCAGACATTAGAAGCAAGCACCAGACACTCTTTTTTAAAATGAGCTATTGAAATGATTCAGTTTTATTTCTATAGCACGTTTAATGATAGCAGTGGTCAAAAAGCACCTTTTCAGAAATCGGCATGTAGATTTAGATCCCTAATGAACAATCCAGAGGTGCCAGGAGCGCCAGATAGTGCGATTATATACTGTATCTTTCCTCTTCTATAACTGTAGAAGTCAAAAATGTCAAAAAGAGTGATGAAAAGGTGCTCAGTCTTTATGATTACAGCAGCAGTTTTGTGAAGTGCAAATCTTAAGAGTATCTATGCCGGATCATGCACTGCAGCAGAAAGTGAGTCTATAGAGTAAAAATTTTTTTAGACGCACCCTTTATCATAAATGGAGGCACAGTAATAGTCACAGGAATGAAAAAGACTCTTACATCTGCTACACTGTGCCCAAGTAATTAACATTACCTGAGTAATGTACCGTTTACGGCAATGAAATCAAAGGTTTTGAACGAATGATTAATCGCGTTCATGCGAGTTTCTGCAGAATCCATTGAGTCATTCACACGTTCAAGCCTATCGACATCGGCTTATCGTAATCTATTTCAGCATCACACATCACACCATTCACTCCATTACTCAATCAGTAACTACGATTAACTGATCACTTAACTCTTCAAATCAGGGAAGAAGAGTGTCAAAATATATGACCGTCAAAGACAACATATTCCCTGACATGCATGTAAGCTCACGTCCAGCTCCAGACAAATCCATAGCAACCAGTGCTGTTATGAGGTTTCAATATCATTGATCTCCAAGCCTAGAAACCAGAATGTTCAAAATTCCTCTCTTCTTTAATATTTTCACTCCTTCTTATCTCTCTGATCTTTCTGTACCAGTCTGCCCACACCCTCAGATCCTCCACTTGTTTACTATTCCTCCTAAACTCTGTAGCTTTAGGCATCATGCTTTCTCTAGAGAGTTTCCTCAAATCTGGAACTCTTGTCTCCTTAGAGTCCCAACACGCTCCATCCAAAAAATTATTCTGATTTCCTCTCAGACCTCATCAACCAATCACTCATGTGATCATATATATTATTTAAGCTCTTTCTATTCAGTACTATATAATTACCTATATACCAGGCATTTGCTAAATGAATGCTTTTGCGTCGGATGTCCGCCTTGTAGGCACTACGCTCTGTGTGCCTACAGTTTCTCTTAACAGTTCAATAAAATATTAATCAGTCGCTCATGACCAATAAGTAGCCTTGTGTATAAGCCATAAGTAGAACATATTGCTTTCCTTAGCAAGCTGTAATCATTTTATACTCTTAACATAAGAGTCTATTCTTAGTACCACTTTCGAAATGATTGCAATATCATTTAAAGGATTGACACACTACTGCGTGATTCCCCAACCCTATTTTTAAATGTGAATTTCATCCAGTGAACATGATTGTAAGACACCTATTGTTGTGCTTCCTTTTGAAAGGGGAAGACTTCATCCTGAGAGCACAAACACTGCTCAAATTGAAGTGTCCCTATGCTGACATTACTACGAAATACATAATGTATTATGATTATATCCGTTTATTATTTATTTATTTATTTTTATTTACAATGAATTAATAATAATTATTTATTTTATTAAGCCATGTATATGTGACATGGCTTAATAAAATAAATAATAATTATTAATTCATTGTAAATAAAAATAAACAAATAAATAAATAAATAAATAAATAAGGGATATAATCATAATACAATATAAAAATAATTAGAATGCAATTGCTAATAAATAATAATTATCTCACTGACAAATTTCACACACACACACACAAACACTCACACACACACACACACACACACACCTCTCAACGTACAAGTTTCCCCACAGCCACATGTCCCATTTACATCCACATCCTTTGCATCCTGAAATATTTTTCATGCTTAACAGACATGAGGTTTTTTATTGAAACATGCAATTCCATAAAAGACTGAAATCTATTACAGTTAAGAGAACTATTTTTCTTAATTATAAATTTTTTTTTTAATAAATAACCCAGTTATTTAATGGAGTGAATAAGCGCAGTACATTTCCATTAAGCACACATAAAAGTTATCCGTATTTACGCATAAAAATCAAATCCTCACCTTATTTGCTTTCCTTATTCCTTTATAAATGATGTCCAACAACCATAAACAGCAGTGATCTCTCTGTCCTTCCGCAGCGCGTGCTAACAAACTTCACACTGACTGTGCTGCTGCTGCTCTGTGCGCGCGCCCGACTGGAGCCGTCGGCGCGCATGCGCAGTAGAGCGCTTCTGGCTGCGGAACGGGACCGTCCCACCACCGCGGGGGAGGAGGAGGAGGAGGAGGAAGCAGGTAGAAAGTGAGCAGGATTACAGGCGGGCTTTATTTAAAATCACACTTCATTCAAGCTGAACATGATCTAATGATGTTGTATTTCTGAGTTAAAAAAAAAAAAAAAGATTAACACCCACTAAGGCTGATATGAGCACAGGATCTATTTCCAAAACATTTGCTTTGTGACAATAAAAATCACTACAATTAGCTTGAATATGTTGGCTCATATTACACACATTTTTGTCATTTAGCCATAATTGCCATGTTGACTTATTTTGGCTTATTCGAGCATCAAGGGTGTTATATGGCGAGCTTCTTCATACTGACACAGTAGATTTGTCTGTCTAGACGGCACATTTTTAGTCTGTGGTATGCTCATATGAAGACAGTAAATGTGTGATGGCCTGCAAAAACCCTTCACATGGTTAAACTTTGATATTTTCTCAGTTCAGAAATAGTTCTATAGTGCCCGTATGTTCTCTGAACTGAAATCTGTCCCTCTTTCGCACGTATTTCAACATGTAAGTAAAATTCTAGCTTATTAAAAGTCTCAAGAAAGTGAGTCCGTGATTCATCACCTGAGTGTAAAAAAAAAAGTCCCTCAGGGTGTTAAATATATTCCTCATCTTCTTCTCATCACATGTCTGATCTCATTCCATGCTAACGTCGGTGTAGAAATAATTACTGATTCACTCGGTCAATTCTGTTTTTATTTATATATTTTCTTTTTATATAATTTATGCCTTTTTATTCAGTCATTTATTTAAACATTTACAAACTTTAAACAGAACGTGTAAGTGCTCTAGTCTCCTCTGATGCCCCTGGAGCATTGCAGACATTTTGACAGTCACTACCACAAACCGAATCGATTAGACTTATGTAATTTTCATTACGACTACGACATGTTACTATCCACAAACGTGATCAAATCATGAGAAAATCACTCTTACATCCAATCTGGACAGGATTAAAATTAGATGGAGTAATGGGGTCATTTCTTATTTTACAGGTGCTACTCTGTGACTTTATCTCCATCTCCATGGCTTTGTCCTTGTTTTCCTGGTCCTCCTCTGAGAAAATTACAGGCTGCTGTTTTTCACCAAACTCAGATGTCATCTGATAATTTGAGTCTTGTCTGGATACACATCAGTGATTTTCTATGCTGATGTTGGCTCACATTGAAAAAATGATGTCTGACTGTTGCTACCGGCTGTATTTAGTCTTGTAGAGCATGTTTCAGTGACTCCAGTGAGTCCCTCAGATATTAAACATTTCCTGAGTCATGAAATGAAAAATCGATGCTTTTTTAAAGCTTAATGATTGCTGTTTTATTGCGTTTTAAACTGTTGCTGGATCTTCAGTTCAGTCCAAACTGAAATTAAAGACAGCGTCCCTTCTCTACTCATGTTGGCCTACTTCTCGGACCGGTTGGACGCCATGTTGTGAATGGAGCGTAATCATACTGTATGACCATGTGACACAAACATCCGAGTTTGTAGAAAACACAACAGATTAGAAGCTCACTTCTCCCGTGGTCAGTTTCATGGGGGAGTTGTATCACTAAGTATATAAATAGGGCTTTACCTAGCAAGGTTGATAAATCTTGCGTTCTTGCTATAGGACCCTATTTGAATCCAGTTCATAAATGAAATCTTGGATTGTTCCACTCCATAAGTATTTTGTATTTCCATCTAATCACGTAGAGGTGCCGAGGTGGTCAAATTAAGTGGAGACTCATGACGGAGAGAGAGGGAACACGTTCCCTACCTCCTTCCTCCCTCTCTTTACTCCAACTGTAAAGATAGATCATCATGTCAACCTGCAAACGGAGAGGGGCTCAGCTTGTTTCCCCCACCTGTTTCTCATTCTCTGTCTTGTCATCTTGACAGGCGTGCACACGCACTGAGTTTATGGTGTAGTTAGAAGTAACGATAGCTACTGTAAATACATCTCATTTTTTTCCCAGACGCATAGATGCTAGACTTATTTAAGAACTGCACTGCGAACAATAACAGTCATTTTCCCAAACTGGCTTTACATATTAAATCCATAATGCCAATGTTGATTTGTCTTGTCTTTTTTGTGTTCCAGTATCACTGATCTCCATAACACATCTGTAAGCAGAAACCTGGAATCCTTTGACCCTGATCCTATTGACCCTTACAGGGAAGCCCAGGCACACAAAAGCCCAGACTTCCTGTAGGCCACCGTGTAAATTGTAACGAGGAGGCCGTGAGCTTGACGCCACATACGTCTGGGATTCCCCTGGGAGACATGACATCCTGTAAATCGTCAGTCCTACATACAGAACCCTTCAATGAGCAGGTGAGGAAATCCACACATGGTGCCAGGCAGCCATGGTGCTACGATCACAATCAAGAAGGAAAACGCCAACAGAAGTGCCAGACAGCTTTACAAAAAAAAAAAAAGCCAGACCACCTGGTTAGATGAAAAATGTAAGGCTGTAGTAACATCGAGCAATAAACATTGTTGATAAGACTTCCTGTGAGTGATTTATGAACTTTTATATATCATAAATCAAATCAATTTCAAAGACTAACTATAGTATCATCCACTTATACCAAGGCGCTGTTGAATTCTTGAACCTGATTGCTCAGAAGGTGTTGAGTAATTTTCCATGTAAGAGTCTCTGACAGAGATTAATGTCCTCATTCTAATTTCTACTTTTCTGTTCTCCTGTGTAGTTATGATATTCAGCCAGATTTCTAAATCCTTTAAGACCTCAGCAGTAATTTGCTGTGAACCGACACTCACACATGGATGCATTTACTTGCTATCTTATACACACACAGTCAAATTGAAGATTGACGACACCTTCAGGGTAGGAAGTAGCCAGAAGTTCCTGGCCTAAAGGCAAGCACCATTTGGTTCTTTTCTTCCTGCTTTGAGGCGCCTCTTGTTAACCTTATAGAAGCTTTTAACAGACTTTTATCAAGCAGCTCATTGATGTCCAGACAACGATTGCTTCTTTGGTATGGACGCCATAATTCATGAGTGTCACACCAATCTACTCTCTATTAAAACCATTATAGATATTGAGCAACTATCTGTGGTTTGGATCTATCTATTCAGCTATAAGCCTATGGCTTAAAGGTTCACAAAGTATGATTGCAACCTCCCTTACCCTTCCCTTTCCAAGTGCGTATAAGAATGTACGGTGGCCATCAGGTACCCTTAGTGTACTTCCAATTATTCATAATCACACTCTCCTGCTTTTTCCATATAAATAATCCTCCATTTTCAAAATTTGTGTTTTGAAACTTATTAACCAGCACCAGCTGACCACTGATTCCTCTTTATTCTTCTTCCTCATCTTTTTCTTCTTCGTTGTTGTCCTTGCGCCTCCTTCCAGATTCAGGCTGCCACTTGTAAAAATGAGCAACGTAAAAGGTACTCTCTAGAGGTTTGTCCATTCTGGGCTACTGTAGCGGCGCAACATGGCAGCTCTGTAGAAGTGGACCTGCTCCGTATGTAGATATAAAGGGTTCATTCTATGCTTACGAGAATATAACGATCTGTAGTTACAGGTAATTATACACTAATGAAAACACAGTTATGAATACTATATTCCACTTCTGGTAATAGATCTCCCTAAATCCTACATAGTGCACCTTTAAGGAATGGAATCTATTTACAAATAAGTAATAAAAAGGTATTATAGGCTAACTATTTAACCAATCCATTGAAAGGTTATGCTCGCTATTTAATCTGAAACATGTCTAATCTATCTTAAGTATAAACTTCATTTGATGCATTGTACTGACTAAAATGCATGCATGTTGGTTATCTTTAGCTTCATTGGTTTCCTCTAGGTTCTTTGGTTTCCTCCAGCTTCCCAGAAACATGCCGGTAGGTAAATAGGCTCTGTTAAATTGCACGATTGTTCCCTGTGGTGAACTGGTGTGTTTTTGTGCATGTCTGCTTGAAGTTCTCAGGATAGGTTCTGGATCCGCAGTCTGCGTGAACTGGATAAAGTGGTTGCTGTGGATGAATGAACACCTGTGCTTAGAACATGGTCATTGCTAGCGAATGCAATGGATATGACATATGTGTGGCTTTTCTCTCGCATGTCTTTTCATGCATCTGGTTCTTGTATACAACCAGTTGTGCTACTGCATGTTTGGACCTGTTCCCATTTCAGGGGTGAACTGCTCCTAACACACTTAGGTCAGCAGCTCATTCTGTGGTGGGTCTTCTTCTGGATGTTCTCAGCTCTCTTCACGTTTTTTTTTACCTCACCCTGACCTTTGTCCTTGCCCCTCCTCTTCTCACCCTCTTTTGTTTGGAGTGCGCATCTGGTGTGGGGTTTTTGTTTACCGCTCATAATCTCACCGGTGAGGGTGAAGAAGTAAACGTGGCCCCGTCCGCTCCGGTTTGTTGACTTCGGCGGCTCAGGTTGTTTTGTCTCAAATGGGCCGTGTTGTATGGGAGCCGTTATGTTGTTTAGACTCCGGTGTGGAGGAGCGTTCTAAACATGCAGTCGGGAAGAAAACACGTGTCTGATACTGCCGGTCTGTTTCACTAACCATTTTGCTGGAAAACCAAATTATAGGATGGGGAAAATATATGTACAAAAGTAGCATGTAATCTTAATCATCATCATAAACCCATGAAAGTCGACATAATTTAAAAGAAAAATTCTTGTAAGTTTTATTACAAACGTGTTGTTTCAAAGGAGTAGTTCCTCCGAAATAACTTACGTGGTGAAAGTTACACGTTTCATTTAGTATGTTTTTGCACTGATAAATGCTCTGGAGTTTTGCTAGTTTAAGTGTTCATCTAATAGAGAACTTTATGTGAACATTCGGTAGTCAACAGGTTCTAACAGTCCAGAAATAACATTCCTGCAGTGTTCCAATTACATTGTTCTCAAAAGCACAATACAAATATGCACTTTTGAAAAAGGTTCGCCCAATGGAAGCTCTAACTAGAGCACAAACTAGAGAACAAACTTATGGTATTACATTTAACTGTTATTTAAAATAAAATGGATGTATGTATTGATGAAGTTTAGCTCTGCGATAGATTGAGCTCTGCTCAGGGTGTACCCCGCCTCTCATCCGAAGTCAGCTGGGATTGGATCCAACTTCCCCTTAATGGATAAGTGGTGTACATAATGGATGGATGGACGGACGGATTGATAAAGGTTTGGGACAAGTTCCTCAAGCAGACTTTGGATGATTCAAGATTGTTAAAGGGGTTTAGTTTCTAGTTAGACCAAACTAGTTTCTAATTAGAAACTTTTGTGAATGGGAAATGGTCGGTTTCTGGGTTCTACCTGGAACTATGAATTTCAATGCTAAGATATTCCAGATATTGTATGTACATGCTATTTATTTGCCATCCAAATGCTAAACTGTATTTTTTAGCTAATATTCTTACTCTTAGAACATCAGGCATTTTAAGAAAAAGTCTGAAATACTAGAATGGAAGACTTTAATAAAGTCTTCATAATGCAGTCTTGGACTACAGTGTAAAATTTGGCCAGTGAAGGACTGTGTGTATTCGTCACATTGGGTGTATTAAAAGAATTTGTCGTTAGCTGGTTTGGTTCATAACATTAATATGAAGGTTACTAGAATGTTCTGCTAGCTTGAAATCATTAGCTAGGAAGTAAAAAAAAAAATTTACTGCTTAGTTCAATGATCAGCCATTATTCCCTGGAATTTTAGGTAAAAAGCAGTTGAAAGACATTTGCTTAGTCACTGTCACCTTTTTAGATTGTTCTCACTTATGTGTAGTGTAGTGCTGTTATAGTATAGTTTCAATACGGCAGCTTTATGTCTGGATGTGCCATTTTCCTATGTTTGCAATAGTATTATCAGCCAAGTATAGAAAATAGCTAGAAGGCAGAATGTCTGATGAATAAAACAGTAAGCAGCTTTTACATTGGAATTGATAATGCATGTCAATGTTTATAGAGACTGGATTATTTAGTGGGAACAACCAAACTGATGACAGGGAGGACAAAACAAAACGCCAGTAATAACCAAGCAAAAGAGCAGTTTTTCAGAGCAGTCACCATTTCTGACACTAAGTGAATTGCTGGCAAAGTTGGAATATGCATTCTCAACCATTAGCCATTAGCCAGAAACCCTACCAAATCTTGAACTGCCATCATAAGGCAAAGTGTGAAACCGACCCCAGGTCAGTGTATAGTCCCCTGAGACGAGAGCGTGTGAAGCTCAATTGCAGTGACAGCAACTAAACTAGCAGGCTAAGAAACACAAACCAGCTCTGGGAAAGCAGGCAGAAGGATCTACTAAGATTAGTGAACATATATAGGTCGGCATGACCAAACTGATAGCAGCAAATCTGGTTTTTGTCCAAGATTTTTGTCCAAGAACTAGCCTGAAATAAAGCATTAATCTGGCAAACTGTCTACTTAGGGTTGACAGGGTCTGATAATAGAACATGAAACAAAACAGAATCTACGAGATACGAAAAAGTCATATCTTGAAAACATGATGCAAGTCGGAATCTTGAAAACATGATTCATGGCATATGCAGTAATTTTTAACATTGATTAAAAGTGATTGTTATGTATCTATATGTGTTCTGGGACTGTTCTCTCTTTAAGCAGCACTGCGGAAATGCCTGTCTGCTCCTGATATGCCAGACCAGGTGATATATATTAAGAGGTGCAGTCGTGGGAGGCATGCCAGGTTCCAAAGGTGTCTTCAGTTTTGATCAAAATGGGATTCTGGGATTCTTCAGACTCGAAGGCTGAGCTATGCCCAGATAAGCAGAAAGCCCTGTTTATCTAAGCATGCCTGTGAGGCTGCTTCTGTATCTGAGTGTGCTGACTTTTCGCTCTCTGTCACACTGAAGTGTTAGGAACAGACAGGTTTTGTGATCCCAGGCACGTAGCGATAATCTGTGAGTGGATAACTGGATAATGATCATCTATCAAGTGCATGTAAGTTATTTAGAGGCATTAAATAGTCATTAGTGTTGATAAGGGCTGCAGTGGCTTCAGATGTCTGCAATGTCTGCAGATAAATACAGCACTGCGCTTAAGAGCCGAGCACGACTCTGTCGTGTTATATAACAAGAATCCAAACAGAGACACTACTAGTTTCTGTATGTAAATATTATATGAAAATGAAAACATCATGTTGGACATCCTGTAGCATCTGTTGTGCATATGTTACTATGCTGAGTCAAAAGAATGATCATTTATTCATCCTCAGAAACCAGACATTTTCTCAGACATTCTTTATTTACTGCACCCATAACTTGCTTCTCCTTTACATTCCTTTGGCCAATTACCTGAATATTCCTGGTATTCCCAATCTATAGTTATCCTTTTGTCATATACTAAATTAATGTTCCTAATGCTTCCATTCTTAGCTTCCTGTCATTTTGTACTATGTAGAGATCTATCTAACTAGCTGCTAATTAGCTTACAGGCTCTTTGCTAGCTTCTGAATGCTAGTTTTTTGTCACACAGTTTATATTTAGTATATGCATACCACCAAACAATGTGGACTGTTGTTTCTGAAGAAAAGTCTGGAAAGCTAGAATGGTAAACAAATATGTCTCTATGACAGTCATTATTTTTGAATCTTCTTACAGTTTATTTTAGGTGGGTGAAGGACTGTGTGTTAGCCACATCAGTTTTAATGCTAAGAAATAGCTTTGCAAGTGAAAAGGTAAATGTGGAATTAAATAAAGCAGAGAGTTATATGTAGCTAGTGATTAATAAATAATTAGATATTTAGCATTCTTGGAATCTTATCATTTTAAGTGCGTGGAGTTTTATCTCACTAGCCGCTAATTAGCTAGCATGCTTCTGAATAGACGCAACACCACTCTTTTTGTCCTACAGTGTATATGTACGCTTTACCAAACCAGCTGTCCGGCAAATCATTCTTTTAGGTTTTCACATGGATCATTATTTATTATTATATAGTTTTATAATTATTTTTTGTTTCAAACACTAGCGTAGACTTAGCAAAGGGTGTTAGAATACACTTTCATTGTGCTCATGTGAACTCTCTCGTCCTCCAGTCTACTCAGATGGCCTGTACAGACAGCAAGCACTCGTCTGTGTCCTGAAGGGATGTTAGTATTTAAAAACGTCCCTCTTTAAAGTGTCCCATTGTCACAGCCTTTCAGCTCCCATTCCGTTTCCTTTCTACTTGCTCCAGCAAGCCAGGCGGTTGATTCAGATATCAGATTGCACGGATTCGGCCGCATAGGAAGACCATTGACACCTACCCTGTCCCTAAACACTGATCTAAGTGGACACGGCTTGTAAAGACAAGATGAGAGTGTGTTTCTGTGTTGCTGTGTTTCAAATCCTGCTCGGCTTTTTTTTTGCCTGTCTCTGTCGCGTGACAAGCACTTGGCATCACTCAGTGCTTTAGGCAGTTCCTTCAGTTCCTTCCGATTTACTTGGAATTTTCAAAACATAGACAACTATTTTGATTTAATGCCTTAATGGACCTGATAGTATCTTATTCGGTACAAAACCCTTTGAAGGGATAATTAGTGAAAAATCTCATTTACACAGTTTTACCTCATGCTGCAAAAAAAGAGGAAGGAAATCTTATAAGTGAAAACATTTTGAATATAAGCAAATATATCTAACATTTCTCACTACGCGAACATGTTAAAATTAACATCACATTATTAAGCCAATCTGTAGACATTTTTCTCATTTTTTTTTTTCCCCACAAGAAAATCATTTAATTCTACTTGCAGATCGTTTCTATCTCTGTTATTGTAAATTTCATCCATACAGCTAGATGTGGTTGAGGAGACAGTGGGACACAGATATTTTGCACACATATGAATAAAACTTTTCTGAGTAACTTAATGTTATGAGGGTGGCCATCTTGGAAAACCTATTCTGCTTTCCAGAACGCTTGAAGTTATGCTGATAAGAATAAAGTTGCGATTTGTCTTAAATTTTATGTAATCATACATTACCAAGCTTAGCATTTTAACTTGAAGCATGTGTATAAAGATATCAACATGTTTGGTGAGATAGCCTTCCATTGTTTGTTCATATTAGCCTGGTAGCTGCAGCGCAAAACTAAATAACGAAACACTGGATATTAAACATGCTATGGTGTGTTCAACTCCACTTTTGTTGTGAAGGGAAAAGTGTATACGCTGATTCTTTTTGCCAAACTATTTCCCTAAATCGCAAGCCGAGACAAAACATGCTTGAGGAAAATCAGCTGCTGTGTTGCGGTGATAATTGCTCACCATATGTGGACAGTGTGTCAGCCTAGATGGAAACAGAGTGCCATCGGGTCGGAAGCTGAGTGCTAAGGCAGCTTCTCAAACGCCAAAACTGCAGTCTGTGAAGAGGACGAGACAGCACATGGCGAATATTTTTTACATGACTTGTAAAAGCAAAATAGTGTGCAACCTGTTTGTTGTTTATTATGCTTTGTGAGCTCCAACCACCCAAAAACATGTGGCAGTTCATTCTTCAGAACCGAAAATCTTGTGTTATAAATTGAATAGTAGGAGTGTCGTTAATGAGTTTCAGGCCAAAAGAAAAGCAATTTGCACACGCTTGTAAGGGCTGTTCCCACCCTGCCAAATGTTTCCTGTGTGCTTATTCAGCCTGGAAGAGAGACCGCAAGAAAGCAAGAGAGAGAACAACAATAAAGAGAGACGGGCAGATTTGTGAGCTATAAAACCTTCCATGTTCTATTACTTCAGCAAATGGTGCTTGATGATGTATCTGAAGAAATGTGTATGCTCATGATGGCATGTTGATGCCATCTGTTCAGAACTGTATGTGTACAATGTGATCTTAATCAGTGTGTTTAAATAATTGTATAAACTCTTTGGAGAGGACTCAACCCGGAGAACCAATGGGAAATGAGGAACCCAAATATTCCAGGTGAACTGTTCCCAGTACATTCACTTATTGAGGGATTGATTGATTGCTCCTTTGTATGTGCTGCTCTCAATCACTCTCAAATCAGTGTCACATGATTTTTTTTTTTTTTTTGCGTCATCCATTCAGTATGTGTTTAAAGGAATCCGAAAAAACTGAATACGCACATTTCAAAATACTGCAAATGTTGTGTGTGCATAGAAGAATAACTCTAATGGTGCTATGAAACTCGTGAAACTCTATCAGAGTGAAAATCTTTACTGGAAATACAAAACAAAAAAAAAAACGATATTGTAAACCATTTTCTAACTCAGCTTTCCAGTACAATTCTACTTTTAAAGAGGACGCAGGGCCTAACTGTACCAAAAAAGAAAATGATTCCAGTTGCCCAAAATGCTGGCCAGTGACACATGGTGAAGATTTGTTCATGTTTTTGGTTTCACTATGTCCTAAAACACATTATTAAAGAAATGAACATGGTTTGAGACAGATATTTCTGGACTTTGATTTGAAAGCCCATGACTACTTCCTGCTAGCTCTCTGTGCAGCAAAACCTCCACAAATTCACTGTTATTGATCCCGTCAAAACCCATCTCAAACGTTCTCATCATTTGTTAATCATATGTGGAAGCTTTGAACAAAATATGCCATACCTTTTCTTCTCTTTTCAGGTCCATTAAATAGAGAATAATGATTTGAAAATGGACTGGATCGGTCAAAAGTTTGACAACATATCTTCAATTTCAGGTCACAATTAAAGATCTATCGCCAGATTGTTGCTGATTGCTTTTGGAATATCAATGGCATTGAATATGGCGCCTCACTACTTGGGGAAGAGGATTCTGGGAAGGTTGAGCTGGATCCTTTAACAGACTCATCTTGTCTCAGCTGATAATTATATTTCAGATAAGTGGAAATTTTAATTTGTCACTATGAACTATTCATCTACTGTTGTCATTAGCCTTTTTATTAGTCTGCCCTGGATTAAACTTCGGAAGGAATCACGGTGCATTCAGGGTTTAATGAAGATAATCACTTGTATCTTTAAGTTCACATAAAATTGTCCTCTGTTCTTGGAAGATCCTGCTGTGTTTAATCCTCTTAATTACCTGGGGAGGCAGTGGGATCTGGAGGGCATGAGTATGTATGAGGATGTGTGTGTGTCTGAAGTGTGTATGCACAGCCACTCTGGCACCAGGTTTACATAACCTGAGGGCTCATTGTCCTATGCCTGGTTTCCATGGACTTTATGGCTAATCTGAGCAGGAGAGGTCACGTTTGACACTGCGAAACTGCGTGCAGTCGTGAACCAGCCTGTTGGTCGCCGTCTGTGCTGGAACGTTGACACAATAAGGCCTTTTTATGGCCCTCAAGGGTGTGTATTATCCTCACACGTCTCTGGGTTTGACCACAGCCTGGGGTTAAAGAGCATGTCATCATTGCAGCCAGAGATTAACTTTACTCAGTATAGAGCAGAAATTAATTGTTTTTTTTTAGAAAGGCAGGTCTCATAAAAAGTCACCAGACACAGACAAAGTGTACAAATTGTTCCTTCTGGAATTTTTTTAGTGGCAGTTTTTAGGGTGAGCCTTTTTATTTAAGACAAAGAATGAAAATAAGCATAACTGTATTTTTACTATGTGCAAATATCTTGAACACCATATAGAAGCCCACTGAACAATACACTATTTTTTATGCGACCTTTATAGATTAAAGGAATAGTACAGCCGAAAATGAAATTTACACAAATTTCTTCTAAATATTGTGAGCCAATGCAGATTTTGTCCCAAAAGTTTCTTTACACAGGAGCTCCTTGGTAAATTCCCTTAACTAACATTATTCACTGCATTATACTACTGTGGTCATAATCTGTGATCTGATTGGCCAGAATTCTTTCTATTGAAATTATTTCAAGCTGTAATTTGAATTACAAGTGTTAGAAGCTCTAACACTTTATAGCTTATATTAGGAACCTTTAAGACCTTCATAAAGAAGAATTTCCGGGAGAACGAACAATGTGTTTCCTTCTTTTCTTTCCATTTCATCTCGGCACTGTCTCGGACAGTGGTTCTCAAAGTGGGAGTCTGTGATCTTTTAAAAAATTTTAGTTGGAAATCACAGCCCAACTATTATCAAAGTGATCCTGTTTATTAATGAATTCTTACAGCTATTTTTATGCTTGAGTGGTCACTGGAATTAAACGTGATTAATCCATTCCAACTTCTCTTAACATGTCATTCAAATAAGGTCAACTTGGAGCTAATGAGTTCTGTCAGTGGAAAGTTCAGGAATAAAACGCACAACGTCTCTAAAAATAGCGAGAATATTATTGTACACACTTAAATAATGAGCCTACTTTATGAACAGTTGGATTACATGCTGAGGGGGTCTGTGGAATTTCTGCCAAATGTTTGAGAACTTTTTCTCTAAGGAGAACTTTGGTCTAGAGACTTTTCTTTTCCTATGGGAAAGGTATGCAACAGAGGAAATGAGATATGAAAGGATTAACCAAAATCCTTAACATAACCTACACAGTACATATAAATAGACGAAGTTTTCCTCAGTCTGCACGTGATGTGTGGGATTCGATAGTAAGAGGAATAAAGAGTTTAGCTGAGAAAGATAACATCACACAGATGACCAAAAAAGGTACTTTTTCCTTATTTCCAGGGATGGTTGGACATGACAGATGTGCGTCCGCTTCACTGATGCCACCAGTTCATATGAATCCACATATCTTTTGCAGAAAAATCACTGATCAGAAAAGATGGACTGTTTAACCAGATTTAACACTATAACATAAATGGAAGCTGAAATGCTAGGCTAGTTTTTTTGGTTGGTCGAGCTCTGGACATCTAATATGGCTAACGCTAGTGTCAATAACAAAGCATTAATGTTAGCTAACACAGAATAATGGCTATCTATCTATCCATTATCTATACTGCTTATCCATTAAGGGTCATGTTTAAGCTCTAGCCAATCCCAGCTGGCTTCAGGTGAGAGGCGGGGTACAACCTGGGCAGGTCACCAATCTATAGCACGGCTAAAACAGAGACGAACGACCATTCACATTAACAGCTAGTACCTTAACCTGAAATAAAGTACTTAGTACACGGTCGAGAGTGTTCTTCTGGGGTCCGTGGTGTCTCTTTAAGATGGTGATCCACTAATGAGAACCATAAAATAAAATGTTCTTTCTTTCTGCAAGCATCTTGTTAGTGCGGATATTTCCGTATCACATGAAATTCTAG
>JAQQZR010000019.1:3023834-3043571 GCA_030068235.1 Notoglanidium macrostoma
CTGCTAGTCAACTTCTGTGACAATAACTTTGTGTATCACACTGGAGTCGGCAGCTTTCTGTTAAGCACTGATAAAGCCTGAGACAACGTTTCAGACAAGCCCCAACCTCCGAACTTTCAGCACATGAGTTCTGGCAAGATGTTTATGGTGACCCTTGTGTCGTGGACGCCCTGTGTAGATAACACATTGCTGTTTCCTGTTTCCACTCCAGAGACTCCAAATGTGTTTGGATACCAACGAAACAAAACTTTATCAGCTGTGCCACGAAGCCACAGTGTCGAATTAACACGATCTGATTCTGTTTTTCCTGAATTTGGTGAACTCCATGGCGGAAGTGTCCTCCCAGGCTTAACATAACCACTTTATCTTATCAGCTAATTACCAAACCCTCAAACAGGACAAACACTGAATCATTCTGCACCAAGTTCCAGAGTGAAGTTGACTCAAGAGCATTTAAAGGATTGTTTGGTGAAGATTGGAGCTGAGAATTAAGCTTTTTGTTCTTAATAGAGAAAATATATAAGAAAAAAAACAACAGGCTGTCCTTTTCAGGGATGGGGGTTGGTGGGGGGGGGGGATTTAAACCAGTGTTTAAGTGTCTTTCCATATCCATCAACAGTCCTAGGTATTCCGGGAAAGTGTTAACAGCCCACACTCTTCAGATACAGGAAGTAAGACCTGTTGCAGTTTTAGCTTAGATAAAAGAGATTGAAGAGAAGAACTCATAACAGTGTGTCAACGGCACTTTGGAAATTTGTAGTAATCATAATAAGTATATGTGGGCACTTATTGCATGTAGAGAGTACATTTTATTGCGGATGATTGTCTTTAGTTCTCGACTCAATGCATTAAATGTAACTATAAACAGGTAAAAAAGTATGATGTGTTGTTCTTTCAATTTAAAAATGTACTTGTTGGCAAAATGCTGTGGTATAAGAGGAATAAAACACTTCTGGATGTGCTGTTATTAGAAAACAGTCAGCTTAGCATTTTGTCGGGTCACATGACACCACTTCATCGTTGATTATTTTCACCTATAACAGCCACCTGATCGTGTTTTAATGTCCACACGTTCTTGTAATTCGAAGCGTTTTTGGTTTATACTTTGTATATTTTCTTTTCAGAATTGCACCGTATTGGGGTTAATGTGTTGATCTTGCAGCTGTGTCGCTTGTGTTTGGTGTGTATTTGCGCAATTTGGGGGCTGTATGGTAGCGAGAACGCAAGTGTGAAGAAGTGTACCAAACTCCTAGTGTCATAGTTAATGTCCATAGTACGGATCAAAACACAGGTAGGCAACATCAAAGCAGGATGATCCATAATCAAACCAACCAGAAGCAGAAGAAAATGACTCCAAACGTAATCGATACGAATGCATAATAAGATTTTGTAAAGAAGTAAAGGAATGGAAGAACTTCAAAAGACAAAGTAAACAAATTAAAGGCTGAACTCAGAACAGGTGCACACATTAGGTAATGGAAGAAGACAAAGGTGAACAAAAAGCACATGGGGTGAATGAAAACAGCGTCACGCACGGAGAGGAGGAATTTCTGATATTTTCATGACATTTTGGTTGAGGATTAATTTGACATCAGAGTCAGCTCAAATAGGTAAGGGATAAACAATGTCAGGGCATGCTGGTATAGAAAAATGATCAACAACCTCATGGTGTGATGAAGAGTTTTATTCTTCTTATACCAAACTATCTCTTATACCACAAAGCTAGCAGATTTAATATATTAAAGTATGACACTTATCCATTTATAGTTACATTAAATATTGTATTCCACTCACTTTTTTCTGCCTTTTAACGTTAATAAGACAAACAAGTACATCTTTTCATGCTTGTCTTATTTACTTGTTTCAATCTTACTTACTTTTGACTTGTTTGAATCTAACAACAAAAAAATTTCAATCATACCCATAATACTGGACAAACAGAGCACATCCGGTGCCAGAGCTTGAAAATAATGGCACTCTTCCTGTCCTTTCTTGTGAACTTCCTGTTTGATCTTACCGCAGAGCAGCGTTTACCGCAAACACATTTTAATTTCCATTCTTCATGTATGGAGTGATAACAGTGACTCACTGGGGCATTGTTAAAATGTTAAATCCTTTTTGAATCTATGCTTCCTTAAAGGAAGTATGGCAAAATGAGAACTTTTGGTAATATGTGCATGAAATTAGTCACTGATTAAAAAAAAATAATAAATAAATAAAAAAAACACCTTTAGCTTTGCCCACACACACACACACACACACCAGCATGACCTTACAGATGGAGATTGTTAGTGTTGTCTTTGACTTACAGCTGTGTCAGCATAGTGTGAATAAAGAGGAGGATAAAAAGCATAGAATCGAAAGAAACCTAAGAGGCAGAGGAGGAAGACTTGGAGAGGGTGATGAGAGGAAGAGGAGGAGGAGAGAGGAAATGGGCCAGAATTTATTTGTGTAGCTCGGTCTCTTCCTGCAGAAGCTACTCCCTTGGGTCTTTTCTAAAGTGTGCACGCAGCGTAAGTGTGAGTGTGTGTGCATTTGAGCGTGCATGTGTGTGAGTGATGTCTCTGGGAAGAACCTCCCCAGGTTCCTCTGAGAACACGACGCAGGAAGGCCTCGGAGGCAGGAGGATGCTGGGAAACGGCTCTCGTTTTGCGTTTTAATAGTCTCCCACACAGCTTAAGGGAAGAGTTGAACAGGCTGAAAATGTGATTTTCACTTTATCCAGAATGTATCCAGTCAACATTGGCATGTTTGGCGTACCGAAGCTATGAAGCTGATGTAGCTAACAAGTAGCCTTCAGTAACGTGTAGCTTTCAGTTTAGCAGCCAATGTGCCTCAAGTCGTTTTGTTTGTAACTCAGCATCGAATACATCAAAAAGATGTCACAGAGCTGCACAAATTGTGTATATTTGTGTAATTCAATATGAGTGTGTAATTCAATTCATGTGGAAGGCAGCTTTACAGAAATCTATCTATAGGATTAGATCCTTAAGGTGAGCAAACCAGAGCACTAAATGTCCCCTGATCACTTTTGGATTACTCAGAAAAGTTGTATGTGTTTAATTTCTGGTGACTTTCCCTCTTCTTTTCTCACTCTTCCTCTCCTCCTGTCTATTTTTCTCTCTTCTGTTTAACTAGTTTGTGCTGTCTACTTAATAATGGAGTCGAAGATTGTCTTTTGTCTGAGTCTTCTGAATCATGTTACGAAGTCTTTCCCCCCCCATAATTTTACCCTTAAAATGGCATACTGTAATCATGTAATTATATAATCATGATGTCATGCCTAGATGTCAGCTGTATATACTTACACATAGTACTGTCTACTTACTCCTTCTCCAGCTCCGCCCTGACCACGCCCCATCACCGCTACTTCCTGTAGCGCTCTGAGGTTTTGCAGTTTGTCCCCTTTGGGAAGCTCAACCAATCAAAGAATAACCGAAGAACCCTCTTTTCTTATTAACTATAAACATGTGGCGA
The DNA here is from genome assembly GCA_030068235.1 of Notoglanidium macrostoma. Taxonomy (NCBI): domain Eukaryota; kingdom Metazoa; phylum Chordata; class Actinopteri; order Siluriformes; family Auchenoglanididae; genus Notoglanidium; species Notoglanidium macrostoma. The sequence continues at coordinate 3,027,312 of JAQQZR010000019.1, forward strand.
CGGACATTACAATTTCAGTGATCTGATTCTTTTGAATGACCGATTTATCTGAATCAACACGTGCAAATTTTGATCTGTTTCCATATAAAATGTAAGGCGTTGAATATTTAGATGCACAGCCCACATAAATGCATGAATGTGCTTCCTGAACTTGCTTGCGAATTCATTTTGAGTGATTCATTTAAAGGAGTCATTTAAAAGAGCGAATCTTTCATAAGCTGCCTGTCATTATACAGTTCGTTTGATAATTAAGCTTTTTTTTAATTAAGGGTTTCTAAGCTTATGATGCATTTGTGGTGCCTTGGAAGTGGTAATTTGCTAGTCGTAATAACGTCATTTCCCACCTCAAGACGTCGGATGTATGAAGTGGAAAAAAAATCATGGACATCTCCACAAAAGCGCATTTTTTGCTTGTTCTTTCTGGATCATCAATATTACTTTAAGCAGACTTTTATATTACAGATCTGAGTGGCTATTGGTCCTGAATTCAAATGCAACATTTTGGACTGAAAGTAGCTCTAATGTTATTGATTACTTTCTAAAAACAGTGATTAGTACGGTTATTGATTTATCCAGGTACTGTATCTGCATATTAACTGATCTAAAGCCAATACTGCGATAAACCCGTAGGGTTAAGGCACTCAACATTCAATTCAATTCAATTCAATTTTATTTGTATAGCGCGTTTAACAACGGACATTGTCACAAAGCAGCTTCACAAAAGTATATAAATTCTGAATATAAACTGATGAATCTATACATTTATCTATATATATATATATCCCTAATGAGCAAGCCTGTGGTGACGGCGGCAAGGAAAAACTCCCTGAGATGGCAGAAGGAAGAAACCTTGAGAGGAACCCGACTCAAAAGGGATCCCATCCTCATTTGGGTCACACTGTATAGTTCAATTACAACTAATACACTTTAATGGGGTCAAGGGTCAAGTTTAAAGTGCATGGTGATTCGATTCGAGTCCTATGCCATTGTAGCAGAACCGCTCATGTCAACAGCAGTCCATCACAGTTCTAGGTGTATGTTGAGGCAGTTTATATGGTGCCATATTTAACACAAACAAGTGGTTTCTAATTGATGACTCCAACCAGGAGTAGGACACCGGGATGGAAAGCAGAAGGGGTCAGGATCAACATTGTTCACAGTGTGAGCGGCCATGTTGATTTGACGTCAGACCGTAAACAGGGAAAGAACTGGTAGTTGAGAAGACGACCCCAAGTTGAAATTTCTACCAGTTGTAGGTGGCGAATTACAAGTTGCAGCTTTGCCTCCAATACAACATTAAGTTGTATTATAAATAAATAAAAATAAAATTTTTCCAAGAATATAATTTTATTTTGTGTTCTGTTTTTGTTTTTTTGTCCATGTTCCTTGTGAAGTGTTGTGCTGCTAAGTTCTACTCCTTACTTCCTAGCTCTTCCTAGTTCATGCTTTAGTTTTCAGTTTTTTTTTTTGTTCTCTTTTGCCGCTCTGATTTGTATTATGAGTACCGATTTGCAAAGATGACCATGTCCGCATATGAATCACTAACATGACCATAATAACCAGACTGTGATTCATCTGTTCGCTTCCAGCATCCATGTGTTATACAGATCCAGTCTGTTCCGTACATTTATTCATTATTGCAATTCTGTTTCAACTTTTGATACAAATATTTCCTTTTCTGACTTTATTACCCATGACGATGTCTACGGCGTCTACGGAGTTCCCTTCAGGCAGGCATTAATCGTGAATCCTCCACAGTGACTCCTAATGAACCATGACCCAGAAAAAGACAGAACATAACGTGTCTGAATGCAAATTTTTTTATCCGTTCACAGGCGCAGAGCTTCTTTGATAACATCCTTCCATAATCATGTGTCCCAGATCCTAGCTTTTGGTTTTCATTATGTTGCTGTTGTGAAGAAAAAACAAAGCAAAACCAAAATATTTCAATGCAGTATGATACAAAACACGGGTTTCTGTTAATGTGCTCGTTCTAATATTTCATTGTTACTATAGTAACAACTCATACACAGGTATCTGATGCTTTATATAGTCTGACGTAGCAATAAAGGAAGATAAATGAAGATGTTATTTAGTAAGAAAAACATAATTGTTGACATGGCGTCTCCAACGTCAGCACTTTGTAAAAGTCAGTAGTTTCACGGCATTGGGAAAGTTTTCAGGACATCGGAGTTTTCACTTTGGGGTAAATTCCTTGAGAAAAATCAGTGCGGTGTAAACTTTTTTGGTGGTAAGCGATATTACACACCGGCTATGACACGTGAAAATGCAAAACGAATTTGGAAAACAAAACAAAGTGTGCACACCAAGACTGATGTGAATCGTTTGAGGGTATCCTGGCTCCTCACCTTATGTGAATGTATTTTTTATTGCACCGTATTTCGGTGTTGGTGTGTAAAGACTAATCATAACACATGTATTTAATGACTTGACAAATATTTTGTCCAAAAATTCGGATCTGGTGAGCAAGGGCTTTAACTTTGTTGATTATTTTCCTGTAACAGCATGCCTGCAAGTGTTCTCCGACTTACTAGTCTTAAGTGTTTACACTACAACCATATTCAAAGTGTTTAATTGTATTAAACTGATGAGCACACACACACACACACACACACACAACATCACACGGAGCTTAGTCTTCCAGCTCTCTTCTTCACCCTTACGACAGCTGACGTCAATTAACTCCACGATGTGCCACGTTCTCTTTCCTTTTCATGACAGCAGCTGCGCAAAACAAAAGCGGATCTGTTCCTGCTCCTTCCCTGCCACTGGTGAGCAACAGCCAAGCCCAAGCATAATGAATACAGAGCAGTGTGTGTGCGTGTGTGTGTGTGTGTGTGTGTGTGTGTGAGAGAAGAGCGACCTGGAGCTGTCACTGCAATGTCACTGCAACACCCTGCTGGTGTAATGCTGGCTCATACAGGAACTCAGCAGTAACTTCCGTTGAATTTAACTCTCATGTTCAGTTGCTTTAACGGTCCACTTGGCTTTTGACCGACCAAAACCAAAAATCAGAAAGTGTGTGAATTCAGAAATCAAAACCCAGTCATCATTTGGATCATCACAAAACTCATTGATCGACACGTGACGCAACAGCGGCTTTTAGTTTCACCAGCAGTCTGTTGCGTTCTGTGGAGGGCGGTGATATAAGAAAATAAAGTAGACGAATCAGTTAGTATAATGTTTAATAAATGAAACATTCACGCGTTTCCTGTTGAGAGTTGTTGTTTTTTTATTTTTTATTTCAAAAAAGTCAAAAATGGGTTCATACTGTGGCTGAAGAGTAGCATGCAGGACTGAGGGGACGGACGGACGGACAGACGGCAATAAATAATAGAACATAAAAGGCAATGAATATATAGATAAATCAACAAAGACAGAAAGAAAACGTGTACCTAAAAATCTAAACCTGAAATCAATATTTAAATCTTATATAAATGAAATAAGAACACATTGCATTAAAAGAAAAAAAAGCACAAGACTGATTTTTTGTGAAAAGCTCCAACGGCCCAGGTTGTAAGTATTGGATTCTTGTGCTGCAATCATTGTTTATTTCAAAATAATTTGTAATAATAATTAATGGTGGATTATAATGTACAGTAACAACAACAACAACAATAATAATAATAATAAAAATTATAATATAGAATACTTTCATACAGTGTAAATAAAAAAATAAAAATAAAAACAATGAAAAATAGAAATAAATGCATAAACCTGTAAAATAGGCAATTAAGGATGAACATGAAATAAATAATATTAGTCAGAGGAAGAAAAATATAACAGAAATATAATATATAATGTTGAGTTGTTTTGTTGCCAGTGGAACGCGCCTGCTCTTGGATTTATTACTGATTGCCGCACACACTCGCTTGTTCGGTGATGAGTACTGGTCTACCTCACTCTCACTCTCTCCCTGTATATGTGTGTGCGTGTGTGTGTGTATGTGTGTGTGTGTGTGAGACAAATCCTACATGGTTGTGGTTGTGTCAGCTGAATGTACTCGACTGCTTCATGACTCAGTTCAGTCTGTGTGTTCTGTTAAATAAAGCAGTTCATTGACACTGGCACCACACATCTCACACACTTACACTTCCCAGACTAACACACACTCTCTGTCTGCCACTCATGGGATTCAAACGCACAACCTTCTGCAGAACCCAAACAGCTGAGCTTCCACTCATAATCCTGTATGGGATTGTTTTCCTTTTCACCTCTATTACAGCAAAGCTTTTAGACTTTAAATCTCTCTCTCTCTCTCTCTCTCTCTCTCTCTCTCTCTCTCTGTGTGTGTGTGTGTGTTCTGTGGTCAGACTCCTTCCACACTTAGCACAGTCGGCGGTTAACCACAGAGAGATGCATTAACATAGCACAGTACAAAGGAACAGCTTAGCCGAAGCGGCTAAAACGGCTAACACTTTTAGTTAACTAACATGCGAATATCTGGTAATGAACAACTAGCCTGTTAGCATTTCTAGAACCAGAACATCTTCTAACGCTCCAGAATTTAACAATGTACTATAATTTAGCCATTTTGTTTTCCAAGAATCTGTTTACTGAAAACGGCTAGCAACATTAGCAGAACTTTCTTCATTAGCGCTGAATGGAAAAGACACCGTGCTAACTAGCAGTGGTATTTTAACCATTCTAAAGTGGATTACTTCAGCATATAGAATACATTTGACCATAAATCATAAATGTGAAGTTTATTTTAATCTTTTAATTTATTATTTAAGACTTGGTTTTATTTATTTCCCCACACAATGTCTTGTCACTGACATTTAGCCTGAAAAATTAGCTTAATGGCTGCTTTCTTCATAGAGGTATGCTTTGTATCTCATAAAAAAAAAAAAGATTGTGTTTAATTCATATTATCTAAGCACCTAAACAGTTAGCTTGTATCTAAAATAACGTCTTATTCACTATATTTGCGAAAGGATATGATAAGATGGCATTGAAGAGCCGTTCATGAATAAAGAGCCCACGTTATTAGCACCTTGCTAATTACTAAGGATTTTGTGGGGTATGTTTTTATGTTTTAAAAATTTGTTTGGGTGTGCTTGTCACCAAAAAACTCACAGTCTTATTCTTCTAAGGCAGACAAGCAACAGAAATATGCCATGAATTTACATTATAATGTAAGAAAATCGATATCTGGTTACATAATGAGTGCTCAATAAGCTAACCCAATGACTACTAGCTAGTCCTTCGAATTCTTAGCCACACTGTTAGCATCATTGATTTGCAAATAAGGCATCAAATAAGAATCTCATAATGCTTCAATATATATAAAAAAAAAAAAAGTATTTCTTTCAAGTCTTAATTGGTGCAATATTCACATTCTCCATATGGTTTGTTAGCATGTTTTATAGAAGAGCTGGCAAGCGTATTCTTATTTCTTACCTTCTTCATATTAGCCTGAGCATTAAATCATGCTTGGTTACTTGGAGCATTTTTCAAAGCTTAATTTTCCAAAAGATCTAACAAGAAAATCATTTCTATACCAGATTCGGTGAGCTGGAGAGGATATTACACATGACCTGATGCCACTGTGCTCATAACTAGCATAATGACTTGTTTCAGGTAGCTAGAAATGAATATCAAAGATGCATGCTAGAAAAATGTCAATGATATTTTGAAAGGATTTCACTTATTGCGTCATCTCGCAGCGTCACTTCCTGTTACATTATACTACAGCTGATCTCTTTTTGTTAGGAAGAAAGAGAGAGTGATCGATATGAACACACACGGAAACATTTTAGCAAAGTGCTAATTAGGGTCTAAGGCTAATTTTGCTCCAGAAATTAAAGCTACCACATGGACGCCAGATGCCAGGGTGCTGCAATTACAGTATCCTGTTCATTTTGAAAAGAAAAATCCACCCTGAATGACATGCTTAATAATCTTTATAATTAACATGTGAGTACTGATCAGGCCACATTTTTCCCAGTCTTTCACTGCTCAGTTTCAGCGACCCTGTTCTCACTGTAACCTCAGATTCCTGTTGTTGGCTGACAGAAGAGGAAACTCTGCTCTTGTAGTCCTGGGTATGGGAATGCTCATGGTGTGGTTACTCTTGACCTAATTATGTATGTACGGACGTTGAAGAGTATTTACGTTACCCATCAACTCGTCTTTACCAAAGCGTCAGGATTCCAGAATGACCACAACATTTTGCAATATTTTGTGAAACAGCAAGTGCAAAAAAATGGCTACTTTTCCCAGTATCTATAGCGCAAGGGAGAAATATGATTGGCGTCCTGTCATACGAAATAGCAACATATCCTATTGATATTTTAGCTCCTCCGGTGGCCTCGATATCTCTTAGCGCCACAGAGAAACCCCATATTTGAAAGCTGAAGCTGAATAAACCCCAACAGTAACATTTATGCGTCTATAAATGTCGCCTTGACCCTGTAACACACATTTTTCGCCTCTACAAATAGCTGTCTCTATTTTTATCTTTAGCTCCTGGCCGTGTTTAGACTGTGGTCGTCGCAGGGTGAAGGGAGCTCCGCTTATAGGCCAAAAGCCCACAGCGCCTCTCTCATGTGGCATGACATGGGGTGACACATTGCATTCTGGGATATCTGACGCTACATTATCATGGGCAGTACCTTACCTTTAAATGAAAGAGGCTTAACTAAGTCTAACCTCCTAGTCAAATATAGCAGTTCTGAAGATCCCACTGTACTTTGTGAGCTTTTGTGCTAATTTGCTTGCATTTTTGTGGCATCCATAGCACAGTCATGTTTGCTGCATGTAGAAATCCATATCTAGCGATTCCCATGGTTTTTTTTGTTGTTTTTTTTGTGTATCTGTGTGGCAGCTTTCACTCACTTTTAGCTCCGTTGACCTAAATGACAGGTTATTGTGCTTAATAATATATGACTGAGGCATTTTTATCATGGTGAGTCACTTACACTGACATGTAAGAGCATACGCTGGAACATCTATTCATCCGGCACAAACCTGAGAGAGGGATTTCAGCTCCGGGCTGTGAATTTTACGTGACTCAGACACACAAGAAGCTCACAAAAATAGAAAGTTTAACACAATTTCTACATATATATTACTAGATATAGAAAAGTAATACTATTAAAACTGACAGATCCAGCAAACCAGTGACTTATTTACATATTGTTTTTTACAATTAACCTGTGATCTTCAATGGCATCTATTTATGTAATATTAAAATCCAGAGTTGATGTTTTTAGTCTTACATCGACATGTTGGTCTATATTCACTTCGGCACATTAAACACAATGCCGATCAATGACCCGCTGAAAGAGGTGAAGTTGGATTTATCCCTCACGCCTTCTCGCACTAAAATGAGCAATGCGGCAGCACTTTAGTACTTTAGTCTGTCCAGCTGTCTCACCTCCTCGTCTGTACTCTCGGCTCAAACAGATCAGCTCTCAAAGCTTCGGCCTTCATGCTAATACCTCCGTCAACACCGTCACACTCGTCATCTCAGAGATCGCTAATGCAGAATGCACTGCATCCTGGAACTTTTAGTCTAATGTCTCTACCAATGTCTCCACTAGTTCTCATTAATATGCCTTTGAACGTTGCTGAAAATTGGTGAATCAGAGAATCTTTTGTTTTTAGGTGCTAAGAGCCTAAAAGAGCATTTTCCCCCCCGTTATAAACGCACTAGCACTAAGAGTGTCCCTTCGTGACGCCAGATTGACACACAACCGCTACCTTCGCCAATGAAAATGATTGCTTTTTTAAAATGTTCTTTTTTTTTTTCCTGAATTGAATTTGTTTGACCTTAGAAATCAGCTGTATATCACGCAACAGTCCCAATTTAGAGTATTGCTATATATTTTAATTATAGAATATTTAATTTTCTATCCTTTGTGGCCTTCAGACTTAAGCTAAACAAACTGAGTTTTTTTTTTTTTCCCATTTCAACTATAATAGTTGATTTATGTTTTTACTCATAGCGCTCTTTTACCTTTTAATATGATATTTACATGATATTTAGAAAAAGGAAGCATTCGCATGTGATTTTATATGATTTAAAAAAAAAAACTTCCAAAGTATCTGCGTATGTTTATGTTTAGAAGGGTCAAAATGACACTCTTAGGAGTACTTTAAGTGTTTTAAGGAGTTGGAATTTGGGTTGAAAATCATGACTGCGTACTTCTTAGGTATGTAATTTTATCATAGTTACTCTCTGTTTACCTGCCCAACGACTGCACATGGAAATAAGGTAGTAGCTGTGGCTCAAAGCATCTTTCCTCATTTTTTTACATGAGCTCTGACAAATAAACTTAATTATCAGGCTGTGAAACTTTTCATATCGACACTTTCCTACTTTGCAGCAATGCAGAAGAAAAGCTGGAGAAGTCTGGATTGAAAAGGAAGCTCGGTGTGGATATTTATATCTACACATAAGGCCAAGGTCCTGCGTTTCTGTGTTTGGCCTTGAGCGTAATGTCTGCTAGAAGTAGACGCTCCTAGAAAGAATGCTCATGAGCCATCTAGTGGATGTTTGTGTAATTCTGATCATAAGTGAGCGAGGAACCAAAGAGGCCGTATGCAGAGGGAGGACACATACGGATATTTAGCTCTTTCGTGGAGGTGTATCATGCGTAACGGGCTGCAATAGCTCACGGATATGTCTTTACCTCCCTGTTTGAACTTCAAAGTAGTTCTTCCCCCTCTCCACTCCTCTCTTCTCCACTCCTCTCCTTCAGCACCAGATGTGTCCGGGCCACAATGCTGAGAAAGCACACCTTTCATCATTACAACGCAGGAGTTATAGCTAACCCTGGGGGTCTGCCTACAGCACACACACACACACACACACACACACACACACACAAAGGAACGCGTTGGAAACTCTTACCTGACAGAAACCAACCACAGCCCTATTATTACTCTATTATTATTCATATTTATGTTTTGTAAGGAGGTGGTAATGGAATAATGTTCAAATGACGCACAGTTCATGCGCACTGAGTTTTTTTTTTTTTTTTAAATATTCCATCTGGCTAATAAAATGGTTAAAAAAACAACACATAGGCAAAAGACATAAAATAAATTAATATATGTAGTAAAAGCACAGTGTTTTGTCTTTCTGTTCAATGGAACTGTGGTACACAGCGCCACCTCCTGTTGAAAACCCTTTAACATGCATAGCAGTAAATATGTTTAATGTTTAATGGCGTTTCAATGTTCATTTAAACTTCACTAACAGAAATTGTGGACTTAAATTTCATCTTCCAGGACATGAAGATATGCCAAAACATATCTAAAAATGGTCATTGATGAAGCAAGTGAAGTAAAATAATGAAAACTATATTTGCTTGTAAAAATAAATACACACGTTTAATGTATACTTGTTAAAAAAAATATGCAAAGAAATAACGTAGAGTTTCATTGGAGCCTAAAAAGTAAACTTTGAGTCAAATCTAAAGATAAAACAAAGTACAAAATTTACTAAAAACTTACATTTTTGTCCAGTTTCTTGCTGAAATGTAGATATAAGGCAGAATAGTTTCCATACAAGCAATCTCCCGGTCCAAACTAGTTAACATACAGTAGCTATCAGTATTCTGTCATGACCGTTATTTCGTAATGATTCCATTATAATCCTGATAGCGTGCAGTGTTTCATAGAATTAACATCATTAGATGTCTCCAGCGTGTGTTATGAAAAGCATTCCAACATGAATGTTGAAGAAACATCCAGATCATGATGAGCCTGAAGTGAAAAGTATGCAATTTTCAGCCAATATGACATGTTTGAAGTTTAACATCCTGCAATTAAGCCAACATCCAGCCAACATCTAACATGTCCTGGCTTATCGAAACGAGAGGAAAGCTCTGTAAATCCGATTTTATGCTGAGTCATCGCTTTAAAGTAACGCCGCTCACATTACATGTGAGTCGAACCCAAAATGTAAAAGATATTACATGTATATCATCTAAATGATCAATAGTTACACTTGCACATGCTCTGAAAGTGTAACTAGTCAAATACTATTACTTAAAGTGGTGCTTAAATGGAACTGTTCTCTGTATATAATAATCATTACCAGTGGTTTAACTTGTGATTAAAAAGGAGTCAGCTTTGGGAGGCCTGTAATGCATCCATCCTGTCGTCCATCATCGGTGGAGTCCAAAAATAACTTGGACGAGTCCATATTGAAGACAGATCTCTTTCTTTGAAGTCTGAATAACAGTGTGTTAAGAAAGGAATGGTTTGGTTTAAAAAAAAAGTCGACACATCCAAGTACTCCAAAGCCAAGTTTGTCGTCCAGGGCTTTTCTGAAAACACATGCCCAATGTACTATATTCAGGTGATATCACTAAGGAACTATATTTCTGTATCGTCCTCCATAAGCAGTGGCACGTGACCATAGATTTTGGTGGGGCTGAATGATGTTAATAATGACATTTACCAATTAACGCTACCAATTAAAGTGATTCTAGTTGTCCAACATGGCTGCCCATATTAAGTTGTAGCACACCTAGATGTAGTTTGTGGAAAATAGTTACCGAAAAGATTTCGGGTGATATATTTACAGAAGGCATTTAAAAAATAAGAAACTTCCCCATATGTGTTAGCAACATTAGCCTCATAGCTTCATTGAAACGCTAAAGACAAAGCTTCAGACACCAAACGCTATAAGAAAATGCGACAATATTTTGGGATTTTTTAAAAATTTTTTTTATATTTGCTCAAATCATTGTTTTAAGTTAATCTTCCATGGAAGCGTAAATAAGAACCTTCTGGAAGCAATGAAACAAATCGCAGCATAGTGATTTTAGCTTTGTATACCATTGGTGACAGAAATTGTTAAATCAGGTTTAATTGGGACATTTTATGCTGCTGTTCATGAGTTTACGAGTTTTTATTAGCATTGGGAAGTTTTTTACTGTAGCTAGTGGTTAAACACAAGACATACTAATTGCTACGTATTATCTGACTGAAAATACATCATGTCTGTGTGGTTTTGGTTAACTGCATGTATATACTGAGAGGACTCACCGCATTCTTGGTTGAAGGTTTATTTAATTAAATTACATTCAATTTCTCTCTCTCTCTCTCTCTCTCTCTCTCTCTCTCTGTGTGTGTGTGTGTGTGTGTGTGTGTGTGTGTGTGTGTGTGTGTGTGTGTGTGTGTGTGTGAAAATGATAATTTGGCCTTCTCAAATGGGAAACATCTTTGTAAGATAAACCCAAACATGGTCGTCATGAGTACTGACCATGAGATGAGACTATTAGGATGAGCTTAGAGTCCACACATATACAACACGCCATTATGTTGCGCTCACATCATGTATTAAATACACAATAGCTGTAATTCCAGCCTTCTGAGAGTTGAGACACTAGCTCACTGGTGATAACACAATAACTGTATTTAGTTGTTGAGGTTTCTATAACTAAAAGGTTGTGAGATCAAATCCCATCATACTGTTGGGCTCTTGAGCAGGACCTTTAACCCTAACCTGCTCCAGGGCCCTCCTTGTCTCACCCAAAATGTTCTTCATTTTCTGACAGTATGACTTTTATAAACATAAAGAAAACTACACCGTGTACCTGGAATGTTATAAGCGCAGTCATTTTGGGCAACTTCCACTTTTCTTACTTGTTGTCTTTAGCATAGTTTAGAAATGTCACCCAAGATTATGTTGGGTTTCGCAAATTTGTGAATCTGGCAAATGGGAATATGCTGAAAAATGATGTACAGCTCTATCGCACAAACGTGCGACAACAGCAGAAGACCATCATGCGTCCTGAGATTCTTTTCTGCTCACCACTGTTGCACAGAGTGGTTATTTGCTTTACCATAGCCTTCCTGTCAGCGCAAACCAACTTGGCCATTCTCCTCTGAGCCTCTCTCATCAAAAACGTGTTTCTACCTGCAGAACTGTTTCTCACTGGATGTGTTTTGTTTTCCAATAAAAAAAGACTGTATAGACTATAGACTGTTTGCATGAAAATCCCAGCTGATCAGCAGTTTCTACTGAAATACCACAGTCAAAGTCATTGATATTACATTTTTCTCCTATTTTGATGTCTGATTGGAATATTAACTGAAGCTCTTGATGTGTATCTGCATGAATGGTGTTCTTATTAAATTGGCCTGTGATCATATAATGATAAATTTGGCGATATTGTACCTTGGTATAGTTTATTACTATTAAATTATTAAAGTGTGCCTAGAAGGTGAGCTGCTTTTTTTTAAATATCTCTTTTCTGCCTAGTATTAAAACACCTCTATAAATCATATTAAACTGATATCATATCAAATGTCATAGCCAATTATTTACACTGAGAAAGGCTTGACTTAGTCCTGCGTATTCCAATGTCTATATATAGTTAACAAATAACAGTCCTTAACACAGCAATGAAGGACAGACAAATGTCAGATTTGTTTGTCTCTTGTTTGGAACTGTTTGTGGTCCAAGGTTACATTATTAACATAATTCCTTGTTGAGGTCACAGCTGTGTGTGCTGTTATACCAAGACATGTATAATCATCTAAAACGGCTACATAAACCTTGGCAGAAGAACTGCATATTCTTCTGTTTGACACCAAAACAGTGGTTTTTGCTTTGCTGGAAGGGCATATCTGTCTAATGTAATTGGCGAAAGAATTCGAGAAATAAATCATTTCCAAGACAGTAAAGCAAAAATAAGAGTCATTTGAGCACCATGTGTTTGCTTTGAAGTGTGTGGAATATTTGGATGGTCTTATGAGGCCAATAAATACCCAAGCATCTATGTAGTACAAAGACAAAACAATTTTTTTCTTTTCAATAAATATATTTTTCATGTTTGTAGCACAACAGATTATTCTCTCTGAGGTCACACTGATATCACTCCTATGAGAACAGCAAGTTTAAAATCTTTTGCTGTCAGGATACCCAGCTAAACTAAAAAAACATATAAAACACTGAGTAATGGCTGTGGTCCAAGCTGCATTGCAGATTTTGAGCTCTCTTCAGTGGCCGTGGGTAAGGGGTGAAGGGTACGCAGTCATTCTGTCACTGACAGTGCTTATGGGGAGAGTGGAGAAAGAGAACAGGACAAGATATTCAATCAACCCTACCTACCGCTTTACTTCTGATGATTTTTTTTATTCCTGCTAGCCTGATTCAGCTCCTCAGCCCTTCAAAAGGTTAAAGAAATAGACCAAAGAAAAATCACATATGCACAATTTTCCACTTACACCAAACGCAGTTGATTAGGTAAGACATGTTTGACGTCTGATTTTTGCTCATTCAATGTGCAAGATGGCTTCACACATAATATCACACACTGTCTATCACATACCTGCTGCCCAGCTGGCGTTGCACCTGACTCCCACCATCCATTCTGGAGGTGTTGAAGATGGCTCCATTTCACCATTTTGCACTGAGTCTGATTGAGTTACATGGATGACCCAGTCACCAGAAACTTACCTATGGACACTACACCCAGGCTTGGCTCCAGGGGTGGGTGCTGGTAACCCTAATCCAGGCAGGGTACAAGGATGCCTCCTGGTCAGTTCTCAGTAGACCTAGGGTTAGGGTTAGGGCAGACCAGGGCTTGGAAATGCTCAGGAGAAGCAGGAATCTGTGGAGTCTTCACTATTTTCCTCAACTCAACAATCTGGGAAAGCCTTGGAGTAGAGTTCCTGCTCCTGTGAATGAAGAGCTCCCAGGTGAGGTGGTTCAGACAGTGGTAGCTCAGTGATTAAGGCATTGGGTAACCTAACAATTCTCAACACACTCAAAATGTGCCAGTTGTAAGTCACTTTGTATAAGATTGTCAGCCAAATTAGATACATGTAAACAGGTCAGAGACCTTACAAGCATGCTCTCTGGTTGGCTCCTGGTAAAGCTGTTTCAGGCACTTTCCACTAAACAGAGACCCTGGAGCTGACTCAGGACCTTCTGGACAGGTGATTCTTACAGTTGGCTTGGGATTGAGGCTCTGAGGATCTCCTAGGGAAGCTGGAATCCATTGCTGGGGATAAAAATATAAACTAATCTTCTGATTATGACTCCACTGTGACCTCTATGGGAAAAAATGGAAGGGAAAAGAATGAATGTATTTATAAACACACCACATTGGCAAATCTGCATGGCATCATTTAAGAGCTCTGAATACGTTTTGATTCTGATAAACTACCAGAAATGATTCTGGGTGGTAACTACAATAGCTTTGCTTTGGAACGAAACCAAAGAAGCAAACATCAGACACCAAAGATGAGGTCAAGTGAAACTGGTATAATATAGATTCCTGCTGATCTTTTCCTTTAACTGGTGGGCTAAATGACAACACTGACAGGTATTCTCGATTAGTGATGTGATGATCGCAAATGGCTCTTTGAGTCAGCTCTTTTAGCTGAGTCACATGAATGCACCTTTCTTTCTTTTGCTTTTTTTGGATCTAGGTAATTTTGTGGTAATGTTTCATTTTTATCAGGATAGATTGAGTCAATGAAGTATTATACATGGCACAGCATGATACAGCAGGCTCAGTAACATTAATGCTTTAACACGTACTGTATTTGTCAATGCCTGTTTTTAGTACCTTGCTGATTTTGTAGTTTGCAAATAGATTTTAGAAAATGCACTGCAAAGTATTGTTATTTTTTAAATTAGAAGGTTAAATATGACTTCATGAAAATCTCAGCTATAGTTAGGCAAACGATAACAATCACTGGTATCGTAAATATTGTTAACTTTGCTAATGTGCCATTTAGGAGTCAAAATGACATTTGACAGTCAAAAGAGTTGACTCTTATTGATAAGCTAAAACAGATAATCTAACTCACTGAACAGAGTTTAAATTTCTGTCACAGCTGTTGATGTCTCCCGTACCACACAGCTTATTCACTATACTGACAACTGCCACGCATTGTTCCCTACATTGTCTACTTAATCTTGTTTAAACATGATGCCTTTGGGTTCTCCAACAAAAGGTGCTGTAAAATGAACAGGTGTGGTTTTGGACATTATAAGCCTACATTTGTTTTTTTAGTCGTAGTAGAACATTAAAGTAATAGACAAACACTACAGGGCATTGTGGGTACTCAAATACTTCACGTGCACACTGCCTATAATGGTGTATAGTGGGATTTTGTGAATGTGAATCACAACATGGTTTTGGGTAGGACTACTCCTAAAAAGGGTAGTTTCTTGCGTAAGACGGTACTAGTTTTATGAATTTCAGGAAAATTTGTGAGATTGTCAAAATGAGATGAGCATTGTCCCTTTTTTTGATCCATGAATTTGTTGTTCGACGCAAAAGAAATCCTAATTTTGACTCCACTACCAACACTAAATAGGTCTACAGTTTTATATTCCCCAATTACAAAAAGTAAATTTAAAAACATCAATGTTTGGTATTTATCAGGCTATGAAATAAGTTTAGTATCTCTGTATTTCCGTTTGTCTGTTTATGGTATCTAATGTATCTGTTTATCTAATACATGTTTCTAATATGTACAGTATGTTCATGCTAATGGCCCTGAAAATCTGTATCTCTTGGCAATTCTGTTTGGCATCACTTATTACTTTTAAGTTGTGGTGTAATACACTTGAGTTTACTTTCAAGTAATAGTTTTGACCTTGACTCACTTCGATTTGTTGAAAAATAACAACTTTCCACTCTATTATCCAATTTCAGACGTCACTGTATTCCTTCATCGTCATACGAGGTGTAGTTGTAGCTTTGTGTGCTGATCTGTTTGAGTGGAGCACACAGATGAAGACATGAGAGCGGGACAGACTCAAGGACTAAAACGTTGTCAAGAACAATTGTCACTGACGAATCTACAGTGTGGCCTAGAAAGAAATCTGCCCCAGCTTCGCTTCTTCATACCATTCTTTTTGCTTTTCTTATGGCCTTTAGTAGAATTATTAATTATATCCAAGCTGATCCTCTTTAAGACATTTACAAACAGTAATCTGATATTGATGTCAAGACAAAACGTTATTGATGTTTGAAAGACAGCAAGACTTTTTAGCATATAGCTATATAGCAGCAGGAGCGTCAGAAGCATTTTGAATGTGGGGGGACACTGGCGGGGGGTCTGTGGGTGCTCCCCGATACATTTTTTAATGAATTAGACCCCATTTCCTGCATTCTGGTGTATTTAACAGGTTGTTAAACACCTAATTTTACCTACAAAAGTCACTTAATTCAACGACTATTTTAGAGACTCAACAATAAGTCCTCATTCAACTAGTCCATATTCATCAGCCTGTTTTTAACTGCTACCCAC
>JAQQZR010000019.1:3043671-3056512 GCA_030068235.1 Notoglanidium macrostoma
AGGGCCAACACAGACAAACAGCCACACACGCTCGCATTCACACCTATGGGCAATTTAGAGTAGCCAGTTGACTTAATTTGCATGTCTGGGTGACCCGGGGATCGAACCCAGAACCTTCTTGCTGTGAGGCAACAGTGCTAACCACCGCACCACCTGCCAGTTTCTGAACAGTTATGGAAGGAGTCTCCAGTGTCAGAGCTTGGTAACAGCCAGGTGTAATTTTTCTCCCGTTGGAAAGTCCAGATACTGAGAAGTTTACACTTTGTGGTTTCTCTGGAACAAGCCGCCGTCAAGGGTAACTTTCTACCCAGTTTCTGCCTGTTTGTGCGGAGTGTGTACTCGCTTTCCTAGTGTGCTCTCAGCCCCTCCCATGTGTCCTTCAGCAAATTTGCTTTATGGCTCATTTCATGTTGTGCAGCGTGAAGCAGATGAATCGGTCCGCCTTGCAAATGAATCCAACGAATGAGTTTGTATTGATTTTCTTCAATTTTACTCGGGGCAACAAAAAAAAAAAGGGCCAACATATGAGGAAGCCTTAAGGTTAAGCGAGTAAGGACAGACGTAAGGAGGTATTCAGCCTTTTCTGCAAGGACGGTCCCATAATTCATTGCACCAGCCAAGAGTTTCAAAAACCATAAAGTCAGAAGATGGTGAATAGAAATGATACTCTCTGAAAATGATCAGCGCTGAATGAATGAATTATTTTTCATACTATCTTAAGAATGACCTCTGTCTGTCTGTCGTAAATGCAGTGATGCTGTTTTGTTCTTCATGCTTGTGCGCTAGCTAAGGTTTAGCACGTCCAACAGCTGTGTTTGTGTAAATGAGTGAGTGTGTGTGTGGCTTGCTTGCATTTAAAAAGAAAACTGAATTAAGTGCTGTCTGAATTGCCTTTTTTTTTTTTTTTCCCTCCAGAGCAAGTAACTGACACATGACCCATTCATTAAGAGCCAAAGATCAGTACAAAACAAATGATGCCTGTGGTTTCTTGCTAGCGTGCGTCTTCTTCCTCATTAGCTAAAGTGGCTGCTGTTGCATGTTTCTGTTCTCAGGGCGTCGTGGCGTGTGTGTCGAGCTCTCTGCTTAGCCGCACAGGATGTGCATTGTACCAGCGAGATTCAGAAATCTGCGTAAAAGCCTACTTTCAGGGTGACGGCGCAATTTTCCTCTCACATGGCAATAGTTAGAATTTGACAGACGTGTAATTACTGCCCACACTCCTCCAATGCCACATTTTCTTTCTTTTCTCCCTTTTTTTTTTTTAAAGGATCTTTTATAATTAACATTTTTGCCTGCTTGAAAACCATCGAATTATTTTCGCATTTAATAAAAAACAACTATAATAATGTTTAGTTATTGTATTATTTGTGATTTATACCGATGAACCGATCGCATCGGGTGAGCTCCGTCCGCGATATTTAAACATTTCCTTAGAACTACGCGCAGTGAAGAGAATTAACGGATCGCGTTCTTTCGGAAAATGCGCCGCCTTTAAATGTGGCCACTTTAAAAGACAGGCACTCGCGCTGCTTAAAAAAAAAAAAAAATTGGTTTAAGAACATAAATGCAACCCAAACCTACATTCTTAATTTTTGTTTTTCAGGGTTTCACTTGATCCCGCGCTTGTCCTCGATTGTTCCAGAGAGCTGTCTGCTGATCGTTGTGGGGCTCGTACTGGGCGGGCTCATCAAGCTCCTGGGCGAGAAACCCCCTGTACTCGGGACCGAGCTCTTCTTCTTGTGTCTGCTCCCTCCGATCATCTTGGATGCCGGCTACTTCTTACCCATAAGGCCCTTCATGGAGAACCTGGGCACCATCCTGATGTTCGCCGTGGTGGGCACTCTGTGGAACTCCTTCTTCATCGGCAGCCTGCTGTTCGGCGTGTGTCAGATCGAAGGCACTAACCTGAGTACGGTGACTCTGCTGCCCTGCCTGCTGTTCAGCGCCATCATCTCCGCCGTGGATCCCGTCGCCGTCCTGGCCGTGTTCGAGGAGATCCACATCAACGAGCTCCTGCACATCCTCGTGTTCGGCGAGTCGCTCCTTAACGACGCCGTCACAGTGGTGAGTACCTCAGGGTTCGCTCATGGGACCGCTGCTGTATTATGGCCTACAAGCTGCCTGCTTCAGTTTCACCCCATGATGTGCACTTTTATTTATTTATTTATTTATTTAAGATCCGCTTTTGGAAATTTTAGGAAAGTGCTTTTTTTAAATAATAATAATAAAAAAAAGATGCCTCAGACAGATAGATGATCGCGAGAGCAAAATGAATCCGATTGGTTGTTTCTTAACGCTGCGTTTGGACGTCATTGCTGAGGGGTTTCCGAATGACAAATCCGACTCGTCACCGAGACATGCTGGAGGATATCATTAAACATCTGGGCTAAAACGGTGTCGCGTGCACGAGACCTAAGCAGCGCCAGATTTGCTGACTGAGACTGTTGAACCGAATCAGAAGGGGAACAAATAAACAAAGCGCACGATTCTTTCAACCGATTGAAAGCAAGTTGTGTAGCGTAAAGTAAATACTACAATTAGTCTTCTATTTTAACACAAGAGATTTGTGTTCTGTAACAAAGCATGCTGGGTCGTATTTACTAGTCTAATTTCTGAGCTAAAGGCAGACGTTTGGATTACGAGCTGTAATTTGTGTCAGGTTTTAAGCCGTGCAACGTTCAGTTTGCTGTTTTGAAGTCAAACTCGTAGGGCAGGCTTAATCTTTTCACCAGGCACATGTTCCCTGTCCTCGGTTTAGATGCAGCGATGTGCTTTGTCTTAGTTCCATGTTTCAAACGGAGATGTAATTATACAGTCATAATGCAAACAGTAACAGCAGGGTTGGTTTTTTTTGTTTCTCCTTCTGCTGTTTTGTCCATTTTGTCCCTGAAACGTGCTTGAATACAATAGTGAATACAGTTTGCTATCAGTAAGCAGATTTATTTTGTGTTTGATTTTCAGGTCTTTGTGAGGTGGTGGAGACGCACCGACTCGTTAACGTTATTCAGAATCGCCATATAGTGTGATTAAAGGGATACATGTGTGGTGGCCTGATATGTTTTTTTTTTTTTAGTCACATTTATTATTTCGGGGATTTACTCCGGGCACTCTGGTTTCCTCCTACAGCCCAAACACGTGCTGATTAGATCAACTGACTACTCTAAATTGCCCATACGTGCAAATGTGAGTGTGAACGGTGTTTCAGCCTTGCGACAGATGTTTGTTTGTTTGTTTGTTTTTTTAATATACCGACTCCTCATTCCTAATGACGGCCACCACACATATATGAAAATGACTGTTATTTGCACCCTTGCCTACTTGCTCACACGAATCCTGATATCCTTGCCTGCTTGTGTGCTTGCCCAATTGCATTGCCGTTTTGCATCCTTGCATATTAGATTAATTGCATGTCTGTGTTATACCCTACTTGCATACTTGCCTACTAGTCTACTTGCATTAATGCCCATTTGGATACTGGTCTAGCATACTTGCCCTTGCCTGGTTGCATACTTGCCTACTTGCCTAATAGTCTTCTTCCGTTAATGCCAAAACGGACACTAGTCCTAGCGCACTCGCCTACTTATTTACTAGCATCCTTGCATACTTGCTCAACAGTGTTATAAAATCACTTCAAGAACTCGAAGATGGTTTGTCTTTAACTGTACCCGAGAGGGTTTTTTTTTTTGTTTACTTTTGAGAAATTTTGCTCTGCTCTTTAAACATCCTTTCAGTTTGTGTGGTTTCGTACGTGATGAGAAATCAGAGGATAATGAACACTCTTTACAACCGCGGTGAGCAGAAAAGCATCACAGCATGCGCACAGCTTTGGTGAATCGGTGTCCACTGTAGCCTCAGATCTTGTCTTGTTCTTGACTGAAAGTTGTGGAACCTGTTGTAGCTCATCCACCGTATCACCCTGAGATGCTTTTCTGATCGTCGCGGTTGTAAAGAGCGGTTATTTGAGTTACTGTCCACTCTGATGTCTCTCATCAGCAGGGTGTTTCTGAGCTCATCAGCCTAAGAACTAATGCATTTGTAATCAGAAGTCAAATTAGTGCATATTAGTATTATATTCTGATTAGACATGTCATGATTTGTTACCATTATTCTACCCGAGTATTGCAAAGTAGTAAATGTACTAGCTAATATACTGTGATGTACTGTAAGAGTCTCCTGTGTGTCCTCTAATGTTCTCCAGGTTCTGTATCACCTGTTCGAGGAGTACGCAAAAGTGGACACCGTGCAAGTAGGAGACGTCTTCCTGGGCATCGTGTCTTTCTTTGTGGTGTCTCTGGGTGGCATATTGGTAGGCGCCATCTACGGCATCCTGACCGCCTTCACCTCCCGCTTCACCTCTCACACACGCGTCATCGAGCCACTTTTCGTCTTCGTCTACAGCTACCTTGCGTACCTGTCAGCTGAGGTGTTCCACCTGTCTGGCATCATGGCGTGAGTACCTCAGCACATCCTGGTCCTGGGAAAGATGATCCTTCTTATTTCATTTATTTATTGGTCTTTAAATCTGATAAGTATGTGGAGGCTAAACATTGTTTTCTTACTTTGTAGCTAGCTGGACATAATGTAAAAAGCATAATCATAAGCCTCTCCCCCTCCCCATCTCATGGAAATTAGTCCTCTCTCGTCTCGGTTTCAGGACGTCTCGGTCGTCCTGGCTTTCTGTCAAGGTAAATAGAGAAAGTTTCGAGTTCATTCATGGGAAATGAAACGCAACGACGTATGCACGACATGATCGTTAACATCAGGTAGCTGTGCTGTTCGACGTAACGTTTGCTGTAAAGCGTGATATCCTATTGAGTCGTGTTTTATCGCAGAGGCTTGACCTTGGTTCCTGTTTGTAGGTCGTCCAAGTTGTCTTCTTTACAACGAGAATACACCAGCCCGGCAAATTCCTCCATCTATTTCGGAAGCCAGGATGATGGACAAACCGGTTGGTTCAGTTCGTTGGTTGAATCGATAAACTCGTCTCAGGAATGGCAGATCAGAGAAGAGATATGGAGGCGAGCAGCAGTGATCTAGCAGCTCATGCCGACAGCTCATGCACTTGGCTACGTGATGTACGGACGTGTCGCACGAAAGCGCATGTTGATTTATTGGCCCTCTGCACCATCGTCCAATATGCTTTTCGAGCTGTAGTGTTAGGAGAGGCAGAGAAGAGGACAGTCTGTAGTCTTTTGTCACAGTGGAAGCAATTTATTTCACCTCATGTCACAGATCTTTATACGCAGGTTGTTCGTGGACGTAGTGTTGGCTGCTGTGGTTTTCCTGGTAGTGATTTAGATCCGTCCAAAGTCCTGCCATCTACACGGACGTTGACAAAATATTGCTAAATAAATTGTCCTGCCATCCTGTCTAAGATTAGTAGCAAGTAAATTAAAAAGCATTGTTCTTACTCAAACAACACGAACACTAGGTGGCTATTACGGCTTTCAAAATATGGGAACCAGAAATTGCAGCAGCGTTCGTCCGTGATCGAGATTGTTTTCCGTGTGAAAATGCGTCTCACTGATTTCACGCCTTCCTAATCACTTTATTTGCATAAAGCGAAAATCGAAATAGATTTTCGCACCTGCAGTGAAGTGAGATGCAACATATCGCCTACATTTCTTAGCAGGATGTTTCTCAAATTTTAGATGCTAACTGTATGTGTGTGGTGTTCTTGGGGGGAAAAAAGGTGGCTATGCAGCTAAATTTCAGAAAACTAATCCGGTTTTGACGAACTGAGGTTCCCCCCAAGTGAAAGGTTTTTTATTTTTACTCGCGTGCTTCATGTATACCAGACGTCCGTATCTTAAAATGGAGGTTATTTGATCTGCTGGCATTGTCGACATCTCGGATAACACTAAACGGAAAATAGGAGCCTGCGTCTTCCAGTTTTCAAAGACGTTGGACCTTCAGTTCCATTTGACAGTATAGACAGCGTCTGTCCAGCTAATTATATGTTTTTTTTCAAGTGGATGGATTATTCGAAGTAATTACGTGGTGCTTGTTCTATAGTCTGCTTTTTCTAGAATTAAAAGCGAGGGGATTAGCCTTAATACACCTGTTCTCGGGCGCTGCCTTGGCAGCACACCTGCTCTAAGCAGATAATAATAACTATGATCTAGAGCTAAGCAGTTTCCCAGAGCAATTAGATTGTTGTGACCAATCAGCGTTTGACCCTGCTCTTTGTCCAGATTGATCGCATGCGGCGCCGTCATGCGACCCTACGTGGAGGCCAATATATCCCACAAGTCGCACACCACCATCAAGTACTTCCTGAAGATGTTAAGCAGCGTGAGCGAGACGCTCATCTTCATCTTTCTCGGGGTGTCCACGGTGGCCGGGAATCACAAGTGGAACTGGACGTTTGTCACCGTGACCGTAATCCTGTGTATGGTGGCTCGCGTTCTTGGTGAGTAATAAAACCATGACAACAAAAACAAAAAGCAGTGCCGTAACTAGATAACTGGTCCTGAAGCACATATGTTTAATAAGGGAAATGGGCTTGTTTTCTAGGCAGTAGCTGCGAAATGCACACATGTGGTAGTTGTGACGTACCTACTAAACTTTTTTTTTTTGTGCTCAACAAAAGATTCACCAGCTCTCCTGTCCTTCTTTTTCTCAGGGGTCATCGGTCTGACCTTCGTGATCAACAGATTCCGCATAGTTAAGCTCACCACCAAGGACCAGTTCATCATAGCGTATGGCGGCCTGCGAGGAGCAATCGCTTTCTCCCTGGTCTACCTGCTCAACACGGACCACTTTCCTATGAGGGACATGTTTGTCACAGCTGTCATCACGGTCATCTTCTTCACTGTATTTGTACAGGTGAGTGTTGTCGTAGATATTTCATGGCCTTAATATATGTAGCACGACAGCTGAGCCAGTGGCGTTAATGTCCTAATGGTGGTGGAGATGAACATGAAAGTGAATAATAGGCTGGGGTTTTTTTTTTTTCCTCTTGTGCCAGTTTCCCAAGTGGATATCCAATTTCTTTAAGGATTGTATCTGCAATGTACTGTAACGTTTTATTACAATTTTCCGCCTCACGCTTTTTGTTGCTCCAGCTCCACACCTCACAAAGCATAGAAATGAAAACCTGTGTCTTTTCCAGATTCAGTAAAACGGCTTTGTAGTCACCATTCACTGAACATGAGCTTCTGGTGTTATTTTACAACATCGACCACAAAAGTCCTGGTTAACACTATCCGGATTAAGAATACTCCTAGCGTATTTGGCACACAGTTTTTCCTTGCACTTCATGGAGACTCGTCAGCGCGGTAGCTGTCGTTCCTCTTTGCGGCAGAAAGCTGTACTTCAGGATTTCGGCTCCGCTGGTAGTTCTTACTCAGAACAAATTTGACCAGAATTAGCTCCATGACCAAGAATCACCGCACGTCTAATTCGTACCATGCAGCTGATCATTTTACATACATAAATTTGCATGTATTTGTTTGCCAAATACTTCGGTCCAAACCCACTTACAGCTGAGGCAGAGTTTCATCCAGGAATAAGATGGGCCCTGTTTCTTAATACTTGTTCCAAGTCTTGTTAAGAGAGATTATGTATGCGTGCTGATTTTAATATGCGAAGAGCTTTTACATAATATTCACCGCACCGTGCATGACCAGTGAACTACCCCTCTTTTTTTATTTTATTTTTTTTTAAATGAGTCATGCAGGGCTTTTAGAGGCTTTAGCCGCGTCAATACTGCAGAGGAAGATGTATAGTAGGGTCAGTTTTCATGAGTCTGAAAAGGATATCCAGTGAAGAGTTTTCAGTGACTGCATTGCTTTGTCCAGTGCCGGTATTATTCCTTATAATAAGGCCTAAACAGAAGAATGGTATATTTTGATCCAGTTTCCCAGAAGGCTTGACTTTCTATAACGACGCACTGTTATTCTTTAGAATTATCGATGTTCTGTAATTATTATATTTGGCAGTAATGAATATCACTAAACTCTTTATTGAATGCGAAGCCAGGACACTAACATGCACTCCACTGAAGGTTCATGGAACCACGCACATGTGGGAAATAATTTTGAATAGAGAACAATTTTAAGTACCACTTTTCAGCACTGTCCTGTTCAGGCGCGACGGCCAATCAGATAACACCGTCGACTGTTTTGCAGTTTGATACGGCTTTGGGGAATTAGTTACAGTGCATGTTGACGATGTACACTTCAGGGTGTTTGTATTGAGTTCAGGCACGACTGAGCGGATAAGGATCAGTGCGCACCATCATCCATTAGGTTTATTTGCACTAACCGGGCGTCTAGGTGTAAGTTAATGAAATGCTGAAACGGTGTGACGGAGAAAATAAACAGGAAAACGACGTGTTGCTCATGTTGCTTTTGGTGCAGTAGCACCTTCATCAGCGTCAAGGCTGACTAACTCCGCTCAGCGAGCCAGTCATTAGATGTAGGAGAAATGACAAATTAACATGCCAGGATACTTGAAGGCATTTCTACAATGCATAATATTTAGCAGGATATATAGGTTTGCTAAGAAAGTGCCAGCAAAACAGCAGTGGGGGGGGAAAGGGCAACTTTATTTTCAAGCCTAATCTTCCAATCAGAGTTTGTAATTGTCACTTTAATAACCCCCCATAGAAGAATAGAGGTATTTTCACTACATGCAGTATGAATCACAGTATGTTTACCTCCACCAATGAGCTTATGTTTTTGCTTTGGTCTGTTTGGCTCACTGGTTGAAGTAAAGGATTCTGGTTTTGGAGCAGATCAGATTCAGATTCGCTTTTACATTTGGGCTTGGTGGACATCTGCGCTTAACAATGACATGTATCTTAAATGGCAGTAAAGCTCAGTGGTGACAAAACATAGCCAATGTAGAAAAAAGAGGACCGCCATTGGACATGTATCCAGACTGCCGTCCTTGGCGGAGGTCTGCTCTGCTTTTCTTGTAAGGTTTGCAGAAAGTGCCAGCCAAAAATCAGTGCGACATTTCAAAACTTTGTTTTGTTGATGCTTTTTTTATTTTATTTATTAGTTTATCTGTTAAGACAGAAGAGGAAAAAGACAACAGTTGGCTTGGAAATACAGTTGTGTTACAATAGAGAAACACTGGCAAGAGCTGTCAAAGTGAAAAGGAAACCAGTGCATGAGCTTGGCACTTTTTTCTCGCCCCAAGTCAGGGTGGGTTGATTCCGTGAGTGTCGTTCGAACACGCTCCGCTGTAATGCTCAGACTCGATCAGGCTTTGATGAACTTTGATTAAACGCAGACGCACAAGACGGCAGATCTGCAGGAGCTGGCTTGTGGAACTACGCTATAACTAGATATAGATCGAGAGGAAAGATAGACATGCAACTTATCATGTGACCCCAAGGTTTCAGCAGGAAAGCGGGGGTGAAACTTGCAAGCAAGTTGTTTTTTTTTTTCCACCTACTTCAATATTACGGGCTATTTTGTCCCATATCCCCTTTAATCCCATTTCATCTCCAGGTTACAACACTGCAAAATGTGGAAAAGTTCAAGGGGGGTGAATATTTATGCAAGTATATATTGCAGCAAGTTTATAAAGACTTGTGTGTGTAAACTGTTCCTGTAAAGGCAGGCTTGTTTTTGGGGTTAGGTTTAGTCATAAGTTGTTGATGTTATTGTGGTGTTTTGTCATTGGACACACAATTGTGGCAAAACATATTGTGTGTATGTGTGTGTGTGTGTGTGTGTGTGTGAGAGAGAGAGGAAGTGTGTGTGTGTGTAAGATGCAGAGTTAGGTGAAGGGAGGATGTTCGGTTAAATTGACCATTTTTGTTTCCTGGATACAAGATGCTGAGTGCTGCTGGCTGCACTGGGAGGAAGTGACAGGTGGAGTGAGTATGCAACATTTAGGTGGGGGGTGTGTGTGTGTGTGCGCACACTCGGGCGTTAGCCTGCAATGCAGTTAAATGTGCTCTGCTAATGACCTTCAGAGTCGACACTGCCACCTGCTACACAACAGCAGGGTGCTGTGTATGGCATATACTGTACATATTCTTCCTTTAACTCATGCATGAATTGAAAGATAAAAATAAATGTCATCTGGCATAAGGGCTCGTGCTCGGTCTGTGGTGTTGGTGGGTTAAAAGCACGCAGTGGCTGCGGTGATGTAATGAAGGACAGAGATGGCACATCTGCTGTTTGTTCGCTCACCCACAAGCTTGGCAAGTATTAGAAATGAATATATGAAAATATTATTGTAGATTCATTTTAGATCGGTTCTCAAACGGTTCAGTTGTATACCTCCACCTCCATAAGTGATCCACGGAGTGAGAAGAAGTGCTTATTAGCGCGTGATGACGTGTGATGCTTGAAGTTTTGTGCCAGCAATGTTTTTAGCCGTGTTGCCACCTCTGGCGAACCCATGCAGCCTTTGCTCGCGGTCTCGGTACTAACTGTGCCGTCCATGAGGAATGCATCGATGCATTGTATATCACAACTTTGCGTCAGCAAAGCATTACATCACAAGGCTACCCCTGCCTCCATGACTCGCCTCGTCTGATTAGTCAGCAAGGGTTCAAGGAAAGAAGATTCTGGCAGTGGAGGATGTGCTGTGCATTATAATCAAGCCTTCAAGGACAGGAGGGAGGTGGCAGCGCTGCTGTACATCACAGCCACAGGACTCCTCTCTGGTGTTGCCCATAATTCCCACACCGTTGGTGAGAATGACTGCAAGGCGTCAGTCAGATCGCGTTACACACACAGCTGTTGATTCTCAGCTCCATGACTCTCAAATATTGGTTGTGAATAAAGATATCGTTATCATTGCGAAGGTGACTTCCATATCCTAATGAACCACCCAGTCTGCTCCTGACTGTTTTAATTGTGCAGTAATTCATATTGAAACAAGATGCATCATATCTTATCAGATTTGTATTCCGCCTGTCGGTTTGTGGGTCAGTAACGTGATGGATCACGGTGCGGTGCATCACATCATTGCACCACACTAGAACTGCTACCACAGGACCAACTGCTGATTTTAAATTCAGACTTTTCACCCCTTATTTGTCTCCTTCGTGTGGCAGTTTTCTTGCTCGGTGCGTCACCCATTTTGGAAAACTCTAACTGTGACGGTCTTTGATAGCTCTGACTTTCCTGCAGGCTTCAAAATGACAAAATAACATTAATTTAGGTGGAGAGTAAGCCTTTTTGGAGCAGCGTAATTAGACTTTGTTAGTGTGATTGCGCAACTTCAGCTCATCCGTCCTGAGCCTGAATAGTGTGCTCGTGTGCAGCCTTTGGAAAGACGCACTCGTTCTGTCATTTTCCTGTGGTTTATTTTCCCCCCATTGAAACGAATGGCGTTTCAGAATCACAGTCTTACCGCACGGTCACGCTTCATCAGACAGCCACTCACCGAACACGTCCATGAAATTAACTATGGCTCGTACTCATCTCTTTCTTTCTCCTCGTCCATCCCCGTTTCTGCATCCCCATTCACCTGAAAGGAGTTTTATAATCAGAGTCGGTCACGCTTCATCTGAAACTTCATTCCATAGCTCGGACCCACTCAGCCAGCACACATCTGTATGTTGTGAGCCGCACTGCAAAGCAATCGCGCTCAGACTTGACATTTGACTTGAACAATCAATATTTTTAAGAACAATAAGTATTGCTGAATGTTAAAAAAAAAAAAAAGAATAAATTACATGAATAATTACAATTACATTTTGATATAAAGTAACAAGAATCTGTACAGCAAATCTGGTCAGAAAGAGTTAAAGATAACATTTTATGAAGCGAATCAAATTGTTTGTTTGGTTTTTTTTCGCCTGTCGGTTAATTCTTACACAGTTGGTTAATGGCGTTTTCTTTATCTGTAATCACGTCTCATCGTCTGTGTGTCCTGACGGTGTAGGGGATGACCATACGTCCTCTGGTGGACCTGCTGGCTGTTAAGAAGAAGCAGGAAACCAAGCGATCCATCAACGAGGAGATCCACACGCAGGTAACGGTGCATCACATGCAGCCTCTCCATCTATCAGCCGCTCGGTGACCACACAAGATACAGTATCACGTTCCTGCGTATAAAAGGTACAGATGAGCCTATTTAGGATTCGCATGCACCGTGTAGTCATCACGTCCCGGATGATTGAATGACATGATGATTGAATGACATGAATGACATGAAATGACAAATCTGTTTGACCATGGATCAGGCGTGAACCTGTAGCTGGTAACTGGAACCAAATATTTGGACGTAAATCATGGAAACCGTCGTACTCGTCTTCCACACTTTTCTGCATTAGCAACATGCCCGGACTTGCTGTCTGTCTGTCAGAACATTCTTTTGTGCTGGTGCCTCAAGCTCATCTGTAGTAACGTGTAGTATTTATTGACTTAAGGATCATTTCCCATCATGTGCGCCTCTTCTTATTGTGTGTAGCTCCATCTGCTGGCTGCCTCTGACCAAAACAGGCGTTTTGCATATCGAGGGGTTATGCCGATGTTTCCGTCCTTCACAAGAAGATATTTAGTAGGGTTACAGTAGATATTATTAAGATTCATCATTGACATAAAATCTGCCCAGAATTCCGAATTTAACAGCAGACATGTTGCTGTATGTGAAAGTATTAGTTAGAAACCACATGAACAACAAAATGTCAGGCTTGTGTGTGTGCGTGTGTATAATATATAATTATTATTATTTTTTTAAATAAATAAATATATACACACTACCGGTCAAATGTTTGGACACACCTTCTAATTCACTTATTTCTTTATTTTTATGACTTTAAAAGAGACTGGATAATGATGGACTGCTGTTTCTCTTTACTTAGTCGAGCGCTTGTTGACATAAAAGGTTATTAGTGGAATTTCTTTCCTTCTTAATGCATTTG
>JAQQZR010000019.1:3057063-3069187 GCA_030068235.1 Notoglanidium macrostoma
ACACACACACACACACACACACACACACACACACACACACACACACACACACACACACACACACACACACAGAAACAGAGCAGTAAGCAGCTATATAGAGCTGATGAGTCACCGAGGCTTTCAGCAGGAGAGAGACATTCTTGCTAATCCCTTCCCAGGTCTGAATGAGCGGCCGAACATAATACACAGACATGATCACAGCCTTTTCTTTCTTTTTTTTTTTTTTTTTTACTGAAGGGCTTGGCTATAACGTAGCATAGATTAACCTGCATAATATTAGCTTAAGACAGCTGTTGCCACCAACATGTCTGCCTTTTGGATGTGCAAACCATCTAAACACAAACAGGTTCCGTCGTCATGACCAAGTTCTTAGAAATCACCCGTCCAGACTCGGTGCAAAATATTTATCTTCAAAACATTTCCTTGAACTCTGTACTCATCTTTACGAAGAGTTGCCGTGACAACTCTCGTTTGCTAAGCTTTCCAGTGTCCGACTGGCGGCGAGGCTCGTTTCACTGTCTGATTTGTCTTCATCTGCAAAATGCTTTTAAATAAAACTTTAAAAAAAATAATTAGGGTTGTTTCTTTGCTTCTCTGTCCCTTTTAGTTTTTGGACCACCTGCTAACCGGTATTGAGGACATCTGCGGACATTATGGACATCATCATTGGAAGGACAAGTGTGTAGAAAACGTCCATATATATATACATTAAAAAAAAAAAATTCTTCAATGAGCTTTCTTCATTTAAATAATGTACATAAACGCATATGACTGGATAAACCATAGTAGACGAAATGCTACCGAAGATGAGCTGGTTCACAAAAAGAAAAGAAAACCCCCACCCCTAAACTATGGAGTACTATTGGGTTCTTTTTCATATGTTCAACCTGCTCTGGTCTTCGTTCAGCAAAGATACTTTTGTTATTGCTTACCCATGTTTTTTTAACAATATTGCGCATATTCAAGGTGAGAATGTTTTAGTAGAAGGTTGTGATGAGGTTTAATTCACAAGCCCCGTTTCATCCTCAAGTTAAAGTTCACGTTAATACCATGTCATGAAGACACCAGGCGTAAGTGCTCACAGCATGCATTTTTAACCATAATGTGCGCTGCTAAAGCTCTTGTGTAAGTCGTCAGGCAAGCGCCAAACCGGTTTCTTCATGTTCTGCATGCAATAAGCAGATTTCCTCGCCAATCATCTTTAGTCACCCTGGAAAAGTTTTTAATCCAGTGTGTAGAATCCCAGTTCAGGATTTATTTATTTTGAAAATGACCTCATTTTTAATCATTTAAGGATGACGTCGTGCTTTCTTTTTTAAAAAAAATATATTTATAGTTGCATTTAATGTTGAAGTAGCTCTTACTCCAGCTGCTTCTCATTCATGCGCGTTGCGAACTCAAGCCGTCATCCCAATCCTCCAACGCACGAAGTGTTGCGAATTGTAAATTTAAATGACAGGAATGCACAGGATTATGTATGTGCAGGAAAGATCCACGTCGCAAATATCGACGTCCAGCTAGAGAGCACATGTTGACACGAATGGAGAATTGAGTAATGAAATAACTCTCGATCTGTTTTTCCGCAACTGAAGTTTCTTCCTCAGAGCACTTAAAGTTTCTTTTTGAATCAGCCAGTTAAGTAGCCTGACCCCCAGCGAAGGTCACGTCTATACAACTGATGTTGCTTAATCATAGTGCCAGAGAGCCCTTCAGCTGGAGCGCAAGATGAAATAGCCCTCTTCAGTGCAGACGATATTGTTTGCGTCAAAAGATCTTGCTTGCATTTTCTCTCTCATTCATTTTCCCTTCCTGTCTCCTGTTAACAGGCTGAACCGCTTCAATAAGAAGTATGTGAAGAAATGCTTGATAGCAGGCGAGCGCTCTAAAGAGCCCCAGCTCATCGCATTCTATCACAAGATGGAGATGAAGCAGGCCATCGAGCTGGTGGAGAGTGGAGGAGGAGCCAAACTGCCATCTGCCATGCCGTCCACCGTGTCCATGCAGTAAGAATTTTATCAACACATCCTTTGACGCCGTCTTTAGCCGTAGCCCATCATATCCCACCGTTCATCCTGTGGGGAGATTTTTTCTTTTTAAATGTATGGCGATGGCAGAGGGTCATGTGGTCCAGGTTCTGTGTGTGTAATGTGTAAACCTTCCTGATCTGTTATGTAAGGCATGCAATTATAGGAAAATAATCAACAGAGATCAACATCAATAGAGTTACTATTCCACTTGTACATCAGCAGTTTTCTAACAATTTAGTTAGTTAACAAGTAGAAGTTACCATACTAGTTTGAGCAAGTAGCTTTTACCAAACTAACTAAATGTAGCTATAAAAAAGGTAGAAAGTATGCTGTTGATGAATGTCATTCTTTATTAAACAAACAAATGTTAATTGTTGGGAAGATCATTATTTGGCTAGTGATGAATAAAGAAGAGGCTTTTACATATAACGCTTTTATAATGGAGAACTGCACTAAAAACCTGGACTGCATTTAATGAGCTACGTCAGGTACTGCAGCTGGAAAACCTCGTGAGGTTTGATTTTCCTGTTCCGGTCATCTCATGAACAATTCGGCTCTGAGAAAACATCGCAGCATTGATGTTTAATGTTTATTATAATTCATTCTCGAAACCCATCTTTCTGTTTTCCTTTTAGAAACATCCAGCCCAAGAAAGCTCCAGAGAGAATGCTGCCTCAGCTCTCGAAGGGCCAGGAGGAGGAGATCCAGAAGATTCTACGCAGCAACCTGCAGAGGACACGGCAGAGAGTGAGTCCTTACTGGGGGGTGTTTAGGCTTCTCTCTCTCTCTCTCTCTCTCTCTCTCTCTCTCTCTCTCTCTCTCTCTCTCTCTCTCTCTCTCTCTCTCTCTCTCTGTCTCGCTCTCTCTCTTGCGCGCGCTGTCTCTCTGTCTGTCTCGCTCTCTCTCTCTGTCTCTCTCTCTCTCTCTCGCGCACGCTCTCTGTCTCGCTCTCTCTCTTGCGCGCGCTGTCTCTCTGTCTGTCTCGCTCTCTCTCTGTGTCTCTCTCGCGCTCTGTCTCTCTCTCTGTCTCTCTCTGTCTGTCTCTCTCTCTGTCCATCTCACTCTCTCTCTCTCTGTCTCTCTCTCTCGCACTCTCACTCTCTCTCTCTGTGTCTCTCGCTCTCTCGCTCTCTCTCTCTCGCACTCTCTCTCTCTCTCTCTGTCTGTCTTACACTCTTTCTGTCTCTCTCAGTCTCTGTCTCTCGCTCTCTTTCTCTCGCTCTCTCTCTCTGTCTCTCTCTCTCTCTCTCTCTCTCTGTCTCTGTCTCACACTCTAACGCTGTCTCTGTCTCTCTCTGTCTCTGTCGTTATGACATACCTGTTTTTTTCTCTATTGCTGTCTCAATGCCCTTGAAGAAATTAGCTTCATCTCCAGCTCAGTATTTATAACACTCATGTGAATTGTGCAGAATTAGGCTTCGGTTATTAACATTAACCTCATCACAAAGCGGCCCTTGCTTATTATATTTGTGATCATGATAACTGTATTGGGATAAATTATGATCATCATCCATCATCAGTATTAACATCTCTACTGATACTCCCAGTAAGGTTATTTGTGATTTTTTTATTTGTTTTTTGTTTTTTTGCGTAGTTGCAATCCTACAACAGACACACGCTGGTGGCTGACCCATTCGAGGACGGCTTTAAGGAGCTCATCATCAAAAGGAAGAGGATAAAGGATTTGGAGAAGAAGGTGAGGCTGCAGGAGAGCAGCACAACGCCAGGGTTTTATTGAGCTTTCCAGATGTTTTTACTCTTTTTGTGCCTTATGATGTGTGCTGTGAACCTTTTGCCAGGATAAAATACAACAGTCATTTTTTTTTATATCAGCATAGTTATGTCTCTGTATTTTCAGCTGAATCAGATGAATAATTACCTCACCGTTCCAGCTGCAGCTCCTGATTCTCCCACCATCGCCAGATCGAGACTGGCTTCTGGTGAGCCAAACCTTTTTCTACTCTGCCACCTACTGTTTCTCAATTTCACCAGCATTAACCTGCACTCTGGGGTTTATCTGCAAAGGTCTATAGCCATTTTTTTTTTTTGCTTGTTTTGTAATACCTAGATTTAACACTCCCTGTTCAAAATGCCCATATTTAAAATAGAATTGTGGTTTTATTTCTTTTTCTTTTTTTTTTTTTTTTTTTTTTTGTAGCACAGAGGAAGCTAGGTGAATATTTAAATTCTAAGTGTCAGGTGACATTTGTAAGTTTATTATTCATGATTAATCACTGTACACGTGGACACACCAAAATCACTGCAGAAATGATTTCATTCCAAAAATGGAATATATCCGATTGATATTCCTTACATTTTGATCAGTCGATTTGAAATTGGCGGAGTCTGAGGACCAAGACAAAAAAAAAAAAAGAATCCAGATGTTTTGGTGAAGTCAGATTACGACATGCTTGGCTCTTTGTATTGTACGTGTAGCCGTATTTAGAAACGTTCTCATACGTATCTCCTTACACATTGCACGTTACTCGTATTGACTCTCTGTGCCTGTTTGCTGCCTGCAGCAAAATCAAGTGGCTTAGTGTCTGTCCGGTTCATGACTGGCTTTACTCTTGAGCAAATGAAGCACAAATATATTAATGTTCCCAACTTCTTCCTTGATAGACCCTCAAGCCTGGAGTGTAAAGCCTACAGTGGGAAACAAAGACATCCCAGCTATTAAAGTGGACCTGGCTTCACCTCAAAGCCCAGACTCCGTCACCGTGATGGACGAGCTTGGCAAGGTGACCGAGCAAGACCCGGCCGAGGAAGACGAGGGGCTCGTGATGCGGCGAAGGAGAGAGGACAGGACGGGAGCGCAAGGAGAGCAAGAAGACCCGAAAGATCAGCGACTCCTACGCTGTCTGAGTGACCCCGGCCCTGCCATCGACGAGGAATATGAGGATGAGCCCTTCCTCCCCTGATGGAATGAGATGCATGTGACTGGCTACCTCTTTCAGTAGCAGTCACACGATCTTTCTGAAAGGTGGCTGAGGGGGTCGAGAATTTGTTTTAATTCACGGCACTGTCTTACGAACAGAATCTTGTCCGGGGTTTTTTTTTTTTTTTTTTTTTTTTGGGGGGGGGGGGGGGGGGGGGGGGGGTTGAGGATTACTGAACTTTAAGCCAAAATGATGAAAAAATTAAGTCAACAAACCAAAAAATAAATAAATAAATAAACTACACGGTGAAAGGGAGGTCTAAAAAATAAGAAAAATAGCCATTATGTTCTAGCTTTGTCTTTCTTGTCCAAGGAACATATGAGGGGTTTCTGGAGCGGGTGAGGGGCAGTTGAACTATGCATTACCAAAGGTTCACACTGTTGTAGTCTATGACAAGAGTTCGTTTTTTTATTTTTTTATTTTTATTTTTATTTTTTTTTTTTAAGCCTTATATATATTCGAATGACGAATTTCTTGTTTTTGTGACATGAACTAGTCACCTAGTGCATTGAATCAGAAAGTGTGACCCTTTTTTGTTTTTCAGGAGCAATATCAAATCAAACTAAGGGCACCTGATGGCCTTTCTCATCTATATCAGTCACCTGGTGCAATCCCAGCTCCGATTTCCGAGAGCGTATTTGCCTGAATGTTTCTGCTTGGTAACTGTTCAATGCTACAGCAGGTAGTATTTGGTGCATCAGATAGGACAATAATAACTCGCTTCATGAAATCTAGTGAAATATGAAAATAGCTTCGTGCGCAGAGTTCAAATGCAGGTTTTTTATAGGAAACGCACTGTAACCAGAGAGATTGCAATCTCCAAGTTCATTTATTGTAACCAGATTTCTCATGTTATTCCAGGGTGTTGGACCGCTATGGTATGTGGGTCGTGTATCTTTTTAACGTTGTGCTATTACTTTATGAAATACTTGACTTTTTTTTTTCTTTTTTCTTTTTTTTTTTCTTGGTAAACCCCATACCCTTCAAACGCACTTCAGCGCTTTTGACAAACATGAAACTTGTCCACTTAGTGGATGTTGCTCAAGCTAACGCTACTCATAATTTCTCTTTGGTCCAAACTGATGCTAGTGTGAAAAGACTGCGCTGGTTTAGGTTTTGAGAATCATGCATTTACCTCCATTATACGTCCCTGAATACTCTACAAGGTTGGGATTTGTTTTATAAACTATGCAGATGAATATCACTCGGGTCCATTGTTTTTGCCCTTTAAAACATCACTAGTCCTGAACAAGACCGGTCTGGGCACGTACTACATCTGATTCATGCTTGTGACATTAAACAAGACTTAACGATCTGAAGAGCTATTCTGCATGCAGAGTAGACTAGATTTATTTTAACAGAAGATGTATAAATAAATTATATCTTTTACACGAAACATTTAAATATATGCTAATCTGTTTGCCTGCCGTATCTCATGAAGTATTACTGTTGTAGTCTGGACACATGTCAGTCTGTTCGTCAGTCCCGTCTGATTTAAATTTTTTATTGGGTAAAGGTCCATGCTGGTTTGAGTACCAAAAGTCCCCTCTTTGACGCTATGTGCATTTGGTTGCGCATGTCCTTGATTTAAGCACGGATCACGATGCTGGTCAAGCCGGGTGAAAGGAGATGCCACTTAGAGTAGCGTAGAAAGAGAGGGCACTGACCTACCAAGCCTTGCTCAGGTGTTTTTGCCTTTATTGATAAAAAAAAATAATAAAAAATCGAATAAGTTGCCTTTATTTTAAGACCGGACCAAAAAAAAAAAAAAAGTCCCATGTTTTAGTTTTTGCAAGACTGGAATCCGAGAAAGATCATGGCAGCAGATTGAGCTCTGTTACTGGTTCTCACGTGTCCTGATACGTGGACTCCACTCCCAGACGTGGCTCTTATTACACTTTCGAGCTTATTTTATGTTTGCCACTTTAAACATACTGTATATATGCAGAACCGTACCTCTGTTACAGTGGTTTCGCAATCGTGCGATTGATGATGATGATAACGTGAGGTCGCTTTGGTATTCGTACGTTTATACTCGGAAGTATTCACAATTTCATCTGTTCTAATTATCGACCAGCTTGTATAGTATCGTCTGCCACCAAAGTGAGGACATTTTGGCATTTGTAAAAAAATAAAAATAAAAATAAAAAAATAAATTTATATCTTGCTATTGATTTCAATGAGAGCGATATGCTGAGGGTGTGCTCACGCTCCACTGCGCATTTAAGCGCATGAGAGTTGAACTTGTAATGGAAGATGCGTGTTCAATCCCTGATTGGCTGACTTTACCGGTCTCATGAACCACACAAAAAATGGATGAATGACAAATGTCAGAATGTCCTTATGAACGTGGCTTTAACATTACAAATGATTCCCCCCAAAGCCATGATTTGTATTTTGGGGAATGTAAAATGCGGCCTTCGTTTGTCTTTCTTTTTATACTTTCATAACCGTAACGCTTTTTTGTTAGAATTTTTTGATTGGTCATTTCTGTTGTTACCGCCGTTTGCCAGTCATATCTCGCAAAAATTCAAACCGATTGAACTTCATATCACGGCATATCCGTTATGCGGCGTGTATTTTTGAGTATCGGTTAAATATTCTCGATCAGAAGTAGTCTAGACACAAGGTGGGAAGGCCGTCGAGAGAACATGGCGGCTCGCTGTGCGCCCGTTTGGATAATCCGGTCTGCCCTGCTGATCGAACCCTTCTTGGACGTGAGGTCATATTGGTGATATTTCACGTCCGATTTTCTTTAACAATTTATCCTTATCAAACTTGACCTTTTTTCGCTAGCTAGCTATTCAATCCCGAACTATCTTTTAACATTTTCCGCATCTCCGTTAACGATTCAACGATGTCAAATTTGCATACATTTGGAATCGGGTGCATAAGCGTTTGAGCCGTACAGACGATCCGAGCCAACAGAACTGTGATCTCGTGGCAGGAGAGCACGGCCAACACCTACAGTCTCCACACCACACAGCGACATTAACATTTTGTTGACTTCTTGCTTTGCTTCGACTGCTGTCAGGAAAAAATTCATCTCATTATGTCATCTTTCTCATAACCAGAGCAGCTGATTTAAGGTTTTAGAGTAGGACTGAACTGCACTGGAGCTGTAATGTGATGTACATCAGATTTTTTATTTGCTTTTATTATATATATATAGGAAACCGGTTTAACCCTGGCTATATACTGTACACAGGGAAAGCCTGTTTTTAACAGTTTAGACTGAAAAGCAGATTCCGATATGCTTTACATCTTTTTCATTCTCAACTCCGTCACACCATGACCTTGACGCACATTCCAGCACATGTTCAGCACAGCAATAACTGAGATGGGTTAAAGGTTTTCCTTCATTGGTGCACATAGTTCTCAGTTTTGCTTTTGTCATCAAAGCAGCAATCGACTCCATTAGGAAAGGAAAAACGATATACGTTTCTGTTTGGTTCTTGCTGCGTGGGTTTTAAATAGGCATGTGCGGATGAATTTCCTATCACTGTAATTGTCTACGCTTTTATCACAGACTACGAATCTACCATGATACGTCAGCCATTTTGTTTTTCAGGTCGGTGCGTAAAATTTCAGGATACGTTTTGCTGCCTTTTATTTAAAGACGTGTATGACTAGGACAGACGTTAGAGCACTCGGGTCTAAAATCATACAAATTCCTAATCATCATGGCATAATGTATAATCAATTATCCGCACATGTCTAGTTCGAATCTCACAGCAGTGCTTTTATTCGCATGTCTTATTGTCCACGTTAAGGGAAACATGGTGGAAAAGGAACGTGGTCTTTATAGTTTCGTCGACTGTTATGAACTTCTAGGATTTAAAATGGAAAGAGCGGTTCATTCCTTTATCATTTTGGTGTCCACGCTGACACATTACTGTCCTCTGTTTTATGGTGTGTTGTTTGCATTTGATCGTCCACATATCATTCGCCTTCGTTTCTTTGTCAATTTTGTAACTGATCTGTTATTTTAAGACGACGACGATGATCGATGCAATAAAAATTATTTTATATACGAGTTGACATGTACATAAAATGAAGATGTTGAAATGCTATACGTCAGAGTTTATTTAAAACAAAAACACTAGAAAGACATCCTGTGTATTGCGGAGTAACATCGCTTCAGCCTCTTTTACCTTTCTGAATGAGTGTCGGAACAGCTGTGATCCAGTGCAAACAATGAAACAATAAAGTTTTCATGGAATAAACCTCATTTGCTCGCAGGTTTGTAATTTTATGA
Source organism: Notoglanidium macrostoma (assembly GCA_030068235.1). Taxonomy (NCBI): domain Eukaryota; kingdom Metazoa; phylum Chordata; class Actinopteri; order Siluriformes; family Auchenoglanididae; genus Notoglanidium; species Notoglanidium macrostoma. The sequence continues at coordinate 3,066,288 of JAQQZR010000019.1, forward strand.
ATTTTTGTTTCTTTGTGATGCTAAAACAACAACAACAAAAAAATTCTGAATGAACTGCAATACCCAGAGTGAACAGCAGGGGGTGTGGTGGGACCACCAAAATATCATTATCAAAGCACTCTGGTTAGGACATGGGTGTATAAATTACTTCAGTGATGTTCACATGCTTTATCAGTTGATTTTTCTGTCCTCTGTTTTTCTTCTTTTTTGAATTTTTGGACACTACACTAGCTTTGGGTTTTTGAAAATGGTCACAAAGTTTTAGTAGGTTCTCTTGGTCGTGATAATCCCACCCACAGCCTTTGATGTATTGTAAGTGGTTCTTGTTTCTAGTCCAGTAAAGTGCCACTGTTGAACCAGTGTTCCTAGCCGAGAACCAGTTCTGTGGCTGACTAAATGCAAAGAACTGGTTGGAGATTAGGCACCAGCTTTGGAACTGCCTTGGTGGAAATTGTGCCTTGGTTTGATCGTGACATGGCTGATGGTGCCAGGCAGGCTGGAGGACATCCAGTGAGCTGCAGTTCTCCAGATCAAAACACCTTGTTGATGAGAAATGGTCAGACTGGTTTGAGCTGACGGGCTGAGTGTAACTCAAATAACCATTCTTTACAGCCTTGAGGGAGATGTGCTACAAGAGCAGAAGACCACACCGCGTTCCAGTCCTGTCGGTCAAGAACAGGAATCCGAGTCTATACACGTCAACGAAACTGGACAAACGAAGAAACGTTGGCTGGTCTGATGAATTGTAAAATCCGCTGCAAACTGCAGCCATGTAGAGTCAAAATTTGGCATCAACGACATTTTTTTTTCTTTTCTCATAACCATAACGTCTAGAATAGAAAGGAATTAATATTTGTATAATTAAGGGATTGAGTCTTCACCTCAGATATCTAGCTCGAGTGTTGTTATGAGTTGTTTTAGGGATTTTTTTTTTTTGCCCATGCATCTGTTATTTATTACAAAAAGCATCTCACTTGTGATCCGACTCAGACGACTTGCAGAGATGATATTCACCATGGTGAGTCCACCATTTTGAAGCCATTAGCGAGACGCTATGTTCCGAGTATCAATAAGAGAGCAGGTTTTGTTCTTCCTGCGGTGTTTAAAGAGAAAATGAATGCAGAGTGGAGGTCAGGTCCTGTCTGGACATTAATATTCACTTAATGGAGGCGATACTTAATGGGTTTGTGTGTGTTGTACGTGAGGCCTGTTTCGGATACACTCTTTGTTTCTGATCAGTTGTTTGGATAAAAGCTTCTGCTCAAGGAGTAAACTTGAACAACTTTCCAAATCGACAATTAGCATAAACTTTGCAAGGCTAGCTATCTGTCTTTTCTGTATTTACCTTTAACACTGCATTGGAATAGCGTTCCGGGTGTCCGTTGGGGAATTATTTTCTTAATGACCACTGTCTTGGAGCAGCCCTAGTGATTGGATAAGGGTAGGAGGAATTGGGTAAAGGCGCATTTTCTGCTTCCTGCTGCATTATACATGTCTTCCTGCTGACCTTCAGCTAACTTTCTTTGTGCTGTGTTTGGCTCTCAGGCTAATGACCACTGCCGACTAAACTGAAACCATTAATCTCATTTTGTCTGTGGCTGATGTGGCGCTGCATCCTTAACTCCGTTCATGGGAGCTGGGATTGAAATTCAATAAGAGAGACCTGATCGCTATATCAGCACCGTGCATGCCAGATGGTTTTGGAAAACACTTTTGTACATTTCATATGAGAGTATGATGAGCCCATTTTGAGCCCAAACTAATGATGTAATGATGCAATCTAGGGCTGCAAAATATCTAGTTTCTTACTCATCAAATTCTTAGACTCAGGAACAGCATCCTAATTTTGGCAAGTGATGGTCGTCACCGGGTAAGTTGGATCTCGGGTTGCAGTGAATTTGTTAAGTCAATCGTGAACATCATCCTGTGTAACGAAAACCCGTACTCCATGCTAAGCAGTACGGTGAGTTAAAGAACTTAGTAAATATGGCCAATATTCGGTTAGGACCCCCTTTAGCACTTCCTGTTGAGCATTAGGGATCCGTTCCCAAAATCATAACTTTGCGTCTTACAAATATTGCATGTGTCAGTTCTTCCCTAATAATCTATATCTTCATTCTCCTTCATCATGAAAGCCACCAGGTATCTTGAAATTCCTGTAAATCTTTGGCCGATCTTCCAGTGACTTGGTCACAATTCAGCTAATGTCCGTGACCTACTTTGGTATTTCACCACTTCCTATTCCAAACAATCCCATGAGTTTGCTAAGGTCTTAAGGTCGGTCAAATGACTTTGTAGACTGTCCCAAGGGTCCTTCATGCTCGTTTATCAAATCACGCACAGATTTCACCCTGCAGTCATCATCCTGGAGCATGGGAGTGTTAGTGTTGTGCTTGGACATCATGCATCTTGCCTCAGAGTCTGGACAACAAGCTGACCATCTTCATGAACCCTAAGGGAGTTTAGACCAGGATGATCACAGCTTTGGCTTAGTTTAGCCGTTTTATAGGTAAACAACTACTCACTGTAGTATATCTGTTGCCAGTCTCCATCGTCCCTTTTTATGGAAAGGCACCACTACAGAAGCATTTTATTTGGGTGGTGGACCACGGTCAGTGCAGTTGTGACACTGATATGATCAGGATTGGGGAGTAACGGGATACATGCAACGGCGTTACGTAATTACGCTACAAAAAAAGGTAACTGTATTCCGTTATAGTTACAGAAAACCAAGCTGTAATCAGATCACCCATTCAGGGATTATTTACAGGATTACTATTTTAAAATGCATAAGCGCTGCAACAACCAATCAACAAAATATATAAAAATCCATCCATCCATTATCTATAGCGCTTTATCCGTCTGGGTGGCGGGGAAGCTGGAGCCAATCCCAGCATCTT
>JAQQZR010000019.1:3069287-3090591 GCA_030068235.1 Notoglanidium macrostoma
AGGAGCACCCTAGAGGGCACTTTATCATGCTTTATCCACTGTAGGAGCACCCTAGAGGGCACTTTATCATGCTTTATCCACTGTAGGAGCACCCTAGAGGGCACTTTATCATGCTTTATCCACTGTAGGAGCACCCTAGAGGGCACTTTATCATGCTTTATCCACTGTAGGAGCACCCTAGAGGGCACTTTATCATGCTTTATTCACTGTAGGAGCACCCTAGAGGGCACTTTATGCTGTTTTTTTTAGACCTCAGGGCATAGAGGCGACCTATGTTAAGGTTAAGGATATTGTAACCTAAACAGGGGTTTGACTTCAAATAGCAATTGACGTCAGATTTTCGTCCTCTGTATCCGTTTTTGATTAATACCCTGATTCGCCACACGATGGACGCATTGGCACGCGCTTCCTCTTGGCTGTAACGTGACGCCGCTGCTGTTTAATTTCTCCACTCCGCCTTCAGCACCGGCGGCGGATCAAACGCTCTTTGCGGCGGACCGGGCGGTCGCAGCCTCGCGCCTCCCATCTCTCTGGATCTTTATGGGATTTGTACCGCTCACTCTGCGCTCCGTTTACTGGTCAGGCTTTACATCAAGGTTCACATTTCTCTCCGCGATCCCGTTTTGCATGCGGACCGGAAGAAAGACGCGGCATCGTCGGATTACATGACCGTTACCGCACAACGCTCCGCGAAACATTCCGGGAATCCGGATCAGCTCTGTGCACACATCGTAGCTTTCTTCCTTTCTGTCTTTACTGGAGAGGGAATCCGATCGTTTCCCACCACGTTTAGTTTATAAACAAAGCAAGAGGAAAGACAACGAGGAATAAATTACTTTCTGCATCACGCCATGCGTTTCAAATCCGATCCCGAGTCGGATCCTGACCCGGTTTTCACTGATTAATTCACAGATTAATATCGTGGATAAAACAGCGGGAAACGTCATGCAACGTCAGGTTGCCTTTTCGGGCATTTCTCCAACTCTCGCTGACGTGATGACTGGATGATCGCGTTGTTGGAGACAAACTTAGCGCTCTGGCTGTGATCGCGCTTTAGCACGCGCGAGCGCGCTTCGACTCAAGCCGTCGTTTTCTCGAGGCATGGCGTGTTTCTGCACGGCGCTAAACAACATCCAGTCGTAGTTACCGTCTGCACACCGGATTGTCTGCGCTTCGGAAAAGTTAGCGGAACCGAAATTCATCCGGAGCGCGATGACGCGCGTGCAGAAACACAGAGAGGGAGGGAGAGCGCGCGAGGAGGCTCGCGCACTCTGATAAAGCCACTACCCAAACTTTGTCATTCATTCACGCAGCCGGTGTCTCTTAAAGCCGTTTGGCAGAGAGAGCATCCTCACTGTGTCCGCGGTGTCAATGGCGTTCCGGAAGTTGCCCGGTGTGCCCGTGTCAGCCATGGGCCTGCGCTTGTCACAGAAATTCGCCTTTCTGCTTTTTCTCTCCGGTTTGGTCACGCTGTGCCTCGGGGCTCTGTTTTTCCTCCCCGACTCCGTTCGCCTCAAGCGCTTTTTCCTGCCCAAGACCGAGAGCGCGAGCGCCAACACGGCGGCGGCGGCGGCGGCCACCCAGAGCGGCGCGATCGTCGAGCTCGCGGAGAAGGCGCGCGCGGACCGGGAGCGCCAGGAGCGCGAGCGCGAGCGCAGCGCCCCGTTTAAACCCGAGCCGAACGGCAAGCTCCGTGTGAGCCGGAAGCCGTCCGTGACGCGCGGCGATGCCACCGGCGGCACCGCGGAGAGACCTCCGGGAGCGCGCGAGGAGCGCAGGGGGAGAACGCAGCGCGGGGACGCGACCGAAGGAACCACAGCCGGGCGCGCGAAAGGCTACACTCACGACACGTTCCGAAAGTGTTTGACCAAATCAGCGCTCGGGAATGACCGAGGAAAACCGGCAGATGTCCAGACTGTACAGAGGAGGGATAAAGTCAGAGAGGTAAGAGGTGCATGGGTTGCTCCGAACCAGCTGGTGCGCTTCTTCAGGAAGCTTCCTGCATCATGGCATAACAAAACAAACAAACAAACAAACAAACAAACAAACACAGGTTCCCTACCCTGGTGCTGGAGAACTGTACTTAATCAGCTGGGAAATCCTACAATTCTCCATTATCACGGTTGGAAACCTGTGCCATTAGACCATGATGGCACGTTAACAATAGATACACATTCATGTTATGCCTTCTCTGCTCACTGAAGGAACTCACAGCTTCATGAGCACCTGAACATCGCTCTCAGATCCTCCTGATCGCTGAACTCTCACGTTGCTGCAATGCAACTTGCACCTGATAGCAGGGTGTCTTTAAACAGGGAATATTTGGAGATTAAGCGTCCTCATATGGCAGGGGATACACACATGGAGATGTCTGGAAGTTCAGAAAATTGTTCTGAACATGGAATTGAGACGTCGAAAATCAAAAGCTATTGTCTTTAAACTTTCCCTAAGTTTCATATGTACATTTATTTATGCTGAGGTTAATGACATTCACAATTAGTAATAAAATGCAGCAATTTATTGTAAGCTCCGGCTTTTCTTTAGAATAGACAGCAGGGTCTCGTAAGGATAACTGATACACAGTTTTAGAGCACACAGGTTTCCAGATGTTTCCTTGTCCGTTCCGCTAAAATCCAAGAGCCAGCGATGTAGCGGCTCACAGTGGCGTCGGTTAAACCACGCCGGGTCACGGCACAGATTTCAAAACAGCTGACCAAACCACACTTTCCTGTTTAGATCTGAAGTTGCTGATGAGTGGTCTGCTCAGGGCTTTTTCTCACTTTCTTATCAGGATCAGAAAGAAAGCAACACATTTGTGGTTTTGTCTTTGAGGGGGGGTTTGTTTAGAAGTGATCTGATCATGAGACTTCATTTCATCAGGCGTGCAGGTTGCATATAGAGAGTCTTAAAATGCTCAATTTCCTGTGGGCGCTGAGAAGATGCAGCGCTGAATAAATTCCCTCGACTGAGTTCGATATTTGCGGGATTAGATATAAAGCGCATTGGCAGGTGGCAGGTGCTTTATATGAGTCGCAAATGATTACCCGTTTCCTAAATTATTGCATTATGTCTAGCCGACAGTTCGTCTTAAATTTTCTGGGAAGAAAAAATGCACAGCAAAGGCAGAACAGAGATAATATACTGCAAGGGCTGTAAGGAACAATTCAGCATCTCGGCATCTAGAATTTATGCACAAAAAGGCGTTACATCGCTCCAGAGATAGGAAATAAAGCTAGATTGAACCTGACAGCTTGAGGAACATCTAGTAGCGTCTCACCAAGGCTGTGCGATGTATGGAAGGAAGAAAACACTTGGCGGCGTACAGTTACAGGAAGATAATCAAAGACGGGTTGGCGTGATGAGAGCTGACGTACAGCCGAGTTACTGTTGCCACCCTGAAGTTGCTTCATTTCCAATAACGGCTCATCTCGATGCACGTACACACAGAAGCCTGCTGATGAAGATGATTTATTTATTAATGAATGACACATCATACTGTACATTACACATTTTTATCCATTTACAGTTACATATTTAATGTCCGTGAAACAAGATATGTTGTAACAGCGTGCTATTTTATTTAAAGTAAATAAGACAAACAAAATTGCAGCTTGTTACTGAGAAAGTTTACAAAGTGTTACGGACACTCGAGACTCCTTCCAGAAACACTGAATAAATACTTTTTTTCCCACTTTTACGCAAGCAGGTCTAACTGCGGACGCACAGCACTTACACGACACGCCTACTACAGGACACGCCCACTTGCACACTACATCAGCCTTAGTAAACCTCAGGTCAAGGTTAGGGTTAGAGGTTAGGGTCTTCTGGCAGTAGTTCCAGTCGTTAACACGTGATGTCTCAGGGGGTGTCGAGTACTGAAGTGGGTGTGTCCTGCTGTAAAGTGGGTGTGTCTCGTAAGCTGCAGACAGACCCTTCTCCTTTAATGTGGAGCCCAGTGAACAACCCTCTGAAGCTTAAGGGGAAGGTTGCCAGGTTTCAGCATAATTCCCACCTGAACTTTGGCCCAAAAACCAAACAGAAATGCCCAAAATGTTCAACATTTCTACTTTTGCGAGTACTTGGATATCACTTTAGAAAATGCCGAATGCACAACTGTGACGATTGTAAGATACCGTATTATTAGGCAGAGCAAGGTGATGAGCAGGGTGACGGACACTCTCACACTCCAGCCGATATATTAGCCAAGAAATCTTCTTTTCTTCGGTATTTAGCAGACCCTGTTATTCAAAATGACTTATAGTAGTGCATCGGCGTCTACTCGGAAAATGTCCCTGTGGTGGTGCTGAGCATTTATTCATACGGTGACGGCTGTATAAATCAAAACATATTTCTGCAGTCAATTTTGGGCTGCTTTGTACAGAAATATGGGTTTATTCTGGAACTCTGTATGGTCGAGCTTAGGTTGGGGTACAAGAAAAACCCCACCCAGAATGAATAGCATGGTTTCTGTAGTGTGGGTTCCCAACTCCCAAAAGCATGTCAGCAGATAGACCAGCTATGTGTGTGCATTTTTATGATGGGGTGTATTCCATCCTTGCATCCCAGCATTCCTGGGAAAAGCTCCAGATTCACCACAACCCTGACCAGGATAAAACGTTTACTCAAGACGAATGAATGAATCCATAGATTTTGAGGTAGAGGCCATTTAAGTGCTTATTAAAGAGCTGGCTCTTCGGCGAGGACAGCGAGGGACTCCTAGTACCCAGAGGAGTCGTGATGCTTGCTTTCCTTGGGTTTTGAAGTGTCGCGGTTATGCTACGGTGTGGGATTTGACCACTGTCATAAGGGACTCTGTAGGCAAGCTCCAGGGTTTTTGACAACAAAGCTAAATAAAGAAATAGTACATCTGCTGGTTCCTAGGATTTACAGAACGTATGGTGAAGGGCACATTAAAGCAAAGCATAGTGTAAGACTGTTTGTATATCAAGCTTTGGCCGAAGAGCTGGATGATATGATATCGATATTGATAATATTAATATTGCGACATAATTACGTCAAACACATAGAGATAAGCATAGGTGTCGAAATGGCCCCAATGTTTTGTTTAGTGAGCGGGAATATATCCCGAAGAAGCCACGCTCACTTTATAACCCTTCAGCTAGCTGGCTAAGTAGCTCACGCCGATCTGTACATTGCCGTTAAAGGTGCTGCCGGTAAAATTGCCATCCCTTTTCATTTGCAAAAATACGCTGCTACTTTGAAGTCACCTAAAAGTCCACTCCAAGTCCTCTTTGGCCGTTGTCCCTGGAAACCACTACGTCCCAAGTTTAGTTGCTACGCGCTTTTAGCACTTGCTGTTGAAAACCAAGAAAAGCTATGGGCTTGTATTTGAGGTGGACACAGACATGTTTATGGATGCCGTGGCAGTCTGTATGCAGTTTGGGTAACAGCGCCTCATGTAGGAGCTTAAAAAAGCAGACCAAGTCACACCAATAGTTGTTGCCCGCACGCCCGACATGCTAGCATGAGCACAGGGTTACGCTACTTTCCTTCAACACGTTGTAGATGAATGTGTGTTTCGGAGGTCTATCTATAGCCCAATGTTGCCTCTTTTCATTTCCTTATCGTTATGTGAGAATCCACTTTGTCAGGCTTTCTGGATGCTGTCCAAACCTCATGGTCTATTTCTGGAGCCCGGCTCGTTGACTGAGTAGATCACAGGGCGGCCCTGGGCTGGAGGCTGTGCTGAGAAAATAGACAATCAAATAACACACATAGACACAGACAGAGAGAGAGAGAGAGAGCGAGAGAGAGAGATAGAGATAGGATTGTTTAAACCTACGTAGACTTGACTTGTGATGTAACAAAATAGCTCTTGAAATAAAATGCTTACTAAGCATTGAGGTTAAGAGGAATATCTTGTTCTGGCCTTCTATCACATTCGATACTAATGGATATAACGCTGCACGTGTTCCTGTCTATTTCCTGTCTGTGCATGCATTTAGTATTGAATAAATACTAAATAAATGCATTAGACATGTGCTGCGAATATTTGACACGCTCAGTATTATCACAGTAGACAAAATAGCATCATGAAGCGCCGTGTTTCATTCAGGAAGACGATCCCTAGCTAGGCAGGAATCTTGAGAACAGGCCCAGGGTTGTGATATCCACTAAGGTTGTGAGTTCAAATCCCACACCATACAGAGAGATGTTGTACCCTCAAGCAGACCGCTGTGTCTTGCAGGGTTTGCGGGACTCAGAGGATGTGTCATGTTGCCTCAGGCTTTGTCTGTGCCTTTTTTGTACCAGGTTGGTTCGAGAGAGAGAGAGCGAGGTGGAGATTTTATCTGCCTAATCACATTGTTGCGAGCCAAAGGTCCGGAGACTCCGGAGAGATCCCTGAAGATGATCAGAATTCCAAAGACTTTGATCCAGACAATGTAGTTTTGGACAACAGTGCTGTGCGGTTCAAACGGAACACGTGCAGCACTCGAGTTAACAGTGCAAAAAAAAAAAAAAGAAAAAGGACAAAGTCATTCACTGTGCTCCGCTTAGAAAGCTATAAACCTCTTCGTTAGGAATTTTTATACGTGGCAGAGGTCATTTTTCTTCCGTTGTCTTTTAGAGAAAATCCAACAATCACTGGAGCGAAGTCCTTGATCACGATGCGTTAGTTGCCGTTAACTCTGGGTTAAAGTCCCTTCAACATTCGATCGCATGAAGAAGCAAAGTCACTGAGTCAATATTATATTACCGTGCAAAGATTAGCAAACCCAGAAATAACGGCTCCCTCCTGACAACATCAAAACCTCTGGAGCAAGGCAGCTACAGAGCCATGAAACATCGCTGCTGCTGTCAGAGACCTGGTTCGACTGATGTTGCTGGAATATGAAGCAAAAATAATCATATGACCATACTTGAAGACATTTGTAATGGGTGTATGTGTACTGTATATCGTATGTGTGGTGGTGCGGGAAAAACCTGTGTCGTCGTGTCTGAATGCTGGAAAAAAACCCACCAGGAAAGATGAAAGATTGAGGTTTTCTCAGTGCTTTTATGTCTTCTCGTCAACAAGATATATTCTACGATACGGAAATCTTTTTCTTTTGGCTACTTTAAAATCTCGGCTTGGCATCCGTCGGCCTGCCTAGTGATGTCTAAACGTTTGCTCGTTACATTTAGGATAGTCACATGTCATAGCAGAACGGATGTAAACCCAATCACAACCCACCAAGGCGGTTTTTCATCTGTCTGTTCGTCTCATTAATAAGCACGATTGCGCAAAACCCATTTTGCCAAACTGATTTCCATGAAACTTGGTGGGAGTCTTGACTCAACAATGCCATACATCTTAAAATCCAGTAAAAGGCTGTAAAGTTCAATAGTGACGAAACATAGCCAAAGTAGGAATAAGAAGACTCCATTGGAAATTGTGCTTTCCGTCGGGTAAAGTGGTTCCGGTTGGATATTTGCATATCATAGACCAAATGTCTCAATGCCTGACAATGCTCCTGCTCCATCACATCGTCATCAGAACAGAAAGAGCACTTCCACCATCCGCGGAGACGAAAACAGACATGAGTTCATTAAAAGACATTAATAACAAGAAATTTGAGCCCATCGTTAGCATATCATTGCATTTGTTCCCATCTTTTCCAGAACCCTTTAAGGCTGGAGGTCAGGAATAACTCGAGGGAGGAGAGGTGTGAAACGTGTCAGACTTTAGAGATCACTGGTGATTGAGATCAGTGGTTGTCGCAGGACGGCAATCTCTGGTCGAAGCAACATTCCAAGTCTTCTGCTTCTCAGGAGAGCTTGGGTATACTTCTGTCATGAAGTCAGCAATAGCAATACCGGAATCCTAGTGAAATGCAAAAGGTAACGCTCTATTGCTAGGCTAGTTTAGTTATGCTAGAGACTTTAATCAAACCATGAGGCTGTATTGTGTAGCAGATTCCCTGGTATTGTCAGTTATCGAATCTTTCCGAAAATCTTTTCTACCGTGTCGCAGCAGGTTCAGTGGCACTGCCAAATATTAAACCGTTGCCTTATGAAACAACAGATCGGTAGTCTCGTCAGACAATGAACCGTTTGCACCGGTATCACATTGTGTAGAGGTTTACACCCCTTTTATGTGCACCGGGAAACCGATCCAGACCGAACAGCAAGCAAACCAAAAGTATCAGCGGCTGCTAAGCCACAGACTTTGGCTAATCTGCTGTATTTTCCAAGTACTAAACAAAGCATAAGTAGATGCAAATATAATTCGCAGTCGTGATTCATTGAAAGGGCTCTAAACACAGGTCATGGCCTTACTTCCTGAAACAGGAAGCGTTGCGATATGTAAACTGTTGTAATGTGGTGAAGACGGTTAAAACTGTGGTCACAAAAACAGCACTGACTTGGAAGTTCATTTCAGAAGCTTGTGAATTCAAATCCCAGCACTGGACCACGTGACCCTGACACACCACAGCACCTGAAGTACCATTGTGTAGAACCAGTTTCATTTATGTCTTTAAATGGAAGCCTTGAACGGTGAGTGTGCTGAAATAACTGTCTTGATTCATTAACCTTGTCTTAAAGAACTTGGTTTCACGTGAACGCGGCGTCTCGAGAGTGTCGGCAGGTCGTGCAATCATACGCTCCTGCGAGGGTTCAAGGCCGCTAACATTTGTGTTTCGCTCCCCGTCGAGTTGAAAGTGCAAATATCAGGCGCTCTGTGTGTGTTTTGTTTCCCCCCCGTCTGCGTTTCCTTTGTGTTTGCGTAACTCAGGTTCATATGCCACTGAAATGAAGGTCAATTTCATATTCAGTCCCTCCGCGCTAACTAAAAAGCAATAATATGGCACTCATCTTTGTTTTGACTCTCCATCATCGTCCGTCCGTTTGAAGGAAAAGGGCAATGCATGCACGTGGCATTTCAGGTTGCCCACGTGGAGGGAGAGAGACGTGATATTTACGGAGCAGCACCCGTAACGGACAGCGGGAGCAAAATAAGTGGAAACAGGAGAGAAGGATGTGAGGATGCGAGGAGCTCAGAGAAGCTGCTGTAGCACATGTTTCTTCTGTAGCTGCTCAGCTTTCATTAGAAGCGCACTTGCTCGAGGGCATAACACTGTCGCGACATGCTGAGAAAATCCTTTCTTTTCTTTTTTTTCCCCCTCTTCTGTGAAATGATTTAAGCGAAGCAGAATTCAGTTCAAGACTTTTAAGTACAAAGTTCCTCCCGTGCAAAGACGAGACAACACACTTGTTTTCAGACTGACTAGCGCAATTGCAGTAGCCATGTTATGCTAGCTCCGTGTTTAGTTTGTGACCTTGATAGGAGGAGGAGGAACGTGTCAGCCATCGGAACAACTTATTTCTCTCAGCTCCCTTTTTCTGTGTCATCCATCTCCGGCTTCAGGAGCACCAGAGTGTAATTGCTACCGAGAGGAGCTAGCAAAGAGGAAACTGACTAGCGGTGGTGAATCAGGGGCTCGATTAGCGCAGCTGGTCCTTGGATTCAGGCTGTCATTAAGGGCTCAGTCCAAAAAACAAGAGGCGCGAAAGGGGGTTGTGAATCCGGTTCGGAGTGAAAGGAGCTTGACGTTAGCGCAGTATGCTAATGGCAAGCTGTCAGCAGACGTCATGGAGTTTCTGAAACTCGTTTTTTCTCTCAGATTCTCTTTTTTCGGTTGCAGCAAATGCTCCAAAAAAACCCCGCAAAAACAGAAAACTCTCCTCCTGACAAGTCAGAAAGCATCTCCTGTAGTGTGAAGGAAGTTTGCAATCATATCTTTCCTAACTAGGAGATAAAGTGAGGAAAAAAAGTTTACATTAAAAGACAACCACGCAGCTGGAACGTTTTAATTACTCGCTCAGTCGTCAAGTCAGAAAAATGCTTTGTTAATCTTTATTTACGGAACCAGCAAAGCGCGCCCTGGGAATGATAAGTTTCTGTCTGGCAGTTCGATAAAAAAACGAGTTATCCACGTATAAACGTCATCGCCGGGGGATACCGTATTCTCCCGTGGTGGTATTTTTTTTTTTAATTATAACAATGTCTTGGTGTCATATTTAAAAAAAAAAAAACTAAGTTCTGCATCCAGACTTGGTTTTATAAGCTTCTGTGTTACTCAGAGAGTAATAAAAAGTACAAAACATGTACAGTACAGGTTCACTGTCATTACTGGTTTTACAATACATGAATGTTCTGATGCATTAGAAGGTCGTCAGTGCAGCTGGAGGCTAATATTATGGCTACCATCAGAAAACAATGAGCTTTAAATACTCCTGAATTTAGCTAGCTACAGCTTTTCAGTGCGACCGCGGACTAGCAGAACGTCTTATTATATCGTTAAATGTTTTACAATGACCTCGTTGTTTTACAATCGAAACATCGCAAAACAGCATTTTATACCGTGCCCATATCGTCCAGCCTTGATTTGCTACAAAATCAAGACCTTCCTGTTTTTGATTAGCCAGAAGCTTGAACGGCCAAGTCTGCCTGGTGGACATGACACACAGCAACCGGGTCGGTGGCGGAAGTGGCCGTGACCCACGCGAGAGTTCGGTTTGTACACCAGAATCCGAGCCAGAAGCTTAAAGGGGCTCTGGAACCTTCCGTATCACGCGAATGTTTTTTCCTTGGTTTTGCAGCACAAGTGTATTATTGTACAGTATCACTTACATTTCTGGCATTTGAAAATCTCTCTATTTTTTTTTTTTTACTCCTTTTCATCTACCGGCATTGTAATTACCGCGCACTTTCATTATATAAAATCAGAGGTTTGTGCCGGAGACAATGAGAAAGCAGGTTGTAATTTTCGTTCGAGTTAAATCGGCTGTCGTATACTCGTAGGAGAACGCCAGGCCGTTTTTACTCATTTCTTGTCCTCCGATGTTGCTCAGTAGCCATGGGTTGCCCTTCCGGTGCTCTTTCGCCGCTTAAAAAAGACAGACGCAGATTTTGACTCCGAGGTTTTCCAGGACGGCTCTTAATTACATTCCCGACTATAGTTAACGTATGTAGAAGAAGTGAATAATATCATTTCAGATCACTTAGAGCTCAGCTCAGCTCACAGGAGAGAGCGATGCCGTGATTTTGAGCCGGTTCTCTTGGACTCTTGGCCATGGCACCGGGACGCGAACTCGCAGTTCGTAACGCAGAAACAAATCAAAACAAATGAACCAAAGAAATGTTCATGATGTGCAAATTAGAACACGAACGCGAGTATAAGTTCCAGCGCCGACGCAAATAAAGTCACTCGGACGATCTTTTGAAGAAGCCAATAATAATAATAATAATAATAACAGTTAGATTCCGCATGTTAAACATTGCAGTATATCATAACCGTCGTATAACGGATCATCAGAGCAGGTCTGTTGAACATGTTTCCATCATTCTCATCGTCCGCTTGAGCAAACTCAACTCCAGGGTGGAGAATGAGACAGATGATGAAAGAAAGAGACAACGATGGAGCCTGTAATGGTCCATTAATCGAATTGCAAGCTGGAGATGGGGAACGGGTGTTTGTATAAGTGGACAGGAGTGCACTTTGTTTACGTGCATGTGCGTGTGCAGGTTTTTAGATCTTGGGTTAGGACCAGATGTTCCCAGAAGGACAGGGATATTTGACAGTTTTGACCTTGTGGGGACATCTGGCTGGTCTAGAAATGTACCTTTTTGCAAATACGGCATTTGTTTATCTAAAAAGCCGAAAGAGCCGAAAGGTTTTATTCTGCTCGGTGAGGTTAAGGTTTAGGTTTAGGTATAGCATTAACTAGCTGTATTACTAATCACGTCAATGGAAGGTCCTCACAAGGTCAAACATGTGTATGCACGTGTGTTTAGCCTTTGCTGCGGACCAGCAAGTCCTGTCCTACAAAAATATGGTGTTTTTACAGGTTAAAGTATTGGCTTTTGGTTACAGTATATCTAGGTCAGGTTTATATGTACTGTATGGCAATAATTAGTATTATACAGCTATCATTATGTCAATGGAAGGTCCTCGAAACAAATGAGCGTGAGTGTGACAGAGTGAAACAGAGAGATAGCGAGCATTCAGCATGAGAGAGGCAGAAGAAGAGGACGGGAAAGGGCAGGGGTGACCTCAGCGCCTCAGGCCTACACAAACATCTTTGAGGTTTTTCCCTTCGTATCGAACAGAGAGAGAGAAAGAGACAGACAGGTAGAAATGACCTCGTTATAACCCATGGCCCGTCGCAGGCTATGCCCTCGTTCTTTTATTCCTGAATAATTGGTCGGAAACAACTCGTATAAGAGGGAGGCAGGGTTTCTCATGCAGTTGGGGACTCTGGTTGGTTTATTCACTCTCTCACTCCGTCTCACTACCGTCAACACCATGTGCTTCCTCCGACACTGAGGTCAGACTTTGGCCTCGGTTTCCGAAGCCCCCGATTTCTTTCTTTCCTCCCTTGTTTTTGCTCATTTCAAAGTGAAAAATAGGAAGCGCACAGGCTGTGTAGTGATTATTTCACAGGGTCAGCGTCAGCAAAGAATAACCCCTAATTAAGTCAATTATTAAACTGCTGGTGTGCTCGGCGGAGGGCGTATTTATTAATTAGCCCCACAGAGACGGAATAATAATACCGTAGATCTGGCATTCAGAGCTCGCCAAAGTCCAACAGCGCATTTAAATTTATTCAATCCAGTCAAATCGACTTTCATGTGAAGCTGAACTCGATCCAGTGATCAACCCGAGCGGTTGGAAGTTGAAGCCAAACTATAAAATGAAGACATGTTTGGTGCTTTCATTGCTGTTTGGAGCACACATTAACAGACTAGAAGAATGAAAAACACAACAGCGAAACAGTTTGGTTCGGTTTTGCGCTCATGTTTCCCGGATTTGTTGTTCTCAAGAGCGAATAACGAGCGAACGGTCGTGATCTGTGGGTGGGAAGGTGGGTTCTTCGCTTCCCTGTCAGTGACATTAGTCAAGTAAGTGATATTAATTACATTAACATGTGCTTTCGTTTCTGTCGTAGTCCTGTCTCTGCCCTTGATTACCCTAATGTGTTCACCTGTTCCGTGTTTCATCTCGATTAGTTAGCTCGATTAGTCTTACCAGTTTCTTCGCCAAGCCATCCTTATATCCTGCTCCAGTATTGTGTATCCTGGTTAGCGTTTCTCTGTTTAATGTTGCCTACGACACACAGACGCTGAGTTTACCCACTGGAGTCTTGCCTTCAATGACCAATGAACGTTAAACTGGTAAATAAAAAAAGTTTTTAGACAAGATTTTGCTGAACAGGACAGCTCATCTGGCGATGTCCTGCCATTTTGGCAGCTTGCGTAAAATATCTGCCCCCGACGAGACACTCCAGAGACGAAAGATTTATATGTGCTGATCTGGCAGGCACTTTTTATCTAAAATGATTAGCAGTTGAGCCGAGCTGATGAAGGATCAGGGCTTTGCTCAAGGGCACAAAAGTGCCAGGATTTCAACTCGAAACCCGATTAGCCTTAAGCAACTTTGTCCAACTCATGAGGACCACCAGTTTCCAAGCACTCAGTCGGTAATGTTTACCTGTATGTCAGTAATGTTTGGGAATCTATTCGGACGTCCCAGGCTAAGCAGCCGTGTGTGCTTTGAGGACGTGGCGACCCTGAAGGTTGTATTCCGTTTGATTTCAAAACTGCAGAAATGACTGACTGTAGCTTTAAAGGACCCGAAAGGAAGACGTAGGAGTCTGCAAGACAATATCATGCACGCAAGGGCAGCTGTATAGAAAGCACCAAAGCCCGATTCAGTGCTGAGAAAGTTGGCAAAGTGTCAGCGTAGATGTGGTTCTCGGCTTCGTTCACACTTCCTTCCACTTCTACACGCCCTCGAGGCAACCCAGTGTCTTATCTATGACGGCTTTGTGATCGGCTTGGAACGATAACATGATATTTAAAAAGAGTGAGGTAGTGTGTGTGTGTTTGTGGAGGGCGTGTGTGTGTTTGTGGATGTGTTTGCATTAATGAGCATTCTTGTTATCAGCTTGAACCACAGAGACAAACTTACACACCCACACCCAAACCCACACCCAAACCCACACACACACACACACATATAGTGTCAGTTCCCACAAGTGAAACACACTGTTTAGGTCCCCGCCCTTCCGTTTTCACACTCCACGCTGAGCAAAAAGTCTTAAAACTTAATAAACACCTTATACACAAAACAGGACAGAAATTTCTATGCAAATTTCTACACTGTTCTACTGTAACGGAGACCTCCCGGTTTACACAGTTTTATTAAATGGCTGCGTTTCCCTTTAAATTAAAAGTGAAGAAAGAAAAACTCCTTAGCATCCTACGTTTGTCAGCTGCGTAACCAGGGTGTGTTTCATGTAAATCCGATATACCGTACGTGAGGGTAAATTTGAGTACGCGTAAGTAAGGAGGCTTTATCAGAGACGTTCCTCATTCACTTTGAACGGGGTGAAGTCACGTGTTGCCAAGGTGCGTCGCGTCGCGTTGCGTTGCTTTGTGTTGTTCGTTGTGGGAATCAAGAAAAGTTTCGATGCAGCAACGCAGGTGCAAGCCAGTCGTATTGTGTTCATGGGAATGTTCCAGCCACAGGTGCTAGGAATTCAAATCGCCTTCATGCAAATTTCCAGAGAGAGCAGTTTTTCCACTGGAAAAAATGAACCAAGCTTAAAAGTAAGCAATCTGATTGTAACAAAAGGTACGCCTGAGGTGATTCGTGACGCGTATTCCAGCTGACTAGCTACAAAGTAGACAGCATGCCGGCGAAGCGGTCAGCAATTCATAGCAGCGTGATTGGTTGTTGACCTGTCAATCTTGTTACTACTTCGGTTTCAGCAATAGCTTTTTCAATGCACGGTCAAACTCCGGGCACGCCGTGCGCACGTGTGAAGACAGCCAGTTACCAACCTGAAGTTTAAAGATTATTGTCTAATAGCAATGTATTTTCTTTCTCTGATCCAACTGCAATTCGTCAACTATTACAATTTCTTTTAACATTTATTAAACAACGACAAATGCCAAACTTTTCTAGTTTACAGTTACACTTGTTATAGCGCAACTTGCATCTAACTTCTAACGAGTTCCGCCTTAGCTTACGTCATGTAGTCGTGATAAACAGTCATTTCATCACCAGCCTCTCTTTTTTCCCTTGAAGTTAATAAGGCCGAAAAAAAAAAAAACCCCTCATCATGTTACAAAGAAAGTGGAAACTGCAAACTCCTCTATCATGAAACTTTTCCTGTAATGGAAAACAGTGTGTGATTATGTGTGTGTGTGTGTGTGTGTGGGTGTGTGTGTGAAAGAATTGAAGCTGCTCTGAAAGCAAAGATGGGTCTGACCCAGTATTAGTATGGTGTTCCTAATAAAGTGGCTACATGTATATAAAAGAGAGAGGGAGTAAAGGATGCCTCCATTACACTGTGTCTGCTTAACTAAGAAACACGCAAGCTCCGGTTAAACAGGATGAAGCCCTCCTTTAGCCATTTCCTCTCGGGAAAGATAAAAAATGGTTTCTTGAAATAAATGAAAAAAGAAAGAAACATTGCAGGATGGCGTATTACCATCAAAAGCTGCTGTTTAGGCAAAACTGGCTGCCTGGGTGTATTAGAAAATAAGATTATATATTCCCGTCTCACGGGTTTAAACAGCGCAGGCAAGAAAGAGAAGTGGGCGTAGTTTGAAAATATTCTTGTGATATTACTTATGAAGTGCAATATGCTTATTTTCCATGCTTATAGGCCTTGCTGCTTCTCACTTCCTGCTGTATTACAGTCATGAGAGCATTTCACTGCTCAGTTCACTTTTTTCTTGTGATCTGACGTGCTACCTGAAGCATGCATGCTATTTTATGTTATATGTGAAACTTAAATGTATGCATTTCTCATGAATCACACAGGAACTGTCCCTAACGTGATTGAAGACTGTCGTCGGTAAGCAGAACGAACCACTTCAGAGATCAGTATCTTTCCCGCTCAGTAAAACGCGACTAAAGGTTGTGTAAAGAGTCGCTCGTCTTGATCAGATCTGAATTCCCATTCTCTGACACGGCATGCTGGGTAATTTCCCCTGGACTGTTTCAGCGCATAAGAGTTCCCTTTTGCCTTGCAGCAGGAATCGTAGATCATTAGTGAGAACCGCGCGGCTGCTCTCCCACTCGCCTCTCACTGTGGTTTTGCTTCAGATTAAAGCAGATGTGTGAAACTGCACATCACCACTGACTGCTCTTGTCGTTTGGGTATGTAGTGTTTGTGTGTGTGAGTGGATTGGACCCTACGGTCCAATATACGTGCAAATCTTAAATGCACTCACGTTTTTAAACGCACTGTTCTGTAGAGTTGATTTACCCTGCATCGGCTCAGCAATCAGCTGGAATGCTAGCCAAGTAGCTATTTCGAGAACTAGCCCGGAAAAGAAAAATTGTACCAAACTATTGCTAACTAGCCAATTCGCTAAGAATACAGGAACGAACTAACAACAGCTTTCAGCATTCAAAATGTGAAAATTTTATGTAATATGCTAAATTGTTAAGTATTCTAGACGTCAATTTATGCAATAAGGCCCATCTGTCCGTTTATCCATCCATCCATCTATCTGGAACATCCTTGAACATGGTGATTCTTACAAGGTGGAAGATGGCAAGTGTGCTTAAAGAAGAGTATTGGAACCAAATTACCAAAGCCTCCATGCTTTCTAAACATTGCTCCCGTTTATCGAGTCTAATTTCCCCCATACAGTAGCAATATAATTCCAGCGAGCACTAGTACCACAGACAGGTTCTTTTTTTCTATATTCAGGACTGTATTTAACCTGTGACTTTCACTGCACCTGTAATTGAAACACATCCTCTCAACAGAATCTGAAAGACCGGGCAAAAAACCAGGACACGTCTGTGTTATACACACTTCTTATCTGCTTAGCCATCAGTTTTATTTTCGCGCACACGGTGCCAGCTGACAGCGAAGACAAAGTACCTTTTCATATAAAGGCGCTATTTTAAATGAAGAAAAAAAACCCAGCTCAGTTTCAGGACCTCCTGGTTGTGACATTATACAGCCATATTTGAATGTTCTTTGCAGGTGTCAGTGTTTTTTTGGGTTTTTTTTCCTTCCAGTCTCGTTTTACACACTGTTTACTGGCTACATCAGAACGTTTCTCGCTGAATGCTAGTCACACTCTCTCTACTAGGAACAGCCTAAAGCGTGCTGATCTTCTGATCTCCTCTATAATCCATCAAGAGTAATGTGCACAGTGTTTAACACTCCCTTTCCTCAGGCATGCATGCGGTTTCTTTATCATCTGCTCCTTTTAATGGCAAAATGGTAATAATTGTTTGGCCCGGAGGTCGAGGGGTCAAGTGTCATCTCCTGCATTAAGCGAAGCCGAGTCTGCGTTTATTGTACTGAAATAGTGCGGGACAGGAGTCGTGTCTTAGGCCGTGTTCACATTACCAGGCTGAAGTGATTCAAATCTGGTTTTTTGCCTTAACGTAATTTTTAGATTGGTGGAGGTCATTTAAAACAGCTGTTCCTTGTTTCGGACATTACAGAGACACACACAACGTATTTTTATTTTAAATCCGGATTGAAGTCTCTACATCCCGTCAGACAGGTAGCATTAGATGTACACCTTGTACAATATACGTGTGAAGCATTCTCAGTAGCGGCCTTTCATGAATAAATCTGAGTGACAACATCTGGAGAGAAGGTCCTGACGAGCATGAGAAAGTGTGTGAGCAGTGTTGATGAATGCTGATGTGTATTGTTCGTTCCTCTTTTGTTTCACACTTTGTACTGTTAAGTGAAAACAGCTCTGCGCACGTTCGACGAATCCTCCTGATAAGCTGTTTATTTTTACCCAGCAGGATGATGACATGACTGGATGACTTTTTGTTGGAAACCAGGCCTTTTGGTTGGCCAAAATAACCCTTACACTGGGACAGCTGGAGTGGAAAGAAGAGCATAAATCTCTGTGCTCTTTTAAAAGGTTGCACCCACATTTCAGTAGCATGCTTCAGCAAGTTTTTCACCCCTCGTCTGTCTGCACGTCCTCGCCTTTAACACTCATATTTTATTTTGGAGCGGTATCCAAAAGCGGTGTTACTGCTCGACGAGGCTAACTGACGGTGACGCATCCGACAACCGAAAACCACGTAGCAATGAAACACTTTTCTGATTGTGTGTGACTTGGTAATGTTTTGAGGTCAGTTCCCTTTCACTTCTCACTTCTCATGCAGATTGCAGGCACTAATTAGTAGAGTCAAAGATTGAAGTTGAACTGATAGAAGTTGGTTTGATACGCAGAATAAACCATTATATTCCAGACATCAGTTTCTCTTCATCACAGACCAGGGTTCTGTAGAAAGGAGCTCTGGGTAATTTCCCCTCAATTGCTTCATCGTGTAAGACTTCCCTTTCAGCTTGATGCCGGAGTTGCCGCTTGTTAGTCAGAAACTTCCCTTCCAATTCACGGCGCTGTACACGGCTCTCGTCTCGCTCCGCCGATTCTGATCTGGCTTCGGAGAAGTCATGTGAAACAGTGAAGTGAACAGTGAACAGTGAAGCAGTACCCCCTGGATTGCAAACATATGCAGCGATCCCATTTGGCTGGTAGGAAAGTGTCTGTGGATGATAAAATATATTGTGTGTCTCCAAATACATGTTGCAGAAGTGTTGCTATGGGGATGTACGGATCCAGTACTAGTGCTGGTCTTAGATCACATCCACGCGTATTTTTCAGAAGAAAAAAATTGTCCTGTCCACATGAAGAGTTTTTTTTTTTTTTTCATAAAGATTAAAAAATGCTGACAAGAGCAAGCCAGCCCAGGATATGTCATACACTGTTATGTCAAATGCCTCAAGAATAATGGTACGAGCAGGCATATTGAGTGGTAGCGAAGACTAGATGTGGAAAAACAGCACATGAAATGGCTGAAATGAGAAAATGAAGCACAATTTGTTTGTGTGGATTGAGGATAAGCTGGAACTACAGATCCGAAATCTCTGTTTGCAGTACGGTTTGTACCACTGGAGCAGTAAAGTGTGTTTCAAGTTCTGGTACCTCTGTGCGAGGGTGTAATAATGCGCTATATGGACAAAAGTATGTGGAAATCCATGAAGACATGGTGTACCAATGTTGGAATGGAAGAACCAGCGCAGCGCCTTGAACTCCAAACATTTTCTTGGGGGGGATTTCTCCCCCATTTTTTCTCCCCTTCTGTATGTATGACCTCACAGAGGCATATGATTGGCTATTGTCACTGTGATTGACCGGCGAGAGAGAGAGTATGCCCCCTCCTTCCCTGACAGTACAGACCAATTTAGCTCTTGAGCTCCCGGCCTTGGATAGCTACGGCATCACCAGAATTCAAACTCACAATCTCTCGATCAGAGGGCAAGCGCTTTTCTTTTGCGCCACTCGGGAGCTCAAAACATCTCTGTTTCGAGACAGACACAAATCCTCAAAGCCATGCTCCACAATCTCCAAACAGAATGGAGGCTGTTATAGTAGCAAAGGGGGAACAAATTCAAATTAATGCACCTGGCTTCGGAATAGGATGTTCAGGACATAGCGTTTTGACTGTATAGTGTAAAGTGAAAATTGAAGTGAAATTACAGACATCAAATAGGAAACTACTAAACACAAAGTATCTGGACAGCCATGATAAAGCACGACGAGAAAAAAAAGGATGTTGGTATTGGTGAACAAAACAGGAAAGACGTAATAAAAAAAACCTAACTATCAAAACATCTTTGTAAATGTGTCTACTCACCTGTTAAAGCTGTGACACAGAGTCTGTAGAGACTCACAAAACTTTAAAATAAAGTAAGGGTGATGATTGAGAGAGAAACGTCCGGAAACTGACACTATGGTTTTTGGGGGGGGTTGCCTAGCAACAAATAGCTGTAGCTTTCTACTGTGACATTTTTCTTGAGTCCCAGAGGTGGTATGATGTATTTGAGCGATGCATGCTGGGTAATGTAATGCCAGAGTGAACGCTGAGGCTGAGACCCAGCACCGGCAACGGAACATAATGAACATGTTTGTGGCGTAAACGAATACAGAGTGATTGCAAGAGGAACGTTTCATGCTTTAGTGCGCTGCATTACCACCAATAATCACTTTTATTTTCTCCTGCAGTCGAAGTGTTAATTATGAACAGCGTTCTCATCTATCACAGGACGTTTCGTTTTATGACTAAAAAGCAGTTTTTTTGTGTCGAGGTCGTAATAAAAAGAAACATCAGCTACAGAATCAGCGGTTTGACTTTATTGAAGCGTGCTGCGCAAACAGATCTGGGTGAGTGTGTGTGTGTGTGTGTGTGTATATATGTCTGTGTGTATGTGTGTGTGTGTGTGTGTTTACAGATCCACAGGGACTGGGTTTTTGCAACGCTGCCCTGCTGTTAAGTAACTGAGATTTTGAGAGTCATAAAGAAAGTTCAGATATAAGGCAGGAGTTCACAGGCTTCCCAGATGACAGCGATGTTGCTCTTTATGTGGAGGACGGAGTGTGTGTGTTGCCATCTTTTCCAGGAAATTTAATATAGTATATCTCGGGCCGAGATGTCATAGATGGGTTAGGAACCAAAAATACGACTATCAACTGCCGCTGATATCGAACAGAGGATGATTAAAGCCCTATTCTCCCTGGATTAGTTTCACATGTGGATTTCTGGATTTCTGCTCGGTCCAAATCTTCCCATGCTGGAAAAATTACACAATCTTTAAAAAAAAAAACCTTTACCTCTAACCCCATACAGGTATTCATCAGTAGTCGACTGAAGCAAAGCCGGTTGCTGTAGGGTCCAAGTGGTGTCTCTGGCGCCATGTACAAAAGGAACAGTTCAAACTTTTCTGCCATTATAGAAAATTCTGCCGTTTGAAATTTTCATATGTGGGCCATAAGTCATCTGTGAACATCTGGGTCAAAGGACAGGTACGATGGCGGCACAGGACGTCCGAATTGTGTCCTTACCAGTCGCTCGCATACTCATAGTATGTACTACAGTAATGGTTATGTTGTAGGGTGTTAGTACATACTGAGGATTTGTATGCAGCCATTGCACACTGTGGCTCCAAGGGGATTTCAAAGTAAAAGTCCCTGTGGCTCTCTCGCACATAGTGTAGGCGAACGTCCAAACAGGATTGAAAAACTAAAGGTATTTAAGAAAGTTTTTTTAAATCTAATAAATAGCGTAAGCAGTCATAAGTTAGGTTTTTTCTATCTAAAACATTTGACTTCCGGCGGCACGGTGGTGCGGTGGTCAGAACTGTCGCCTCACAGCGGTTCGATCCCCGGGTTACCCAGGGTGCCTTTCTTTGTGGAGTTTGCATGTTCTCCCCGTGCATGCGTGGGTTTCCT